>JBBCBC010000010.1:23639817-24011590 GCA_037126765.1 Stenogyne calaminthoides | reverse complement strand
GAGAATATGAATAGTAAGACGCCGCAGAGATGATGTTGGGGGAGATAAGTTTTCTTATGTGGTGTAAAAAAAGTAGATCTATAAGACGGGTTGGGATTGGGTTATGAATGATAAAAGGAATATAAATTAAATTTAAAAGACTTTTGAATTTAAAATAAAAACTATGTTAAATAAATAAATAATTAAATGTATATTTATTTTATAAAATTATTTTAATCTGGTTGGGACCGGCTAGCTCAACCAGGATCCAACTATTGAACCGCCAACCTTGATCACTAGTTCGATTATGAAAATATCGAAAAACTATCACTGTTTAAAAATAATTTATTTTTTAAACAATGAAAGTTTTTATGCATAACAATAATAACTTTAACACATAATAAAATATAGTTACATGATAATTGATTCATAAGGTTGTCACTCTTTTTAAATGAATGATTTTGGAAAACTCGTAACACAATATTAATGTATAACACAATATTCATTGTTTCATTTTTTATTTTTAATAAATAAATATTTATATTGTCCGAAATAATAAAAAAAATTATTTTTCAAATACACTAATTTTCACTCTTTTCTTAAAACATGAAAAAAAAAAAGAAAAAAAAAAGAGCCCAAAAAACATGTAGAAACCAATATGGAACCAAAACGAAGTCAAAGCCCATTAAAATATATGGCCCAGATGAAACAATAAACTCTAAGCCCAATGGCGTGTAAATACATACATTTAAATATATTCTTTAAAGTCCTAGGGTTTATGTAATTTCAGTTCAGGGGGCAAGCAATTTTTTCTTCTTCAACAACATCAAAGCTTTCCCGAAGCTCCCACGAAAATGGTACAGTCTCTATATCTATGAACATGAATGCTCGTTTACGCCTCTTGTCTCTCCGACTTCGAGTTGATTTGCGGATATTTCCCTTTTCTTGTAATTATTATAGTGCAATGGTAAACAATATACTTCCCAATTTTCATTTTCGCTGCTGTAATTGGGAGTTTATTTTCCTGTTTCGAGAATTAATTTCATTTATGTGATTTCAAGCTAGATGTCTGGGTTTAGATTTTGTTGCGTTGATGGTTTATGTTTGTTTCTAACTGTTTATGGTAGAGTGCCAGTTCAATGTTTACAGGCTATTTACTGAAAGAGATGGTGTTGAACTCTAGTTCCTGTATTTGCTTTCTTGGTGTCTTTGATATGTAGCTAATGTTCAGTCACAAGTCATTAATTGATAAACATAACTGATATTCCGGAATTATGTTTCATAGATGGAGGGAGGAGGGAAAAATATATCGTTTTGTGTACAGTTTTGTGAGCAATATTCCTATAATTGTAAATTGAAAAAAAAAAAGCTGGATTAGTTGTCGGCGCAGTGGAAACTTGCCTTTACTATGTTAGTTGTTATAATGTTTTGGTTATTCTGGGCGACTGGGGGTCATGGAGTACAAGAATGGGATTTATAATTATTTTAATCAACTGAACGGAGTGTGAGATTAATGGTGCCATAATTATGAGGAAATGCTAACTTTTCCTCGAGCTTTGTTCATGAAGTTCTTGATACCCGCTAAAGCTTCTTCCTTCACCCTTTTTTATAAGTGATGCCACTAGGATAAGTAATTTTTTTTTTTTTCAAAATTTGGAGTTAAGTGGGCAATAGAACTTTCTTGAATTGGGTAATGGTTTATGTTTTTAGCATGGTGATATCAGGAGAACCTCATTAAAGAGAAATTAAACAATGTTTGCTCAGTTTGGACTGGGCTTATTTTTTTTATACTAATTTTTGTACAACCATACATATTTGGTAAAGATTCAAATCAAATGTTTCTTGGGATATGCATTTCACATGTGTTTGCTCAATCTTCCATTATCAGTCATTATATATATCAAATTATTTTTGTAAGAGGCCGCTTTTGTTATGCGAGAAAAGAAAAGGAAAAGAGGGAAAAAAAGAAATCATATCCCACCTTTTCAAGTGTTTGGTATGTTTGATGGTTTTTCCCTTGGCCCAAGGCCCGTGATTTTCTTTTCTCATTTTTACATGATTATGGATCCCTCCTAGGTGGTATTTCTAATACCAAATATTATTCATTGTTGTTAATTGACATAAATGACCCTATTTTAATTCATTGTTGGTAAAAAATATATATGTAATAAGGATATAATAGTAAAATTAATATTTATCAAATGAATTCTCATGTCTTTATCAATCTTAACAAACAGTTGAAGTAAAATAAATCATGATTTGAATACATCATAACAAACACTTAAAAAAGTCAAATATATCATATAGGTAAGTAAAATGTATCACATGATTTCATATCTTTTCATATCCTATACCACGAAAACAAACGGGCTCTAATGGTTTAAAATACACCACAGGCCTCTGCAAGTTTAAAGTGGGAAAGATAGCTGCTGCTGCTGGAGAAGATGAGGGCATAGATCCCATGTAAATCTAATGCATCTATACCTTTGTCTTATGGAGTAGTAATCTTTATATAAAAATAAATTAGTTTCCTTTTCTTTTCTTGTTAAACATTGTTTATGGTTGTAAACAATTTTTTTTTTTCCTGAAAGATACTCCCTAGATTGGTTCATGGAATACCTAACTTTTTCTATGCAGAAATATCGTGAAAATAGGTTAGGAGCTCTTGCTTCTCAGAAGACAGCAGGGATTAATCCCTATCCCCACAAATTTGAAAACTAATATGAGTATCCCTGAGTATGTAAAGAAATATGAAAGTTTAAATAGTGGGGATCATCTGAAGACGTCAAGCAAGAATAGCTGGTAAAAGAGATTATATATGTGATTTATGTAGTCATATTAATGAATTATTGCCGTGCTAATGTTTTGGATATTTGTTTCAAGGTCGCTTTTTTATGAACAAACGTTCCTCATCATTAAAGCTATTCTTTTTATGATCTAAATGGAGGTGGTGCTAAGGTTCAAGTTATGGCTGATGCTAGGTAATTGCCTCTCTAGCTCTTTTGCCTAGAAGCTTGAGCGATGGTATACTTATAGCATTGACCTTTATGTTGAAGTTTGAACTCTGGGATCTGTTTCATGCCTTAATTTAATATTCTAATGTAACATCTTCATATGATCTAGTCACAGAAACTTTTTCTTTCCGATTAAAATCTTCATTTCTCAATTCACAAGTTACAACTTATATAATAAGTTATTATTACTCTCTTTGATTACATCAAAGTATCTTGATTTCACAAGTAATGGCGGCACTCTAGAGCTTGACTATTTTTATTGTCCAATGCTGCAAACAAATGATCCTTGTGACTGGTAAAATTCCTGGTGGGATCTCAACCGCCCCCACCTCCAAGCAGTTTTATCCCTTGTAACTGCATTTCTTAAAATAGTTTTTGATTTGTTTATTTTGTAGAAAGACTGACCATAATTAAATTCCTCGACAATTGTTTAAATATTTTCATATCATGTCATGCAGAATCTTGGTTTATTACATGAAACTTACACCTCATGTTTTAGATACAAATCTTTTTAGTGGTAAAGAAGAAAAAGAATGAAGAATTTTTTGTCGCCTATGTTTCCCGTCTCTACATAAAAAAAATTATGCCAATTAAGGTATGTTTATGCTGGACTGATCGACTCTGATTGCTATTTATTTTGGC
The DNA here is from genome assembly GCA_037126765.1 of Stenogyne calaminthoides. Taxonomy (NCBI): domain Eukaryota; kingdom Viridiplantae; phylum Streptophyta; class Magnoliopsida; order Lamiales; family Lamiaceae; genus Stenogyne; species Stenogyne calaminthoides. Next base: position 24,007,955 of record JBBCBC010000010.1, on the reverse strand, counting down.
AAATACTTATGCACCAGTTGCACCGATGCAATTTCAAGTGCATTTTTAAATGATATTAGTTGTTTTCATTGAACAAGATAATAGCTTGCATTGAACAGTATTATTTTTGTACCAGTTGCACAGTGCAACTGGTGCAACCAAGTGTTACTCATATATTTGAAGCTAGTTATGTTAAGAACATGTACCTTGAATTTGATCACCACATGAGCTGCTCTAGCGCTTGCAAGTTGCTAGGCTTTGTACCCTGGATCTTAGGTATCCTGTGTTTGCTTTTTTCTCACTTTGGAACCTATTATGGGTTTTTGTAGGAAATCAGATTTGGATGGAGAAGAGTTTGCTCGATTTCATTCTTCAGTCAAGCGTGGAGATATAGTTGGCATCGTTGGTTTCCTCGGTAGGTCTGTGACACTTTATATTATTAGTAATTAGTAATTATAATGAAAGATCACAATGCCACCAAAATGTCAACACACATTTCATAATAATTTCAATCTTATGCTTCCAGGATCTCAGAGTATCCTTTAGTTTGGAGGGACTTACTTTGGTCTTTGTTGTTTTTGTAGGCAAAAGTAAGGGGAGAGCTGAGTATTTTCCTAAAACATTTATAGTCCTGTCTCACTGTCTACATATGATGCCCCGCCAAAACTTGGTCCAGGTTCTGATAATGTAAGGTGACTTTGACTTTTGATTATGATGTATTGCTAGTTTTGTTTTCTAACATCGTAGTACTTTCAACAGAGTACTGATGTCTGGGTCCCAGGTTATACTAGAAACCCGAGAATTACATATTGAAGGATCAGGTACTAAACTTTCTCTCTGCTGTAACTTATCCATTAAAGTCCAGTGTATGTAACGTTGAGATAATAATATCACAGACCAAATCCGTAACTTTTGCCATGCCCAATTGTAGTTGTGTACTCTGTTACTTTTTTTCAATTTGGGTCCTGTTGTGGTCCTTTTGGATTAGACTTGGAAATTGTAAAAACACGCTGGACATAATTGGACACAAAAAGATGACTAAAAATGAAAAACCAAAGCACACATGACCAAAATTTAAGTCCTGTGTGTTTTTGCATTCTTCAGTTTGCTCCAGAAAGAACAAAATGGACACCAAAAAGCACAAAAAAGTAGACACGGTATAATTTACAGGACGATTCTTGATATTCACTGTAATGTGGAGATAATATTACAGATTGTACTGTAATGTTTTTCCGTGACCAAATTGACACCAGAAGGACCAAAATTGTAGGACTACAATTGACTTAAACTAAAGTTACAGGACGACATATGATACTATCTCATCCAATGTGCGATTTTTTTTGCGCGTGTTTGTATGCATGCTTATTACAACTCTCTTCTTCAACTTACCCATATCTGTTGTTTTGCATCCTAATAATATATTATCTAGAAACCCGATATCGACAACGCTACTTGGATCTGATGTTGAATGTGGAGGTTCGAGAAATTTTTAGGACCAGGTCAAGAATTATTTCATATATCAGACGTTTTCTTGATGAGCTTAGATTTCTTGGAGGTGAGTTCAATGGTGCAGTCTAAAATATGTTCTTTTAGAACCTATATCTCATGCTTGTAATAGTTTCTTTAGGAACGAACTATGTGGGTTGCAGTTATAGAACAATATATGTTTACCGCTGGCAAATTTGGGCCTGTAAATTTTAATTTTCCCACATGTAGGTTGATTTGGGGTGTTTTGACTGGCAAATTTAGGGCCATTATATTTTATTTTTTTGAACCTTTAGGCCAGACATGTGAGCAAACATGTAACATTTTAGCCCAAATTGTGGTGTTTTGGGCCTACTTGAAAGTTTAAATATAATAGTAGCCTACAATAGCTACCCCTAGTTACGTGCCTAAAAAAAGAATACTCCCCACGTTGCTTGCCTTCAAATTTCTTGTTCTGAATTTTGATTTTCTTCCTTTTAAGGTTGAAACTCCCATGATGAACATGATTGCTGGTGGAGCTGCTGCAAAGCCATTCGTCACCCACCACAATGATCTTAATATGAGACTTTTCATGTGTGTGCACCTGAATTGTATCTCAAGGAACTAGTTGTTGGTGGTTTAGACCGTGTTTATGAAATTGGGAAACAGTTTAGGAATGAAGGAATTGACTTAACACATAACCCCGAGTTCACTACATGTGAGTTCTACATGGCTTTCGCCGACATTACAATGATTTGATGCAGCTAACTGAAGACATGCTCAGTGGTAGGTTTCTAAACCTGTATGTTAGCTGATGAGGAAAAGTGTTATTAGAATCCTTGTTTTAAAAGATAAATACTCTTTTGTTAGGAATGGTCAAGGAACTCACAGGTGGCTATAAAATTAAATACCATGCCAACGGTTTGGACAAAGATCTTATTGAGATTGACTTTACTCCTCCTTTCAGGTATGTGATTTCAGTTAAGTTAATTTCAGTATATGTGTCCTATAATGGGCTTGATCTAATATAAATCACTTATCTTTCTACTTTATCAATTCTAGTTCTAGGATGTCCAATTTCAGTCCTAATCATGTTTATTTTCGGTCAATTTTGAATTTACCCTAGGACTAAATTTGTTGAAGTAGAAAGATGAATGATGTTACTTGATCCAACCAAAAAATTACAGGACGTAAAACTGATACTATTTGGTTTGACAACAGCAAACAAGATCTCACATCTCTTTTTTGTTTTCAGGCGGATTGATATGATAGATGAGTTGGAGAAGATAGCAAATTTGAATATTCCTAAAGACCTCTCGAGCAATGAAGCCAATAAGTACCTCGTCAATGCATGTTTGAAGTTTGATATTAAATGCCCGCCTCCTCAAACTACTACTAGATTGTTGGACAAAGTAAAATAAAACTTTATTATCTTCTATTTGTTTTTGTATCATCTGTTGTTCCCATCTGATTTTTAGCTGTTGTATTTCCTCTGATTATGATTTCAGCTTGTTGGACATTTTCTCGAGGAGACATGTACAAACCCTGCCTTCATTATCAACCATCCAGAAATAATGAGTCCTTTAGCAAAGTGGCATAGGTCAAAGCCAGGCCTAACCGAACGGTTTGAGTTGTTTATCAACAAGCACGAGGTATGCATTTTCATGATATTTGTTTATACATTTTTCAATTTCGGTAAAAACATCGAAAAGACCAAATTTAAAACATAGCAAGATACAAGACTAAAATTGGACACGGCTTAAGTTGCTGGGTGATTCTTGATATTAACTTGTTTTTACTGTATCTACTAATGCTTGGCAATTTTCTTTACTTGGCAGGTTTGCAATGCTTACACAGAGTTGAATGATCCCATTGTTCAACGCCAGCGTTTTGCTGACCAACTCAAGGTATATTTGTAATGAAGTAGAGTTTATTGATCTGTCTAAAGTCAACAATTAGGTTGTAATTCATTTAATTAGTTTATGTGCTTAAGATAATTTTGCTTTGAATGAGAACTAGGATCGCATAATCGGGTGATGATGAAGCTATGGCTTTGGATGAAACATTCTGTACTGCTCTAGAATATGGATTACCTCCCACTGGTGGTTGGGGACTGGGTATTGATCGATTTGCAATGTTGTTGACTGATTCACAGAACATAAAGGTACATATTTCATTCACTTCATTTTCAACTCTGCGTCTAATAAATCGTTTAGACATTTTTCATGGCTGGCCTTGCTAAGGTTGTATATGGAGAGAGTCTAATCAATTTAAATCTCCTTTTGTTTTTGTACAGGAAGTTCTGCTTTTTCCCTGCAATGAAACCTCAAGATGAACCTTCAAGCAAGGAAAGGTACAAAATCTCTAATCCTCAATTTTACAGTCTTTCTGTTGTGTCATTTGTTATTCTCCACTATGGTTTAACAAGAAATATAGACTGATGTTGGAATCCACTTTGCGCTCTATATATTATATAATACTCCTGAATGTAAATTCGAACTTTGAATTGAATGCAAGTCCATAGCATGAGTTGACAATTTTTTTTGTGTAATTCTTGTCAGCAACAAGAACAATAAGGTTCAACCTCCATCTGAAGGTACACAATTTAACGCCTTCTAGACAAACTCGTGTTTTTCTTACCCCTTTTCTCTCAACTCTCATATTTGCTCGTTTTTAATTTCGATTGAAGAATCCATCTATTTAGTTAGTTGACAATATGTGTGCTTGCAGAGCTTGAGAAGGCGACATTGTTGTAAGGATTCTCTGAGTCACTGTATAGAGAAGAAAGAAACTCACAAAGGAAAAGATATGCCCTATTTATTACAAACTATATTTTGTCTGTCACGATCTCGTTCTATTTCAAGGTCATCTTCTATGAACCGTGACTATGCATCAGGCACTGGTAGCTTTGCCAGAGTCGTATGGTTTTACAGATTTTGTATGAAGAGGCATTAAATACTTATGTAACATTTTTCTTTATATATTTAACTGAAGCAGGACATTGCAATAGTTAAAAACCCAGCGTTGTCTATTTATTTATATTAAGGGATTAAATTTTTTGCTTCCCAATAACTTTAGGCTTGGTTTGAAATAAAGTTTCTGACATACCGGGATTTTGATATTTCTCAGATGTTTCCACTTTTTTTTTAATTTAACCTCAAATTCGTCAAATGTTACCAACCATAATAAGAGACACGGCAGATTTAATTTTCGCTTTTTTCTTTATTTTTTTACCGTCACGTGTGTATTTTCTATTTTAATTACTAATCTTTTTTTATTCAGTAATTGTAAATGGGTTTAGGGTTGGGTCGGGTTTTACGGATTCGGGTCGACTTAATTTTTTTTTTGGGAAATTGGATCCGCAACTATAAAAAAAGGCACCCACCAAACTCTCAAACTCCTATCAATACTCCAACTATACATCAAGAATCCACCACCAACTCTCACATTTGAAGGCTGCAAACACCTCACAGGCCCTTTAACCACCACATGGCTAACCAAACCCCCATTCATTTCCTCTTTCAAACACAAATACTCTTATTAGCTGACCCACTGAACAAGAAAACCCCCTTCAAACACAGCCGACATCTTATGAGCTCTAACACGCCCTCCCAACGCTCCAAATCCCACCCCACCACGGAATGGCGAATTCGCACATGGGCCCACCTTCCCTCATCGTCGTCCTTCCTGGGAGCGGATCCTCTCTTGTTGGAGTTTCTCTCAATTTCCTCCATTAACTCTTTTTTCACTCCTTTCACGCCCCCTATCTAAGTTGCAATATGGAACAAAAAAACAAGGGGAAGATAGTAAATCCCAGCAGAACTTAATTCCTGGCTCTCACTAGATGAAACAATAACAGGGGAAAATATGAAACAAAAAATTTATAGTGGCTTTGAGAAGCAGAGTACACGACCCTGCTTCTTGCAACAATGCTGTTGATTGCAACATCGTGGGCTTTGATCGACTCTAAGCACTTTGAATCGGGCTGCTGCCACCCGAATTTGGTGAATTGCTTCAAATCGGGTTGCTGCCACACGATTATGTCTTTCCCCTGAGATGCGCTGAGGATGAATTCGCCGGATAGGGCTATGCAGGAGACCGACCCGATGTGGCCTGGGACAGGACCGCCAAGGGTTTGTACTGATTTAGGGATTGGTAATTTGGGAGTTTTGAAATTGGTGCTCAGAACGGCGTCGTACCGGAAGGAATTTGTTGGGTTTCGTCTGTATCGCTGCTGGTGGTGCTGGGAGTGGACCTTGATGACAGCAATGGAGTCGAGAGTGTGGAATTGTTGGCCGATTGAAGCATTTTGTGTTGATCGAGTGGGTGGATTTCTGTTTCTGTTTTTTTTTTCAAGAAAACAGGCGATGAATTGGGAAGGGGTTCAAGAATTTGATGAATTGAATGATGAAGAGCTTGCTCCCATCAAAATGAGGGAAAAAACGAGGGTTTAGGGTTTTTATAGTTGGGTCGGTTTAAACCCATATCCAATTAAATAAAAAATAATTAAGTCAACCCGAATCCGTAAAACCCGGTTATGCTATTAAATAAAAAAATTGAGTGGACCTGACCTGTTTAAACCCGACCAAACCGGATAATTTATTACCCTTATTTATTAAAAAATAAATTAATAATTGAAAATATAAAAATATACACACGTGGCAAAAAAATAAATGAAAATTGAAAATTAAATGTCACGTGTACTATTACAGGTTGACTGACTTGTTTGATCGGTTTTGATGGTTAAATTCAAAAAAAGTGGTAACATACAAGGAAGATATCAAAATCGTATGATGACAGCTTTATTTCAAATCCATTCAAAAGTTATTTACATTGCAAAAAAATTTAATCATTTATATTAATTGCAAGTGTTCAAACTTCAGATGTTAAAATGTATAGTGGAACCTGAAAAATGGAAGAGAGTATCGGACAAGTTTGCAAACTGGAATTTGATAAGTAATATGAGCATAGTGTTAAGAGAGTTTCAGAATAGAGTTAATGTTGATATCATGATCTGTTAAATTTTCTCATTTGTCTGGAATTGAGAGTTAATGTGCATGTTATAAGGTTCAATGACAAATAATATTGTATGTATGTCTTGTTTCATTGGGTCCAAACTAGGGTTGTAAACGAGCCGAGTCGAGTAGTGTTGAAGTCGACTCGATTAAAACACTCGAAGTTTGAAACTCGACTCGAACTCGGTCGAGCCTAATCTTTTAAGCTCGAGGCTCGACCTCGAGAAGAATCGATGACATACTCGAAACTAAAACGAGCTCGATTACCTATATATTTTTATAAAATTAAATATAAATATATTATTAGAATATAAATATGTATATTTAGTAAAATTAATGGCAGAAACTCGATATACTCGAACTCGGCTCAAGCTCGACTCGATTACCTATATAATAATTTTATAAAATTAAATAAATATATTATTAAAATATAAATATATATATATAGTAAAATTAATGGCATAATAGTAATTACTGTGCAAGCTCGATTAGGCTCGCGAGCCTCTCGAGCTAAGTATTTATGAGCTCGAACTCGAATTCGATAGCTACTCGAATAGCTCGAACTCGACTCGACTCGATTATGATCGAGTCTATTCCGAGCTTTTTACGAGTCAAGCACGAGTAGCTCGCTAGCCGGCTCGACTCACTTACACCCTTAGTCCAAACAAACCCTATTTATACTTTCTTTTGGGGGTCTCAGATCGAAATTTGTATTTTTATAGAGATTTAAAAATGAATAGGTCTTGCATTGAATCATGAGACTGTTTCATCGTAAAACCGTCTTACACAAGTTTTTACCTTTAAATTTGCAGGAGAAATGTTTTTTAAGTCCAAAGAATTTAGGGGGTGTGCTTTAAGGATAATTATTTTTTGGTATCAAAATGTAGGACAATATATTTTAAATATATAAATATAAGATAATATGTTTTAAAATTTATAAATTTAGGACAATCTACATAATGTGTCTGTTATACATAAAATGGTGAAACACTATGTAGTTCTTCTAACCGTTGAGCAGTACCTACTTCAGTGATTTACATTTACATCCTCCAATAATCATATTCTTGATTAAAGTAAATCAACTTTTAGAGTTTCAAACTTTTATCTAAGCTTGTCTAGATGCTGAAGAAAGAAAACTGCACAACTTGGATACTGTTGCAAAACACATCATCTGAAGACAGTTGATAAAACCATGCATGTGTTGAAAGTTAAAGTTGATTTCTTGAAGCTTCTAAATTAATGTAGAAACATCACCTCTAATGAGTGTCGTAGTTTTACTCAAAGTCTTTAATATTCTGTTAGTTCCGATGTAGTTTAGAATTCTCTTTGTCTAGATATTTCCACCGATACTATAAATATTTCAATGTATCGTTCCAAAGCAAGACAATAAGAATAGAGTTCTCCATATTTATTTTGTTCAACCAGAACCTTAAATTACTCATTTTTTCATTGTTTCTCATTGAAGCTTTTCACCTTCTGTTCATTTTGATCTTGGGCTGATGAATAAAGTTCAATATTCACTATTGCAATTTTCACTTTGGGTCGATTTAATTGGTTTTAGCAACATATGCACATCATATCTTCAAAATAATTAAGTAGTTATTGCACGATTTTAAAAAAATATATAGTGGAAATTTTTCGTGAGATGATTTCATCCATAATACAAGCTCTCATTTTGATTTTTGAATTATATTTTCCTGTAAATTATAATGTGGTCTACCAAGAAAAAGCTTTTAGGCCCAAAACTTAAAAGCTATACAAATTATGTCAGTGAAGTCATACGCACATGGGCTATTATATTTTAATTTTTGGCGTATTTATGTCAAATCAGCCTGAAAATGCTATTTTTTCTTAAAATTACACATGTCACTCACGTGTTATGTTGTTTGAAATCAAACCCGGTGTAGGTGTGTTATCCACCACAGCGTCACCTTAATTAATTATATACTTCATCCGTCCACTAAATTTATGTATAGTTACATTATTCGTCAGTTCACCAAATTTATTCACATGTCTTTTATGGAAAAAAAATATTGTATTTTTATCCCCAAACCATCGCTTAATAACTTCAAATGTCATTGTATTTTACTCACAAACAATCACTTTATCTATAAATTGACCCTACAATACTCCATAATACCCAGCTTATTTATCTATTATTTTCTTAATACTTGTGCCCATCACGTATAACTTCGGTGGACAGAGAGCGTATAAAATTAATTTAAAACACAATATAAAACCTAAATCAAATATAAAATAATAGAGATTAAATTTTTTGTAATCTAGTAAGTTTTGTTTCATTTTTGCAAGTATTCTTTAATCGTCATAATGCAAGTTACCTAACATGAATAATATACATATATAAGTATTTTTTTAGGAATGAATAGCGGTTTCTACATATTTTAGTATATTTTTTAATTTTTCCGCTCATTTTTAATTTGCAGAATCTAATTCTATTCGCTTTTGTCTTTTAACATATATATTGTCTTTAAACTCAACCAAAACACGATCCAAAATTATTAGGATTAGAAAAGTTCAAGTGACACTATGAAATTAAATGAAAAAAATAAAATAACTACAAAAAAAATAAAAATTAATTAATTTTGATCCGTTTAAAGAGTTAATATATTTATTTTACAAATAAATAAGTGAAAATGTGTCAAAACTTATGTAGCGGACAATCTAAACGTGAAGGTTGAATGTTAAATCTAAGTCATATAAATAATAACAAGAAAGAGAAAGCAACATTTTCTTTATGCATAAAAATAAAAGTGAAAAATTGTGTCAAATACCCGCTTTCAACATTGAATAATTTATTTTACTCACTTTTAATTATAAAAAATTTATTATACCCATTTTTATTTTTGAGACATAAATACCCTTCACAAATTTATTCTACCCATTTTATTATGTGATTATGCATTTTTTAACCTGATTAGGTACCAATTTGGGAGTAGTACAAAAATATGTATACAAAAGTAGGGAAAAAAAAAATTTAGTATGTAACTCTACATTTAAACTAGGAAAAAAAAAGTATCGAGTGGTACCGAATCATGATTCGGTACCAAAAAATATGTACCGAGTTTTCATTGTGTAATCAAATAAAGGATTCGGTAAGATCAATTTGAATTTCGGTACCAAAAAATATGTACCGAACTTTCATTGTGTACCGAAATAGGTGATTCGATACCAATTAGGTGGTGGGGGGGGGGGGCTGGTGTCTTTATTAATGGGGTGAGTTTAAATATTTCATTTTTTTTTTTTGTTGGTGGGCCAAGTGGGTAAAATATTTTTTTGTAATAAGGTTAATATGGTCTTTTTATGCAATAATGGGTAGAATAAATTTTTTATACTTCATGTGGGTAAAATAAATTTTTGATGTGTGAAAGTGAGTATTTTGAATTTTCTCCCAAAATAAAAACTAAAATTATCACAAAATCTTTCAATATGAATGTTTTCAAACATGAACTGAGGAGCATTGATTAATGCTTGAAAATAGCAACTAACTCATCCACTAATTTCAATAGATAAAAATTGGCATATATAAAATACTAGTTTATAAATAATTTTAAAATATAAAATAATTTACATATAATTTTGGGGTCGATATCTAAATTTGTACTTTTATAGAGATTAAAAACGAAAGGTGTCTTGCATTGCATGAGATCGTGTCACCGTTTACACACAAAACCGCTCTACACAAGTTTTTACCTTGAATATTTTAAGGAGAAATGTTTTTAAGGATAGTAATTTAGGGGGTTGTGTTTTAAAGACAATAATTTTACGAACTTGAAAATGTAAGACAATATGTTTTAAATATATAAATATAAGACAATATATTTTTAAAATCAGTAAATGTAGGACAATGTAGTCGAATAAGCCCAAATCAATAAGTGTCACATGAGATTTGGGCTTATTCATTTGATTGTCTTACATTTACAAATTTTAAAACATATTATCCTATATTTATATATTTTAAAAACAAATTTGATGAATGCAATTTTAACGCACATACAAGAATCGCATTTTAGACACGGATCGATGATTTTCTAGGGCGACAACGGGCTGCAAATAAGAACGACCACTTTTCCAGGATCACAAGCACCTCGAGAGTGGTGAGTCATCGTGGGAGCTTCACGGTTGCCTTCTAATGGACTCGACGGGCGGACCGCCGTGGTTATTCCCACGCCGCATTCCTAGACGGACCTTTAGAGTTACTCCGCGTGGTTCCTAAATTAGACCTCCAAACACGCCGGGGTGGTCCCAAGCGGGCGGGCACCGACGCTAAGTCAAATAACCGAATATTTATATAATCAAATCAATATGAATAAGAAAAAAAAAAAAAAGAAACGGGTCAAGTCTCTTTTGATCCATGAAATACCATTATACGATCAAACATCTCTTAATCCTCAAGAGGTATCAGAGACGTGATAAAGTATCTCTTGATCACGAAGAATAATAGAAAACTTGTAGTAGCTCACCGAATAAGAATCATTTATCTCACACGGGACTCTCCAGGTCCTGGAGGGGCCTCGGCCCTGCCAAATCGAGGAATCGTCAAGAATCATCGGAACTCGATTTCTCAGAGTATTTTGGTCGAACAATCACGTATTTGTTGGGATTATACTGGAAAGTATGTTTTTTACTTTGTATAATCAAAACTGAATTTCGGACTTATTTACTGAAATAAATTGTTTATCACTGATACTTTAAATATTATAGAATGTTACATATATTTACGCGATAACTGCTCAATAAATAAGACGTGTTACATTGTAGTTAATTTAGTGATACCAGATCACAGAAGATTAAATTAACAGTCCCTTGTAACTAAAAGTACACCATTCACGACCTAGATGGAAAAGAACAACCCATCGTGAAAGGTTGAAGTGTAAGGCTCAGATTGGCTTGTCTTGACCAAGAGATTACACTAGTGCTTTGACGATGTAACCGAATAGGACCTACAGGAGGACAAATTCTTTAGAACCGAACAAGGAAGAATTAGACCTCAAGTGGTTCATTATTTTTAATCTTCATTCCTTAAATAGGATCACGTGGTGGTTGGTAACTATCTTTTGACTTATCATGGGTAGAGAATCAACTAGATTCAATACTTTTTATCTTGGGCAATATTATTGGTCACATGTGATTGCTAAGATTTAATACGGAGAATCGTGGTGCAAGCACGCTTTGTTCGACGGTTCTTTGGGAGGTTCATAAGCTTTATCATACCAAATCTTGCAAGTGAAATTAGTTTTCGGTATGGATAATAATGTTGAACCGTTCCTTGACTAAGGACAAAAGATATTAATTAACGTAAAGCTATTTCAAAGGGCTTGAATTAATTAATGGGCTAGATAATCTTAAACACTTAAAAATAATAACAGGGGAGCCATATCGACCGTAATATGGGTTAAGATGGATAAGGTAATATTAATTGTGTAGTGGGATTAATTAATATTTATGGGCTTGAATAATATTGTGGCTCAATATTGATAATTCAAGATCCATTGGAAGGTCCAATCTTAATTCTCCTAAAGGCCCGAAAGTAGCCCAATATATAGTCCAATAACTAAAAAATGTGTTTAAAATAAAATAAATATTGTTGCTTATTTTTCCTAATTATTTTCGAAATTTATGGATAAAAAGGGAGAAAGATTTTCTTTTGAATTTTGTTATGGAATGTAGATATGTATTCTTGGAATACAAGATTATCTCATTAAATTCAAGAAATCTCCCACTTGGTTATTTATAAAGATAATTTCAAATTTTTGAAAGATAAAGGGCAAGAAAGATTTTCTTGATTTTCTTGAAAAGATATTATGGAAGATATGTATTTTTGAAATACAAGAATATCTCATAAATTCAAGAAGATCCAAATCTTCGGAATCTTGCCTATTATTTTCGAAAATATCCCATAACAAAGAGTAGGTGGGATTTTGTGGAATATTATAATTATGGGAAAAATAATATAGGAGATATATTCAAGATTTCTTGGAGATCAAGAAAAGATTTCCACATTGTTTTATCCCAAAATTTTCAACCACTTGTGCTCTATAAATAGGGATGACTTTTCATTCCCAAAGACAATTCCATGTCCGAAAAATTAGTAAATCCACAAAGGTGGTGCAACATAATTTATTTTCCTTTTGTTAATTGTTCACAAGTGTCCTACCAACGGATAGTCGAACAAGGATTAAGGGAATACTTGGGAAGTTCTTTTGGTTAGTCTAATCACCAGATCACTACCATCCCAAGAGGTAACGCTCACGTAAACTCAGAGAATTCCGCATTTGCATGGGATTTACGTGAATTAATTATATGCATGATTTGTTGTCGATTATTATTTGAATTAATATAGGATTAATTCATGCTAGTAATAATTATAAGAATTAAATTTGTATTTAAATATTCACTTAGAATAGATCTAAAGGCAACTTATTCCCCAACAATCCGCATCGAGCCACGGTTTTGCCTCAATTTTTTAAATTGTAATTTAATTTGTTGTCATTAAATTTGAAATAGGATAGTAGAATTGCTAGATCATTTTTGCGTGTATCCAATTGTCATAGAATTTAATGTGTTTATTTACGCATGCATATAAATTGTGGTTTTAATTCGATTCGCTCGGATTCGTTTTTGCCTCGTGAGAAAATCCAGAAGCAGATTAGGATTTATTTGATTTGATCAATGTAATAGACTAGTCTAGATCTAGGTTTATTAATTTTTTGTAAATAAATTGTAACCGGATCGAAACGGAGGCGAGACGAAGAATTAAAGGATAAAATCGAAGAATCCCGAGAAAAGGGGCGTGTGTCGCATAAAACGCGCAAGGAGGCACGCACGCTACGACGCGGACGACGCACGAGGCCAAGACGGGCGTTAGTGGCGAGGCCGAAATGCGCGAGGATCGAGATCAAATAGACGTGGCGGCGCTTAAAGACGCGGCAGCGAAATGCTACGGACGGAGAAAGCGGAAGCGATACAAGAAGGGATGCGCAGGATCTGCCGTTCCGCGCAAGCAACAAGGTTAACGAATACATACGGGATGCGCTACGGGTACGCTGGCCGCCGCCGTAGGAGCCGCCTCGACCTCGCCGAGGTGTGTCGAGGCACAAAGTGCGAAGCCTGCCGAGGTGCCGAGGTCGTGCTTTACGATTATTAGATTGGCAGTCGGATAAGTGGGCGGTATCCTAACAAGGAAGCTACTTGGCGTATGCTTTGAGACGCGAGTATTCTTTTCGACGACGACGAGCGAGAAATTCAAGATTTGTTTTTCAAGATCAAGCCAAGAAAAATCAAACCACGATAACCGGATAATTTCAGGCTCAATATGTTTATTTTTCCGCTTTTGCTTGATTTATTATTGTATTATCTTACGCTTTTATTTAATTTGTTTAAATGTGTTTCCATGAGAGTTGCCCAATGAAAAATCTCACCGCTCAAAATTATTAATTATGTTTAAATAATTAATTGACAATTTTATTAGGATAATAAAATTGAATTAATTTTGACCTCCATGATTTATTTATTTGTGAATTCTTTTGGAGAAATTTCTACATGGACGGTCAAAAGATAGCTTTTCACATGAATGAATTCCAAATGGATGATTGTGGGTTATTATTAATGGCGCATTTATGACCCTCCCCATTTAGACTCGCTCAATACAAAATAGTAATCCTCAGATTTAATCATGGTTATTACTTAGGTATAAAATTGATATGCATATATATTTCAAGTCCCCGCCAATTTTATATTGGTCAAGTGGGAGCCAACTATTAACTGATATTAAAGGTTTTAAATCGTTCTTGTTTGTAACTCGCTTGAATGTGTTTAAATAATGACCCACCCCACGTGGCTTATTTAAACTGTTTTTGAGATGTTAGTGATGCATGTTCATATTTTTTTTTTGAGATTTTAATATGATGCATGTGATCGAACCTTGTGATATATTTGTGCTTATGCATGTTATTATTTATTTCAGTTCATCATGTCGCAACCTTTTAATCCTTCGTTAATATACTTAAAGTCAATACAATATGTATGGAAACTATATTGATTGAAACGGAAAATTATTGTTCTAATCGCACAAAAAGCACAAGTGGATTCTTGACACACCAAAATCGATGAGCCGGTGGGCGGGTCAAAAAATGCGAGACCCATCAAATCACCTTTTATGAGATGTCGTTTCAAAATGGTGGAGGGCAAACCCGTAGGGATTATGTCCTCAAAATTGATGGTCCATCCGAACAAACTTGAGGTTCTCGAAAGTGCAGATTATAATCCGGAGAATCGGAAGAATTTGGTACTTCACCTCCGCCCTAAAAAAGTTTAAGAATTTTGGCCTCGCTAATGATTTGTTGCAAACTTTGGTCTCGGCAGAGATATTGATGGGGCACCAAACTCAAGCTTTAACGGCAAGTGGTAAGTCTTCATTTTCTAGGCCAAGGGAAGGCTAGAAAAAGAAGAGGACCAAAAGCCATAAGCAATAAAACTCAACTATTGCCAAGGGCAATGGTAAGATGAGGAATGCTTGTGGTGTCAATGAAAATCCAAAGAGGAAGTGCTTAAGCTGCGGTGAAAGAGGACAATGGAGGTTTGCCTGTTCCAACCCCAAAAGGGACGGAAAGAAAGGTAATTCTCACGCACTAGTTGTTAAAACTTGTTTAGCGGCGTATACTTCTCATTCGTGGGTGGTTGATACGAGATCCACTAATCATATTTGCTTCACGGGTTCAAACTGATCCGGCAACTTAGTGGGAGTGAGATCCTCATCACACTGGGCGATGTTACAAAAGTAGCAATTATTGCAATGCTACGTAAGTGGCAGATATTGCAATGCTACGATAGTAACGGTTATTGCAATGCTACGCAAGTAACAGATATTGCAGTGCTACATGAGTAGTGGTTAAAGCAGTGGGAGAAGTGCACCTGTCTTTTTAAAGATGAAGTTTTTTTTGAGATTATCTTTATGTTCCCAGTTTTGGAAAGAATTCACTTTCAGTTTCTAAAATTTGATTAAAGGACACTAAGTTTCTTCTAATAAGAATGACATCATTTCTTGAAATGATGACCGTGATTCATTATAGGGACATTGGTCGAATAATCTCTATATAATTAACGCGGCACACCACTCTTAAATGCATCCTATAACACATCAATTGTTTTAGAAAAGAAAAATGTTCATCGGGGCGTGAACCCAGATACTTCTATGGCATCTAAGATTGGGTCATATAAATCCAAAGAGGATCCAAAAGTTGGTGAAAGACGGTTCACTGGAGTTTCTCCAAGTTGAACCAATTCTAACCTGCGAATCATGTTTGGAGGGTAAAATGACCAAGAGGGCATTTGGAGCCAAGGGGAATAGAGCCAAAGAAGTGTTAGAGATCGCTCACACGTATGTATGTGGTCCAATGTCAACAAAAAGCAAGAGGAGGTTATGAGTATTTTGTCACTTTTATTGATGATTACTCAAGGTACGGTTATATTTTCCTTATGAAGCATAAATCTGAGACATTTGAGAAATTCAAAGAATTTAAGGCTCAAGCAGAGAATCATAGGGAAACATATCAAGTCTCTACGATCTGATCGTGGAGGCGAATACCTCAGCGATGAGTTTTTGAACTACTTATCCGATGAAGGATTGCATCCCAAATTTCATCGCACCCTAACCCCTCAACAAAATGGGGTTGCAGAGCGAAGAAACAAAACTCTTTTGGAAATGGTTAGATCTATGATGAGTTACGCGGATCTTCCCAAGTCGTTTCCGGGGTCATGCCTTGGAAACAACAAATTACATTTGAACTTGGTGCCATCCAAATCGGTTCCCAAAACTCCCAAAGAATTGTGGACCCAGGGCGCAAGCCTAGTATGAGACACATGAGATTTGGGGGGTGTCCACCCCACGGTTGGACAAGGAAGCAAAAAAATCGATCCTCGATCGGAATTAAGGTTGTTTATAGGATACCCCGAGGAACAAAAGGGTGTATGTTCTATGGTCCCCAAGATCAAAAGGTGGTAATAAACACCCACTTTAGATTTTTGGAAGAAGACTATATGAACGAAAAGAAGACCCGTAGTGAGATTACCTTAAATGAGCTAAGGGGCAAACCTCAATGCCAACTCGTGATAAGATGATATACCAAACGACACACTTACACAACCAAAACCTCGTCATAGTGGGAGGGTTGTGAAACAACCCGAGAGATTCATGGGAATAGGAGAGTCCCGGACTTGATTCTGGACAAGATGAATCGCACCCATGGACATATGACGAGGCAATCCAAGATAAGGATCAGATTCTTGGAAAACTTCAATGAATGTCTAAATGGGTTCTATGTTTCATAACAGAGTGTGGGAGCTAGTCGAACCACTTAATGGGTCAAACCCATTGGTTGCAAGTGGGTGTATAAGAGAAAAAGAGGACCGGACGGGAAGGTGGAAACCTTCAAAGCAAGACTAGTGGCGAAAAGGTTATACTCGTAAAGAAGCGGATCGATTGAGGAGGAAACTTTTTTCACCAGAAGCCATGCTTAAGTCCATCCGAATTCTCTTTATCGATTCACAAGATCTCGACTTTGAAATCTGGCAAGATGGATGTCAAGATGCCTTTCCTTAACTAAAGAAGTCTTGATGAAGAGATCTATATGCAACAACCCCAAGTCTTCATTGAAAAGGCCAAGAACACCTAGTTTGTAAGCTCATGAAGTCCATTTACGGACTCAAACAGCATCCGAGCTTGGAACCAATGTTTTGATCATTTTATAAAGTCTTATGGGTTCGATCAAAACGAGTTCGAAAGTTGTGTACAAAAAAGCGGCCTGAACCTGATTGGTATTCTTAGTACTTCACGAGATGACATTCTCGATCATCGGGAATGATGTAAAGGTGTTATCGACGAAGGGCATGGCTTTCAAAACAGGTTTGATATGAAGGACTTGGGGGAAGCCGCGACACATCCTTGGGATCAAGATCACCGAGATCGCAAGATAATGATGATAGTTTATCGCGAAGCTTCATACATGACACTGCGTCTTGAAATGATTGAAAGATGCAAGATTCCAAGAAAGGCTTCAGAACTTTTCAGACATGGAATCCATCTATCCAAGAAAATGTGCCCTAAGACGCAAAATGAGATAGATGACATGAGAGGCATTCCTTATGCTTCGGCTGTCGAAAGCCTTATGTAAGCAATGTTGTGTACGAGACCAGATATTTGCTTTGGCGTTGGCATGGTGGCGAGATATCAAAGTATCCCAGGGAAAGAGCATTGGACGGCAGTTAAAAACATTTTGAAGTATCTGAAAAGAACTCGGGATAGAATGTTGATTTATCAGCCAGATAGTCCAATCCCCATCGGCCACACGGAGTTCGGATTTCCAATCGGACATAGACTCCAGAAAATCTACCTCCGGTAGTGTGTTTTGCATGGGGGGAGGAGTCGTGACATGGAGAAGCATCAAGCAGAAATGCATCGCAGATTCTACAATGGAAGCCGAATATGTAGCTGCTTGCGAGGCAGCGAAAGAAGCGGTTTGGTTCAAGAACTTCCTAGTGGACTTGGATGTGGTTCCAAATTTGCCCAAGCAGAATCATCATTTATTGTGACAATGCCGGAGCAGTTGCAAATTCAAGGGAACCACGAGCCCACAAAGCCAGCAAAAACATTGAAAGGAAATACCATCTTATAAGAGATATCGTTAAGAGAGGAGATATAGATGTAGCAAAAGAAAGCTGTCGAAGACAACCTAGCGCAGATCCATTCACAAAGGGTCTGCCCTCAATACATCCAGAGACATGTGGAAGGAATGAGTGTCAAGACCGTTGCTAACTGCTTTGAGTATAAGTGGGAGAAATTATTAGGTTCGATGTAGGTGACATTAGATGTCACGAAGTAGGAACTACACGAGACATGTTGTAGTATACTTAAAAGCAGACTTTGAGTATAAGTGGGAGATTGTTGGGATTATACTGGAAAGTATGTTTTTTACTTTGTATAATCAAAACTGAATTTCGGACTTATTTACTGAAATAAATTATTTATCACTGATGCTTTAAATATTATCGAATGTTACATATATTTACTGCATAACTGTTCAATAAATAGTATGTGTTACATTGTAGTTAATTTAGTGATACCATATCACAGAAGATTAAATTAACAGTCCCTTGTAACTAAAAGTACACCATTCACGACCTAGATGGAAATGAACAACCCATCGTGAAAGGTTGAAGTGTAAAGCTCTTAGTTTCCGGTATGGATAATAATGTTGAACAGTTCCTTGACCAAGGACAAAAGATATTAATTAACGGAAAGTTATTTCAGTGGCTTGAATTAATTAATGGGCTAGATAATCTTAAACACGGGAAATAATAACCGGGAGCCATATTGACTGTAATATGGGTTAAGATGGATAGTGCAATATTAATTATGTAGTGGGATTAATTAATATTTATGGGCTTGAATAATATTGTGGCTCAATATTGATAATTCAAGATCCATTGGAAGGTCCAATCTTAATTCTCCTAAAGGCCCCCTGAGTAGCCCAATATATAGTCCAATAACTGAAAAAAGTGTTTAAAATAAAATAAATATTGTTGCTTATTTTTCCTAATTATTTTCGAAATTTATGGATAAAAGGGGAGAAAGATTTTCTTTGAATTTTGTTAGGAATGTATTCTTGGAATACAAGATTATCTCATTAAATTCAAGAAATTTCCCACTTGGTTATTTATAAAGATAATTTTGAAATTTTTGAAAGATAAAGGGCAAGAAATATTTTCTTGATTTTCTTGAAAAGATATTATGGAAGATATGTATTTCTTGAAATACAAGAATATCTCATAAATTCAAGAAGATCCAAATCTTGGAATCTTGCCTATTATTTTCAAAAATATCCCATAACAAAGAGTAGGTGGGATTTTGTGGAATATTATAATTATGGGAAAAATAATATAGGAGATATATTCAAGATTTCTTGGATATCAAGAAAAGATTTTCCCACATTGTTTTATCCCAAAATTTTCGACCACTTGTGCTCTATAAATAGGGATGACTCTTTTTCATTCCCAAAGACAATTTCGTGTCTTTGGAAAAATTAGTAAATCCACAAAGGTGGTGCAACATAATTTATTTTCCTTTTGTTAATTGTTCACAAGTGTCCTACCACCGGATAGTCGAACAAGGATTAAGGGAATACTTGGGAAGTTCTTTTGGTTAGTCTAATCAGCCAGATCACTACCGTCCCAAGAGGTACGTTCACGTAAACTCGTAGAATTCCGCATGCGTAGGATTTACGTGAATTAATTATATGCATGATTTGTTGTTGATTATTATTTGAATTAATATAGGATTAATTCATGCTAGTAATAATTATAAGAATTAAATTTGTATTTAAATATTCATTTTAATAGATTCAGGCAACTTATTCCCCCAACAACATTCTCTCGTTATCTTCATATTATTGTGCGTATGAAAGTGAATCTAACTCTCTCTATGTGAATTCGTGTGTAGTTCGGATGAACGTGAATGTTTTTGTGAACCTCCATATGGACATTTCCATGTATTACAGACTATGTTCTCCAATACTCGCTTCATGGTCTAAGAAAAATGGATGAATCTCGTGTTTATAATCCCGGATATTATTATAGTGGGCTTAGTGGATCGAGCCACGACCCCCTAATTCCCTCGAAGGCAGGAATAACTCAACTAACTTCTTTTTCAAACCAAGCTTCCAAGAAAATCTCAACGGCCCACGACCTTAACCCTCGAGGTCCCGAAAAATATCTCAACCACTCTTTCTGCTTCTCAAGTTGACCCAGTCAAACTCCTGAAATCTCTCAACAATCCCGGATCTCTTATAGGGTCAAGAGAATATTCCTCCCTTGAATTAGGGAAGACTCAACTGCTTTTCAAACGTGGCTTGATCTCATTACTCAGCCCACACAAATCTTAGTCAAATAGTCCTCATTACTTGGTCAATTCTTATCCATTCACGTGAAACTAAAAATTGCTTACGGCCCCTCCCTGGGGCTCCATCTTTCAAGAGTCCCTCGGCCGGACTCCACCCCCAGGAGAATCCCTCAGCAGATTCATTCAATTGGCATAATCTTGTGATATTTGTACACGTGTCATCATCTAAAAAATATGTGATATTCCTACCGCATCAACATTGTCCTGCATTTTCAAGCCCATAAAACTATTGGTCTTAAAGCACAACCCCCAAATTATTGTTCTAAAAAAACATTATTCCTAATTTTGAGCATTATAATAATGTATGAATTTTAATTTCTCATAACAGTTTTTTTTTTATAACTCGGGGGGGCCCACTTCAAGTCAGAATTAAGTTCTGTATGGACTGACTCATCTCAAGAATTGATTGCACTTTAGAGGGTTCAAACCTGAGATCTAGAGAGGAGCACACTCCTAATATGTAGTTGTTTACTTCTAATATGTAGTTGTTCTAGTTTTTTCTTTCTCTTGCGACTCTGAACCTATTATTTAAGATAATTGGAATTAGATTTAAGAAACATTACTGTGTCTGTTATACATAAAATGGTGAAACAATATGTAGTTCGTCCAATGGTTGGGCAGTACCTACTTCAGTGATTTACATATACATCCTCTAATAATCATATTCTTGATTAAAGTAAATCAACTTTTAGAGTTTTAAATTTGTATCTAAGCTTGTCTAAATAGCAATCATGTTGGGTCGATTTAAATGGTTTTAGCGACGTATGCACATCATATCTTCCAAATAATTAAGTAGTTGTTTAACTAAATTTTAAAAAAAAAAATGTGAAAAATTTTATGTGAGGCGATTTTATACATGATACAAAAATCTTATTTTAAAATTTGAGTCATACTTTCCTTTAAAATACAATATTGTCTACCGGGAATGAATTTTTAGGCCTGTATGTAGCTTAAAAATTATGGGATATTATGGAGCTGTTTTGAAAAACAACTAAAGGGTGTAGAAGTGTTTTTTTAAAATTGGTGTGACCCAACTTTAAAAAAAAAAAAAAAAATCTTCTACCTTTTAAATTTTGTTTCAAAGCAGACACTGTATAATTGAATTGACACATATTTAAGCCATTATTTTTAATTTTCACGCATTTAGATTAAATTTTGGCCTAAACCCCTTAATTTTATAAAATTACACATGTTGTGTTGAAATCAGGGCCGATGTTGGTGTGTTATCTACCACAGCGGCACCATACTTAATTAATTGTATGTAAAATCAAGTTAATGCACAATATAAAAATATATAAAAATCTAATAAAACTCTTGGTTAATCTAATTGTACTAGCTTAAGCACCTATGCCAGCAAGCCAAATGTTCAGAAAAAAAACTCTCATACCCCAATTTTGTTTAAATACATATTTCTTACAAAGAATTCTCCTGCTTCTGTTAATTCTAGGGTTAATTCTAAATAAATACACGACCTTTTGGTCAAATATCAATTTAATCACGACCTTTAAGATTTTTGTATTAAAGTTCAACCTTTGATATTGTTGCAAATCGATACACGTTTTTTTTTTCCTTAGGCCGTGAAGAGGTGGCGTGGCTAACCGAAGCATGTGTACTTGTCAGTTAGGATGATACATATTAAATAATATATTTTTTAAATTATGCCACATCCCTCATAATCGCAAAACCACAGACTCCACCCCAAATTTGAGTTATGTAAATCCTCAAAATTGGATTTTGCACCAAAATCACAGAATCCCCAAATCAAATCCCTATCCCCAAAATCGCATACACGAATTTGGTTCAAATTTGCTGGAAAAAAAATTATACTTCAAATTTGCAGTACTACACATCAAATAAACAACAATTAAAATAAAATCAATCTCAAATTGCAAATAAAATTTATATCCATTTCATAAAATTGATTGAATCTCAATAAACAATTCACAAATTTAATTTAAGGAGGTCGACCGCGATGAGAACAACAAGTGAGGGGTTGAGGGAGTGTCAATAAACAATGGGTGGACTGAATGGAGGAAGAAAAACTAAGGGATTACATTTAATTTTGTTTAATTTTGGAACATGGGAATGTATTTAATTTTGAAACATTGTCGGCGAGAATTAGTTTTTAAGGTTTGGAATTTAGATTTAAATAATTTATTTTATTTTTTTAGATATTATTTATTTTGTTTTTAATTCACCTTTTTAATATTTTTTATATTTATGAATTTAGACATTTCATCCTACGTGTAGTCTGACATAACAAAAATAATAGTTTTGGCGAGCCACATCGTCTCTTCACGGCCGGTGGAATAAAACATGTATTAATATGCAACAACATTAAAGGTTAGGCTTTTATACAATAATTTTGAAGGTCGTGATTAAATTGATATTTGATATAAAGGTCGAGTATTTATTTAGAATTAACCCTTAATTCTAATAACTACAACCAATTAATTTCCTCAGCTACCATAATCAACTTCTTTGAAGAGGTTTTGTTCTGTTTTATTGTCTACATAAATTTTTTTTGTTACATTTTTGTAGCTTAAAAAAACAATGTCATATCTCATTGCAGGAGGTGTTTGAATATCTACATAAATGTCAATTACATTATTTGTAGCGTATAAAAACAAGAGTTGGTATGCTGTGAAACTTGTTCACCGTGAAACTTGTTTTTTTTTTTTTACAGACATACTCTTTAGTAATATAAGTCACACCTTTTAGTAATATAAGTCACACCCTTCAGTTATCAATATGATACCCTCTGCTATAATATAAGTCACACCCTTCACTTTTATGAGTAATACCCTTTATAGTAAAAAGTTTCACTCTTTAGTAATATAAGTCACACTCTTTTACCAGTTTCACCGTGAAACTTGTTCACCCTATACTTTGCCTAAAACCAATGAGAAGGAAGTACACACTTCCATAATCTTGATCCTTTTTATCATAAGGGAGTACACACTTGATGCGGGATATTTATGTCGTCTAATAGGGTAGTGACATATGAACGATTGACTATACTTTGAATAAGGAGATGACCGGTCAAAGCGGGCCAGAATACCAAAAAAAGGCCCTGGGCTCGTGTATTGGGCCTAGAGAGGTGCCAAGTAAATGAGCTTGAAGAGACTAAGGAGTTAACTGAGGAAAGAGCCCAACGAGAGCTTGGGCCCAGGAGAATGAACAAGGCCTAGAGATTGGGCTCAGGTGGATAAGGCCCAGGGATTGGGCCCGATAGATAGTTCGGCAGATTGTGGGCAAAGGAAAGCTGAGATAGTGGGGAATAATATGAGCCATCAGATGAAGAGGATCAATGGCTGGCAAGCCATGATCCGAGTGAGATAGATTCTGGATAGTGGATGAAAAGAGACAATTTGCAATTTCCAGGGAGCTGCGGAGCAGGGAGGTTAGGCCCGAGATGGGCGGAACCGTTAGATGAAAAGATCAACGGCTGAGAAGCCTTGATACGGGTGAAATGAGTCATGAGATAGTGGACTAATCAAATCATGGAGAAAATCCCGAATCCCGAGATTTAGGGAGGTTATTGAGCAGAGACGTGGCCAGGCGGTGAGTTTGAGCTGGCATGTAGTTACTGACTCAAATCTGAGTATAAACACACCCATCAGGTATACACAAACACACTTCCTAACACACACGAATTATTCTACTACTAGATACCATATACATTTGTGTACTTTGATTACTTTTACGAAAGAGTATTCCCGGAGAAGGATTCTGGCTTGAGTGTCGGAGAGCCCGCATCGGAGCCCCCTCCGGTATTTTTTTTCAGGTATTATCGTTCTTGGCATGGAAAACTCACAAGAGAAGTCAAACCTGGTCCACTTTCGAGTCCAGGTGGGCGTAAGGATCCTCGTCATCTCGAGGTACATTTTTTTATGCATCAACACTCCTTAGTTTATTTGCATTTGAAAAGCCAGAACCGAGGAATGAAAAGGAGATTGAGCTCTTCTTGAGGAACAATGGGGATCTTGCACCCAAAAGATACAAATACTCGGACATTAAGAAAATTACCAAGTCATTCAGAAAAAAACTTGGGAAATGGAGGATACAATAGTGTCTATGAAGGAAATACTCCGATATTAGTACAGCAACATTGCTTCCTTGCAACATAAGGCGAGTTGGGATGACAAAAATTGTTTGAGATTGCATCTGGCATTGCTTGAGGGTTGGAATACTTGCATTAAGGCTTCAAAATAGGTTTTCTACATTTCGACGTAAAGCCTCACAACATCTTTTTGAATAAGAACTTTAATCCAAGAATTTCAGATTTTGGGCTTACTAGATTGTGTCCTTTACAGATCTAGTATAATATCACTGATGGTGGTTAGAGGGACAATAGGGTACATTGCACCCAAAGTGTTTTGTAGGAACTTTGGAGGAGTATCTCATAAATCTGATGTCTATAGTTATGGAATGATGGTTCTGGAAATCGCAGAAGGAAAGAAGAACATTGATAGAGCAGAAGTTGATCGTAAGAGTGAAACATACTTTCCAGATTATATCTACAACCAACTTGAGATGGATGGGGATGGCTTGTTGAAATAATGAATGTAGACGAGAGCCGATTTGCAAGAAAAAACTGCTCATTTTTATGTACAATTTTCGATCATGCTTCATTTTGTATGATGTGCATGTATGTTGACTGCAAGAGAGCAGATATAAAAAGGAAAAATATTTGGAGGCGTTTTGTCAAACATGTTAGATGCATAAATCATGAATTATATGTTACTTTTATATTGTGCTAAGTTATACTCCGTCTCATACGAGTTTTTGTCTTTACGAATATATGTTTCCGGAATTTACATTAGGATACATTAAAAAAAAATGCTGGATTCGATAAAGATCTGAAAAAATATCTAAAACAATGTTTAATTTAAATAAATTTTACCTCTAAAATGACACCTATTACAAAACGAAGGAAACAATATATACACAAACTCTTCTACGAAACTTGTGCATACTGTGAAATTGATATAATTATATTTTAAATTGATATCACTATTTTTATAAACTAATATTTATAACATTTAATAATATAATCTCAGTTTACAAATATAATAATATTAATTAATAAATGTTATAGTTTTAATTTATAAATATAGTGGTATAAACTTTATATTATAAACAAATTTTACTAAACACTACTTCTATTTTTACATTTCAAATATCAGTCACAGTTCACATACATGGAAGAAGAATTTTTAATGTAAATTAGTGGAAGAAGAATCTTTAGCGTAAATTAGTGGAAGGGATCAGGAACCAATTATAACAAATACTCGATACATAATTAAATTTTGAAAAGATATGTCTGGATTTTAATATTATTTCCTGATTTATATATATCTGAACTTGTAATAATATTTGGTAATTCAGGCATTCGTGAGGTACAAAAAAAAAATTAGAGGAGTAATTTGTAACACCGTCTCATATAAACAGCCCAAATTCATCATTCTGGATAAAATAGATGAGTAAACAAAAATACACAATTTAGATGTTGTCTCATGACCCAATTCAAGTAATAAAGTCTCGTGCAATAACACTCTCATATAAGATGATCAGAACCCATCAATTCATATAAAAGAAAAATTGAGCAAGAATTATTGTGTGTAACTAAGTAGACATAATTCATCATTTACTGGAACAAAAAGAATAGATAAATAATTCTTCCGTCCCACAAGACTTTACACACCTACCTTTTTGCTCGTATTTTAATGAGTTTATTAATATTTAAAATAATAAAATAACTTTTAAGGTGGGGTATGATAGTCTTACTCCTCTATTATATGTATTTCTTAAAATTACTTTATCATTTCAAATAGTAATTAAAAACTTGCTCACTAAAACCCGAATGAAACAGTAATTGTGCAAAAAAATTTGGGACAGAGGGAGTAAATATGAAACACATAAATTAAACCCGTCTCATGACCCGATTCACACAATAACACCTCATGCATGAACTCTCATATAAGATGATCAGAATTCATCCATTCATATAAAAGAAAAAATGAGGCACCTTTTACTTTGAATTTAATGAATGTGATAAAATTAAATTAACCCAATGTACTGAAATACCCTTCTCTCACCTTCTTCATCCTTTCCTCTCTCCTTTATCCCCGTTCAATTTTCTGCAATTCATTTTCTCATTCAATTCATCCAAAAATTATGCAAAACAATTTTCGCAATTTCTCATAAGAACCAATTCATTTTAAATTAAATTTAAGCATGAGCTTTGAAATCAATTAATTCAAAAGGAAGAGACAGCGAAATTCAATACAAAATGTACAAGATTCCCAATTCATTTTAATTTTTTAAATTTCTCAGAAACCAATTCATTCTCACAAAATCAATTCATTAAAAAAGATAAAAACAACCTGAAATTAAGACTTTCCAGCATCTCTAATTTCTCTGAAAAAAGAAGAATACACCGGTAAGATATTTCTCTAACTTTCGTTCTGACCACACATCTTCGCCCACTCCGATTGTTCAACCACCGCTCACGCCACTTACCAACTAGAAAATCTATTTTATCTAAAAAGATAATCAATGGGCTTGGGAAGGAGGAGAAGCGGCTCTGTGAAACAAGACATTGACGGCGGAAGCAATGAAGAGACAAGGACATCCTAGAGTTCTTCGCCTATCTAAGAGACAAAGAACGTGCAAGTAAACATAATTTTAACTCAACTCACCAAATAATTCATCTAAAAAATCTCAAGGGAAGAATTCTTAAAACAGATGAACAAATTATTCGTTGGCTCCAAATAAAGTAACCTCAAACATGGAAAACTGTAAAATATCAAAGATGTACACAACATCCCAAAACATGTGATAAAACACAAGTCATAATAACGTTAGTCGACTCATTAGTTGGCCCTTGAGCAGCCCATTCAAGTCTGAGGATAAGATTATCATACCCCGCATCCATTAAGCTTGTTGATAGCTCTCTCACCATCTTCTCTGTTGACAAAGTTAACAAAGCCGAAACCTCTGCTTGTCCCCCGTCTTCTGATCCATAGCAACATAAACACGGCTGACCGAACCAAATGGGCGGAAAAGCTCAAGCAAGTCGGGCTCTCTGGTGTCTTCAGAAAGGTTGGTCACCCTTACTGAGTTCTCATCGTTCCTCGCCTCATATCAGTACCACTCCTCTCAGGAGCACCTGCTCTCATGCCAGGAGGGACGTACGCGCTCTTTGTAGAAGCTGCTGGGCCATTGGCTTCCGTTGGTGGCTTATCGATAAAGGTATCGGTCGGTTGAGCAAGATCCTTGTAAGGGCACCGCGAGGTCCAGTGATCACCCTTCTTCCCACAGCTCCTGCAAACCATCAGTATGCCTTCTTTCTTGACTACAGGCCCATCTTTCTCAACAGTAGAAGCTGAAGGAACAGGAGTAGAAACAGAAGTTGAAGACCAACTTTTAAATCCCAAAATCGTAATAATACTAAAAATAACGGGACCCAAAAATAACATAAAGAAAAAATGCGTTCAATTTAAATCACAAAGGCGTCAACAGTATTCTGTCATTCTTAACACAAGAATTTCATTTAATGACGATTCCCTTCTACTACCAAAACAAAAGAGAAATAAATATTAAAAAAATGCATAATTTAGATATGTCAAATGACCCAATTCACACAATACAGTCTCATGGAAGAACTCTCATATAAGATGATCAGATTCATCAATTCCTGAAGAAAAATTGAGTAAGAACTAATGGTTGTAAGTAGACATAATTTAAACACAAAATTGAGTAAGAACCAGTTGATGGATTTGACAAGGATAATTAGCACTGATCGGCATGGCCACTGAAACCCAAAATGCCATCCTACGACGAGTTTAACAACAATGTCAATAAGAGAGTCGTTTTAAATTAAGCATCTTTACTAGTAAAATATAACCTAATCCTGACATCTCAGACTACTCCTGAACTACAAGTTGGTAAAACAAGCAAAATACTCTGAATGAAATCCAGTATCTATTCTAGTTCACCACCCAAGTAACCCTCAAAACTAAACAAGAACATATATCATCATGAAAGGTGGTGAATATATACATAATATCCCTCCTTTCAATATCCAAATTCAAATTTTACATCAAAATAAATAAGCCATATGAGTGATATCAAAACATAATTTGCATAGACTATCATCAACTTTCTAAAAGCTATCAGTGTACTCCCTATTCAGTATCAATTAAAATGTAAAGTTGAATCGCAGTACAACCAAATCAAGGAATATATACAGTGAAATTGCGATCAAGATCTACATATAAAATAAGCCATATGAATACCATCAAAACATAATTTACATAGATATGCATCAACTTTTTTAAAAGCTATCATTGTACTCCCTATTAAGTATCATTTAAGATGTAAAATTGAATCACAGCACAACCAAACCAATGCAAATATACAATGAAATTGCAATCAAGATCTACATATAAAATAAGCCCATATGAATGTCATCAAAACATAAATTACATAGACTTCAATCAACTTTTCTAAAAGCTACCATTCTACTCCCTATTCAGCATCACGAACATGTAAAATTAAATCAACAATACAACCAAATCAGTGCAAATATACAATGAAATTGCAATATGAATGCCATCAAAACATAATGTACAGACTTTTTCATCAACTTCTCTAAAAGCTATCATCGTACTCCCTATTCCGTATCATGAAGATGTAAAATTGAATCAGAGTACAACCAAATCAGAGCAAATATACAATGAAATTGCAATGAAGATCTACATAGAGTATAAGCCATATGAATGTCATCAGATCATATTTATAACATGCTTTCATCAACTTCTCTAAAGCTATCATTGCACTCCTTATTCGGTATCATAAAGATGTAAAGTTGAATCACAGCAAATATACAATGAAATTGCAATCAAGTTCTGCGTATAAAATAAGCCATATGAATGCCATCAATACATAATTTACATAGATTTTCGTCAATTTCTCTAAAAGCTATCATTGTACTCCCTATTCAGTATCACGAAGATGTAAAATTGAATCAGAGTACAACCAAATCAGTCCAAATATGCAATGAAAACGCAATCAAGATCTACATATAAAATAACATAGTTTCCAAATACAAAATCAGAAGGGTAATCGACAGCATACAACCAAAAAAAGAGCATCCAAACAACGTATAGATAAATAAATACATAAAATATAAGGAATCGATGACTGATTTACCAGCAGCGGTGTATGCGTTCGAGAAGGATCTCCTCAGTGGAGACCATGGTGAGGCGGGCGCCTACGTCCTCATGCACGTCATCGCCAAACTTCGGCAACGAGCGGCGCTCAACAGCTCCTTTGCTGAGGCGCGCATTGGCCAGTTTTCGGATGCGCGTGGTGGTGGTGATTTTAACCTTATTACCTTCATCATTGAATTTATACTCAATCAGTTTCTTTATCCCATTCTCGTCAGGACCAATCACCTGCTTCGGCGGCAACAGAAAGTCCAGATCCTCTCCATCGTCTTCCTCTAGCTCTCCCCATCGTGGCTTGCTCGCTTGCATCGTTGTTTCGATTGTCATAGCTAATTCACACAGTCTCACAAAAGAAAAATGTGTGAAATAACATTTAGGCACGCCAATTGGATCAAGTATAATGAGAAAATTAAATAAAATGGTAAAAAATGTGCTCTTGAATTTTATTCATAGTCTTGTAAGGCACCATTTGGTAGCATAGATGAGTTATCGACCGAATTCACAATCTCAATCTGAGACATCAGACCAGATTTAAGGGGTGTTTTTGCATAAAACTCTACCAACTTTTAGTCACTGTTTTACTTTTTAGAATTAATTTGGAGTGTTCGGTATCTCTTTATCAGATAAAACAAGCTACCAAAAGCTATAATCTAACAGCAGGATACAGGGTGCTTGGATACTTGGATATGGGGTGTTTTTTTACAGCTTATGAGTTTTATGCAAACACTATCAACTTTTCTTTGATTTTTTTTGCAAACACTATAAACTGAGCACTTTTTCCACAATCACTAACTCTAGTCACTTCTTCAAAAGTATAACTTTTTACAGTCACCCCCTTAACGTTCATCTTCATCAAAAGTGTTTGGTATGCCAAGATTTCTTGTATCAGTGTATGATTAGTGCGCGTGTGTTGTATTGCACAGTGACAGTGTGGTAGGAGATCTCATATTTCCCAAGTCTTTTGCGCTCCATATTTGTGGACTTTTCACGGTGAATGCGATATTTGTGGATCTTAAAAAAGAAAAAAGAAAAAAAAAAAACGAACAGAACACACATAGCGACTTCAAAAGGATATCAGAAAAGCTTAAAACTCAATAATACAGACCTTGATCGCCTTACTATGGTAAAAGTAGAGAGACAGAGACAGATTATGAAGAAGACAGGTTCTGAAGAAAAATAAGACTCACAAAAAAAAATCGGGCTCCGACACCTTGAGGGAATGGCCGGCAGCAGAGGTGAGGCGGCGTGGGGAGCTGAGGCGGTGGGCGCGGCGTGGCTGAGCTAGGTTTCAGAAATCTCAAATTGGTCCCTCTCTCTATCTCTTAAATTTTGATTGCTTTCGATAAAATCTCCCAACTTTAATTAGGCTCCGTTTTTCTAATTAGGATACCGTTTGTATATGGAAAGGTAAGCGTTCATTATTCTTTAACGAGACACACTTGAATGAAATCAGACAGGTTCATTATTCTTTAATGTGGCATACTTGGATGAGATTGTCTTACAGTGAGACGGAACATAAACATTGTTGGGAGATGAATTTTAATAAAGATTTATGATTTTGATTAGATCTCAAAACCCCTGAGTATGACATGTTCAGAATGATCTTGATAAGTTAGTCGATTCGCTTTTTAGAATATTCAGGATGTTATCTGCAGAATGTATAGTCGCCAGATATAGTTAAGATAGTTATCAAGACTCGAGGGATATCGAAGAATCAAGACTCAAGAGAAGACTCAACACATCATTCAAGATAAACTACAAAGATTAGAAGACCAAGATTCGAAGACCAAGACTCAGTAAAACCTCAAGACTGTAAGACTCAAGACACAAAGATCAAGACCGAGAAACTAAAGATCAAGAATATCAAGGCACAAAGAATTAATGAAAAATCAAATGAGCAGATGAATGCTCAAGATGAACCCCCGAATGTTCCGAGGCAATCGAATATATCTATTCGAAGGATGCAATCGGAGAAGATCGCGATTCCTTAGAAAGTTAGATATCCGCCAAGACATTCAAATGCGCATAAAATGAACTAAGTCGGAAGTGTTGTTAAGGTTATATCAAACTCGAGTTTGTAACCAAAAAGAGTGCTATTGAAGGTGTCTACCTTTAACCGGAGACAAAAGTCAAAAAGAGAAAGACAACATGCACTACTACATCGACATCGACAAAAGGATAAGTGTCTCTGAAAAAAAAGATGTCGATGTACAAAAGTTCCAGATCGCAAAAAGTGAAGACCGGCTACATGGAAAATTTATTGCCTAGAAAGTGTTAGGGAGTTTCAAACCCTAAAATATATTGTTTCACACACACACAAGAGGGAACTCACGGGTCGACTCTCCAACGGATAGTTTTCAAGAGTGACCTTGGTGTATGCCTATATATACCGGTGACCCTCTACATTGTAAGGTTACGGGAAATTTATACGCAACTTAAGAGCTCAAGCTTATTCTTGTAAAAAGTTAAAAGCACTCAAAAAACTTATAATTTTCCCAAGTGCTTCAATATTGAAGAGAGCTCACTATACTAAGCCTAGCTTGATAAGAATTATCCAAAGCTTAGTGAGATATCCTAACCCTTTGCATTGTGCTTCATTGTAAAGGATATCTCATCCTAGTTGAAACCAACCAAGAAACCCCAAACCCTTGTGAAGGTAGTTGGAGTGTGTTTGTTGGTGAGAAATGTTGTAAAGAGTTAGTAAACTACGCGGAGTAGTAAAAACTCCTAGAGGAGAAGTTAGTAAGCATGTGGGTAGTAGTCGAAAGCTTGTGTGTGATTGAGTAAGTAAACTACGGAGGTAGTCGTAAAAGCTCAAGGTCGGGTTGAGTAAGTAAACCACGTGGAGTAGTCTTTAAAAACTCGGTACGAGTTGAGTAAGTAAACTACGAGGTAGTCGTAAAGCTCATAAGTTGATAGTGAATTTCTCCAAGAGTCGGGAGAGAGTGGACGTAGGAGCTTGAGTCTCCGAACCACTATAATTGTTGTGTTTCTTTATTGCTTTCCTTATCCGTGCTTATCCATTGCATTGACTTGATTTTGAAAGCATACTTTTCATCGATATTGGGTTGGAATCAATCCAATGAAGTTGCATAAGTGAATCCCCACCTAATCACTTTATTTCATAAAGGGAAGGTTTTTACGCAAAGCTTAAAACGAGTATAAACTAAGGGCCAAACCATTCCGCATAACCGAAAGTAGCTAGAAACGGATAGTTACCAAACCGAATGTACTCTTTCGAGGGTTCGATAAGTTAGTTATCCGATCCAAGCAACTCGGGATCTCTCGACACTCAGGACTCGCTTGAGATTATCTCGAGGTTTTCAGCATTTTCGGGATCTTTGTCTCATGAGACTTTGACTCAGAGCGATCTGTGCTTCTCGTAACCTAATCTTGAGGATTATCGACCCAAGTGACCTCGAAGAAAAAAGTTTTAAAAACATTGAACACGTGTATTCCCCCATACACGTGTAAGACTCGTTGCACCGGGACCAACAAGTGGTATCGGAAGCGGTGGTTCAACTTGACCACTTTCTTTGTGTTGACCAAAGTTTTATTTTCAAAAATACTTGTGGTCTATCCGAATCGATCTTATTTCTTTGAAACCTTTTATTTTTTCAAGAGATCAGAAAAATGTCTTCTAAAAAACTTCCCATATTCTCAGTGGAGAACTATGACCTATGGAGATCGAGAATGCAGCTCACCAGTATTCCAAACATGAGCGTATGTGAGAGTGATCTCTCAAGGACCATTCCGGCCATTGTAGTGAATCCCAGAGGAAATGTAAGATGAGAGAATTGATCCCAGAGCAGAAATTTCCTAAGTCGATGACCAACCGACTCCCGAGGAGAGAAAGTTAGTCAATTTAGACTACATTGCAAAAGACACACTATACAACACAATTGATGATGGTGTGATGGGAATGATCTCTCACTGTAATACTGCTAAAGAGATTTGAGATACACTATTGTTATGTGCCAAAGCACGAGATCATATAAAAAAAACAAACTTTCAAAGGGCAATTGGAAAGTTCGGAGTTTTGAAATGGATGATGGTGAATCAATAGACAAAACCGAAGTCGATTCACTAAAGATCATGAATGATCTAAATGCACTTGAAAAGAAATACACGAGAGAGAAGTTGCATTGAAAATTCTTAGAGGTTTATCTAAGAAATGGGATATTCATGCAAATGGTGATTGAAAACACCAAGAATATCAACTCAACGCCTTACCAACAAGTCTTCTCCGAAATGAAAGCCTATGAATTTGTAATTGATAAGAAATCCAAAAAAGGTCGACAAAGAAAGATGATTCTTCATCGAAAAGAATGTGGCCTTAAAAGCCAAAGATAAAACTCAGTAAAAAACTAGAGAGAGTCGAGAACCCCATGCCAAAAAATCGGGGATGAGCTTGAGGAAAAGCTAAAGACCGATGGCAAGAAGGTTTGATAGACTCAATCGTAGATTTGGAAAATACAAAAACTATTACGGGAACCCATGGTACCGGAAAGAAACCCGAGGACGGATCAACCGAGAAGAAGAAAGACCGAAAAGTGAAGGATCTTCATCCAAAAGAAAGGACTCCAAGTCCAAAGAAGAAAATGATCGGGGATGATGATGCCAATAGATGTTATAACTGCCTGAAGAAAGGTCACTTCCAGTATGATTGTCCAGATTTGAGTGCTAAGGAGAGAGGAGAAGGCAAGCTATAAGAGACCAGAAGTTCTCAAGCAAAAAGGCCATGATTGCAGAAGAAGAACACTCGAGGAGGATCTAGCTCTTCGGATGAGATATTCTCGCATAAAGGAAAGTGATGACATCCGTCGATGGCCATTGAGGAGGTAAACTCTTCTTTTCTCTGTTGCTTCTACTACTAGCATAAGAGTTTTCAAGTTCCACCGAAAAACAGTCATTTTGACTGATGGATTCTTTCGAGAATCTGATGAAGGACTATGCTGTTTTGCAAGGACTGCAAAATCAAACTCAAGAGCAGAATAAGGAACTGAAAGCTGAAAATCTAAAATGGAAAGACTCTAGCAATATCGGAGTCACTTCTCAATTAATGGGAGCTCTTGATGAACGGATGTTACGAAAGTACAACTCTCGAGAGAAAGAGAAGTTGATAGTGTCCCTAATCGAAAAAATTAGAGAAATTCATCAAGAGATTCAATTTAATCGTAATCGAAGTTCAATGACCTCTCCGAGAAGCATAAAACTCTCACAGAATCAGGAGGAGGATAGTGCATGAGAAGAAGTTAACTCTATTGAATAATGCATCTAATGTAATAGATGAAATTCAGAGTTACCAGAGATCCGGACTATAAAAAACTGGATGGGATATATTCCAGGGGAACCTCACAAGGTCATCTAAATGTCTTTGCGTCAAAGCAAGAAGACTATCTTTGTAAAACCAAAGGGTACCTACACTTCAAATCA
Organism: Stenogyne calaminthoides; assembly: GCA_037126765.1. Classification (NCBI taxonomy): domain Eukaryota; kingdom Viridiplantae; phylum Streptophyta; class Magnoliopsida; order Lamiales; family Lamiaceae; genus Stenogyne; species Stenogyne calaminthoides. The sequence continues at coordinate 23,972,853 of JBBCBC010000010.1, read as the reverse complement.
AGAAATGCCCAAGGTTGTAGACAAGGGAAAATGACTTATGGTCTCAAGAAACCGAATGATCAAAGTTAGAAAGCCCAAACCTCGGTGAAGGCAAGAAAACCCCGAGCGATCGCCATGGAAAGTTTCAGTAAGTACTTCAAAGCCTCAAAGCTAAGAATGCAAAACCGAAAAGGCTCCACATCAACCATCGAGGAATCCTCGATGAGAAACACTCAAACAGAGACATTCTAATCAAGAGACCAAGTCCTCAAGATGCCGAAGACCCAGATTCAAAGAAGATGCATAACTGAACCTCACTTGCTTAAGGGTAAAGGTTATTCAACCCGTGTCATCAAAGATTTAGACCGGCCGCGCAAAAAGCCTAAGCATCCGAATGTAAGGCCCGAACCAAAGAAGAACTCTAAGGCACATGTTCATGCTAAAGCTAGCACATATATACAGTAAAAATCGCTAAGGCACCCAGAGTAGTGGATGTATATGTTGATGTTTATGGAAGACAAATTAGCCACTCTAAAGTGATTAGAGTTGTCAGCAGATTTGGATTCCGAAGGTACAAACTAACCTCGTGGGACCCTACACAAAATGGGTACCTAAGAATTGATCTTTTTGGGGAGGAAAAACCAGGCACTAAGTCGATGAAAGAACACATGGCAATCGATGAGCAGAGATGAAAAAAAGCTCTCGATGTATGGTATCTCGACAAATGGATGCTCAAGACATATGACAGATTCAAGAAGATGCTCAATGACTATGTTGAACAAAGAGGCCCACTGAGATCACTTTTTGGAGATAACTCCAATGGGCCGAGATCAAGGATATGGAACTTTGGAAGTCGACTCGGTTCATATCCATGGTGTTTCATATGTATCTGGATTGAAGCATAACTTGCTGTCAATTAGCCAATTCTGTGATAAGAGTTTCAATGTTGAGTTCTCCAAGAACTTATGCTTTGTGAAAGATGATACATCACGAAAGTATTATCGGTGGTACAAGAAAATGGAATGTGTATCTTGGCCGATTGGAGTTCAACTCCTAAAGATACATGTTTAATTGCTAAAAGTTCCACAGATACCGGTTGGTTATGGCATAAAAGAATGAATCACCTAAACTTCAAAACCCCCGAACAAGCTTGCAAGATTAGCTCTTGTGAGAGGGTTGCCTAATGAAGTGTTCAAGAAGGAACACATTTGTGATGCGTGCGAAAGGAAAACAAGTCAAAGCATCATTTAAAAGCAAAGTAGAAGTTTCTACCGAGAGAATACGCCAGATATGGATTTGTTTGGTCCTATAACACCCGTGAGCACTAATGGCGTGAAATACACATTGGTAGTAGTTGATGACTACTCAAGATATACTTGGGTCATATTCTTACTCAAGAAGAAAGAGACTCGAGATAAAAGTTCGCGTAATTCTTGAAAAAGGCTCGGGAATGACCAAGTTTACTGAGGCTAAGAAAAGCTTTGTATGGTCTTAAACAAGCACCCGAGCATGGTATGATACTCTTTTCGGTTTCTTCATCGACCATGGTTTTGTCAAAAGAATCTGTTGATAGAACTCGTTCGGGATAGAGGATGTGGAAGATATCTTACTAGTTCAGATATATGTTGATGACATCATTTTTGGATCTCCAAACCATCAGCTGTGTGAAAAGTTTTCAACATTGATGAAAGGCAAGTTTGAGATGTCAATGATGGGAGAGATGAATTTCTTTCTAGTCTTCAAGTGAAACAATCAAAGGAAGGAATATTCATCAACCGTGCAAAGTACACCGTAGATCCGATTGCCAAATATGGTGTCTGAGAATTGCAATGCGATTAGAATTCCCATGAATACTAACTACAAGATGGATCCCGATTTCAAGGCAAATCAAGAAGTCATAATCGATTATAGAGGAATCATTGGATCATTGCTCTATCTCATAGCAAGTAGGCGGATATAACATTTGTTGTTGGGATATGTGCAAGATACCAAGTTAATCTTAAGGCTAGTCACATGGATCTTCGCCAAAAAGATACTAAAATATCTTAAGGGCAAATGAATAGAGGATTATGGTATCCGGTGATGATAACCTAGAGTTAAGTGGTTACTCGAGATGTCGATTATGGAGGATCAGAATTGTGAAGTCCACTTCAGAACTTGTCAATTTCTAGGAAGCAAGTGATTTCTTGGTTTTCAAGAAAAGACCTCAAAAGAGAAAACAAGTACCATCGAGATATGAATATATGGTCACAGGAAGTCTTGCAGGTATGCAATTCTTTCGCTCGGATAACAATTGAGGATTATAAAGTTGTAGCCAATGAAGTACCAATATTTTGTGACAATAATAGTGCCATTGCTATTTTCACAAACCCGGTATTGCACACACCGGATGCAAGCATGTGGATATCGAGACATCACTTCATCGGAGATCATGTCGAGAAGAAGGACATAAGGATGAAAAAAAAATTCATACCGATAGAGAGTCGATATCTTGACTAAACCTTTGGCGGAATCAAGATTTCAAGAACTTTCGGTTGAATTAGGGATGCTAGAACCAGTGTATAGAATAAAATCGAAAAATTGAAGGTTTTTCGGATGCATGAAGTTTTTCGTAATCCTTCCGGAGAAGCTCAGATAAAATGGAAATATCGAATCAATCTCGAAAACTTCGTGAAGATATCTTGAACCAATTCAATCTTCAAAGATATTATCGACATTTTATCAAGATCGATTTTCAAGAAGACCGATAGAGGGAAATTTGTCCGAAGAAGTAATGACTCATGCGATCCATTTATTGCTTCAAGTAAATTCAAGAATCATTCGCAATAAATATAAAAACACCGAGGAATTTTTTTTTGGGGCGGATTTTTTTAAATTCGAAGAAGGTCAAGCGGTCATTTAATGCTCGCTACATTAATGACCAATGAGGATGTTTTGGCGGCTTACTTTTTTCGGAGATCGTTTGTTCAGAAAAATACGATTAATCGGAGATTAATCTCAATCGTTGTTACTCACCTAACCAACACGATTCCCCACGATCTCAAGGCTATATAAACCCCAATCAGCCATTCAAGCCAAAAAAATTTATCAAACCCTTCATTTTCAAATCCTCTCGCAATTAAAAAAAATCCCTTTTGCCCGTAAATTCTCCAAACCCTAAAGCTTCCCTTCTTCAATCAAACTCTAAAATGGCTCCAACCCGCGTTAGAGAGATTACCAAACCAACAAGCCGTGGTACGAGTTCGTTGTCTCTTTCGAAAAGCACAACCAACTCAAAGCCGTAAGAGGAGGCTCGTGATATGATTCGATCGCTAAACTCATTTCCAACTAGTCGCAAAACCCACTGCGGACGGGAGTTTTGCGAAAAGAGGTAATCGAATTCATCTCAGAATTTGAAGATAGATGAAGAGGGTTGTATGCATTCTAAGTTAATCAGATCACACTTAGAGCAATCATCCAAATACGCCGATTTTGAGAGGGATCTCGTATATTGTTCGAAAAAATCAATGATGTTTTTGAGCTCGTGGATAGAGGAGAGGATCCTACGACGATATGTCGGGAAGAGAGCAGAGTACTTAGATAGGATTGCCGAGAATCCCGTTAAGTTTGAGGCGATTAATCGCATAAAGGCAGACCGAAGCCACAATATCGTGTGTTGATGGATATTGTGAGCAAGTGCATCATGAGTCTTCTTGGGGAGTTTTGAGCAGAGATAAGTACCCCCAAAACTCGATTGATGGCGGCGATAGAAGCTTCACCCACCATGATTTCAACCGGGTGAAATTCCCGATCCAGACGGTGAGTGAAAGCGCACCAAAGTTTTGAGGAAGATTGACGGGCGATCTCAATCAAAGGCAAGATCCACCATGCCACCAAAATTGCTTACATTTTGGAGATGTGCGAGAGGAGGAGGATATCTTCGCCAATTCGACCCCATTTCCTAAATCCAAAATTCTCCTTAAACCCATTGCCGCAAGGAAGGGTCATCGGGGAAGAGAGAAAAGAAGGTAGAATCACCTTCGCACGGTTCTTTGAAAAAGAAACCCAACAAACTAGGGGAAGATGTTGTTGGAGGCAAAGATGGAGCAGGAGCAAAAATGATGAAACAGAGAATCTTGCTCCAAAACGCAGAAGATTGGTGGTTCTCACCGATGAAGATGGAAGTGATTATGAAGAGATTCAACCTGAGGGCCAAACCGCCGAGTTCACCATTACAAGTGTTGGCTCAGTTATCTCCAGACACAAGATCGGATCGAGGAGCGGTGTCTTTTTCGAGGTGCTCGAGACATCGCCAAGATGTATAAAATTTCTCAGAAATTTTCAAAGGAGCTCAGACCTCGAGAGATGCCTACCTCGGTGTGCAGTTCGCCGTAAGAGCCACCAGAGTCGATCCGAAGATGTGCAAGCTCGGATCGACGAGCCAACTCGGACTAAACCGAGGATATACCGATTCCAGCCTCGGAAACCCACACAGATACAAACCGAGGACTCGACCGCACAAACTTCGGGGATAGTCTTTGAAACTCGTGAGCGTAATAGTCTTGATGAGCCCTGAATGATCTACTTTCGATCCCCTTAGCGTAAACTTCAAATGAACCAGAGCCCAGATGGAAGAAGGGTGAGGCCAAGAAGGCGAGTGGAGGAGCAAGGGGGAACGGTTCATACTTGACCGACACTCGAGCTCAAATCATACCCCGATCCGCAAGATATTTTCTTGATTAAGGACAATCAGATTTATCCTCAATCGACTCTTCCCGAGATGCTTGATATTGCCGCTTTTAGAGGGAAGACCGGTGGAATGAGGAGACAACCTTCGACCGACTTCTCGGGGTTCGAATGACAAAGCTCAGGATGAAAAACTCCGATTTTGATGATTTGGTTCGTAGGAAGTTGGCCGAGAGGAGAGCAATCAAGTTGGTGCCCCAAGCAACGAGAGACAAATCTCAAGATGGAGATGGGGACCAACAGGGGAGATGTTGAGAAGTAGTCTCAGATTGAAAAGAGACTTCATTGTCGATCAACTGGATCTAGTCAACATCAGAATGTTGATAGTACTCTTCAGACTGAGGCATACCGAGACCGGAGCTCGTAATGAATTTGGAGCTCAAGATGATCGAGACAACACAGAGGTACAGAAGATTCCTGAGATTGATCTCACTCCTCTGATAGAGAAACTTGAGAAGATTGAGCCAATGATGATCAAGATTGCTCAGATGGAAGAAACGTTGGCCAATCAAGCTCAAAAGATGGACGGCCTTAGTCACTCTTCGAATCGGTGCAAATTCAAAACACTCTAACCACCGGATGACCTCCATGGAAGGAAAGCTAAATGAGAAGTTCGGAGGAGTCAAGGTTGAGTTAAGTGATGAATCTGAAGCGTAAACACCGTGAAAGTTCTCGATTTCTAGAGGTGAAACCGCGTAAAAGAATGAGGTGCTAATCAAGTCTGGCTGTTGAGGAAATGAGCTCAATGCTCATGACCAAGATGGCAGAGATGTTCAAAGAAGCACTCTTCGCCGCCATTTGCCCACTTATCTCAAGAATTTTTCGTGGCCAAGAACCATCTAAGGAGGCCGGAAGACGAACAAGATCGAGAAAGCGAAGGAGAAGTTTTTGTGTAAGCAAAGAGCAATATCACATGGACACAAAGACTCTCCGGGCTTCTTCCAAATTACGGTGCCAAGAAGGGGAAAAGGAAGTCAAGATCTCGGAAAAAGTTCATGGCACGACTTTGGAGAAGAAGGCTCGTAAAGATTTGAAATGTATAATCTAGCAAAAGTCTTTAAAGAAGTCTGAGCTAATGGAGAAGTTGAAGTTCGCTCGGGTAGAAAAAGCCTATCTACACTCGAAGTTTCTAAGCAAGCTATGCTTGATGTTGCAAGAGAGAAACCGAGTGTTAGAGCAAAGGTTGGAACAAGTCAAAGTTTTTCTTTGAATCGCTTATGAAGAAGGAAAGCCTTGGGCGTTGTTCAACCCGAAAAGCAAACGTGAAAGGCCTCTAAGCCAATCCAGAGAAAACCGATTCGGATGATGAAGAAAACAGAACAACCAAGTGGAATCTGAAGTCTCAACCTCGGAAGAAAGTCTTCAACACGAGAAATGCTCAAGATACTCCAAGAAGAACAAGCTAAGAAAAGCCGCCGCCCGGTCTCGTGAACGTCTGCGGATCGGAAGGAAGATAGACGAAGAGCGAAGCGAAGCGAGTGATTTCGTGGAAGTTTGCGAACAAGAGGAAAGGAACATCAAAAGCACTAAAGTGGCCCCACGTTGATAAATGGATCCCTATCAAACTCAACGATATGTGGGAAGAAGTCAAGAGGACCCTCCGTTCAATTATGATGTTCTCGAGGGAATGGAGAGGGAAAGCTCAGATCGTAATGAAGCTTTCATTGAATACCTTCTTATCTTCTATCCAAAGTATCTACAGAGAGCTAGATTAACTTTGCGGATGAAATGAGAGGTACAGATAGTAGCCCTCGGGTCCATATTCCTATCCACCTCCAAAACTTGATAATGGCTTGGTGAATGAGAAGGCCATTACTCAAGAGATTGCTTTCAAGATATCTTTGGTCATTGGGTTTAACAGAAACAAATCCGGACATCATCAAGGAAAGAAATGAGTCAAGAAGAGATTTTTCGGAATGTTTGACACGGAGGTGCCCGCCGATGAAGTTGAGAATGAAGCAAATCAAGAAAGAAGATCAAGAGCCAAAAAATCGTAAGATCAAGATCAAGACTCGGAAGATTTTGTAATCTTTATATTTTGTCTTTTTGATTTTGTTGATAAACTCATTGTAATATGTAACAGGATACCAATCATCAATGAAGATTTATCATTATGCTCAAAAGATAATATCTCATTATCTTATTTACATGTATTTTATTTTGATATGCCCGAATGAATGTCTCTCGAACCGATTGTATGATTGATAAGGGAGAAATTGTTTAAGTATTTGGTAATGAACTAGTTAAAGAGATTCATTCTATCAAGAAATTCTTTGAATGATTAAACTGTTGAGAAACTCAAATTGTTGAGAGATTCTCGATTTAAGAAATTGTTGGGAGACAACCAATCTTGAAATAGGATAAACCTGAAACACGAGTATATGTTATTTGTTTGTAACAAGATAGGTTTTGGCATCATCAAAAAGGGGAAATTGTTGGGAGATGAATTTTAATAAAGATTTATGATTTTGATTAGATCCCAAAACCCCGAGTACGATATGTTTGTAATGATCTTGATAAGTCGAGTCGAGGATTAGGTTTTTAGAATATTCAGGATGTTATCTGCAGAATGTATAGTCAAAGCAGATATAGTTCAGATAGTTCTTCAAGACTCGATGAGGATCTCGAGTAAATCAAGACTCACGAGAAGACTCAAAGACATCATTCAAGATAAACTACAAAGATTGAGAAGACCTCAAGACTCGAGAAAACCTCAAGACTCAAGAAGAAGACAAAGATCAAGACCGAGAAACTAAAGATCAAGAATATGAAGGCACAATAATTCTTGAAGAATCGATTGAGGTAATTGAATGCTCAAGATGAACTCGAATGTTCCGAGGCATTGAATATATCTATCGAAGGATGCAACATTGAGAAGATCGCGATTCCTTAGAAAGTTAGATATCTGCCCAAGACATTCAAGTCGCATAAAAGGAACTAAGTCGAAGTGTTGTTAAGGTTATATCGGACTCGAGTTTGTAACCAAAAAGTGCCGTTGAAGGTGTCTACCTTTAAGCGGAGACAAAAGTCAAAAAGAGAAAGACAACATCGCACCATCGATAATCGACAAAGGATGAGGTCTCTGAAAAAAGATGTCGGATGTACAAAAGTTCCAGATGCAAAAAAAGTGAAGACCGGCTACATGGAAGGCTATTATTGCCTAGAAAGTGTTAGGGAGTTTCAAACCCTAAAATATAGTCGTTTCACACACCACAAGAGGGAACTCACGGTTGTCTCTCCAACGGATAGTTTTCAAGAGTGACCTTGGTGTATGCCTATAAATTTGGTGACCCTCTACATTGTAAGGTTACGGGAAATTTATACATAAACTTAAGAGCTCAAGCTTATTCTTGTAAAAGTTAAAAGCACTTTCGAAAAAACTTATAATTTCCCAAGTGCTTCAATATTGAAGAGAGCTCACTATACTAAGCCTAGCTTGATAAGAATTATCCAAAGCTTAGTCGAGATATCCTAACCCTTTGCATTGTGCTTCATTGTAAAGGATATCTCATCCTAGTTGGAAACCAACCAAGAAACCCCAAACCCTTGTGAAGGTAGTTGGAGTGTGTTTGTTGGTGAGAAGTGTTGTAAAGAGTTAGTAAACTACGCGGAGTAGTCAGAAAACTCTAGAGGAGAAGTTAGTAAGCTACAGGGGTAGTCTGAAAGCTTGTGTGTGATTGAGTAAGTAAACTACGGAGGTAGTCGTAAAGCCTCAAGGGTCGGGTTGAGTAAGTAAACTACGTGGAGTAGTCAGAAAACTCAGGGCCGAGTTGAGTAAGTAAACTACGAGGTAGTCAGAAAGCTCATAAGTTGATAGTGAATTTCTCTGAAGAGTCGGAGAGAGTGGACGTAGGAGCTTGAGTCTCTGAACCACTATAATTGTTGTGTTCTTTATTGCTTTCCTTATACGTGCTTATATCTGTTGCATTGACTTGATTTTGAAAGCATACTTTTCAATCGATATTCGGTTGGAATCAATCACCTTTGAAGTTGCATAAGTGAATCACAACCTAATCACTATTTCATAAAGGGAAGGTTTTCTGCAAAGCTTAAAACGAGTATAAACTAAGGGTCAAACCATTCCGCACAACTGAGTAGCTAGAACATATAGTTACCAAACTGAACGTACTCTTCTGAGGGTTCAATAAGTTAGTTATCTGATCCAAGCAACTCGGGATCTCTCGATTTCGAGGACTCGGTTGGGATTATCTCGAGGTTTTCGAAAAGCGACTCGGGATCTTTGTCTCGATGAGACTTTTTGACTCGGAGCGATCTGTGCTTCTCAGAACCTAATCTTCAGGATTATCTGACCCAAGCTGACCTCAGTAAGAAAAAGTTTTAAAAAATACTGAACACGTGTATTCCCCCCCCATACACGTGTAAGACTCGTTTGCACCGGGACTTAATGCTTTAACATTTTGGTAGGGATCGATGTGATTTGTGCTAAGTTATACCGTCTTATGCATGAGACCGTCTCATATGAATTTTATTTTTCTTAATTAATTACATAATATTAATGAACTAGTAAATAACCCCGCCAAATAGACTGAATCAGATTTATCAATATATAATACTAGGTTATAACCTCCGCTTATTAGCAAGTTGAAAATAAATTATATATAAAGTAATATTAGATTTCTTAGTAGTTAACATGTTACACAATTAAAAATATATTACGTTTAATAATACATACAGTTTCCAATTTTTTTAAATGTTGTTTTAACTTACTTAAATATCTGTATAATAAATACTCCCTCCGTCCCAAACTCGATTGTCATATTTCCGTTTCGAGTGTCTCATACTTGATTAACACTTTCCTTAAATGGAAATACTCATTTTGTCACTTTATTACATAAAATACTAATAAACTACTATTTTTAACCCCAACTACTTTATCACATATATACATATCTAATAACAAAATGTTGGGCCAAAAAATTATTATAATTTTCTAATAAAATTTTAAACATCTTAACAAGTTTGATGTAGATCAAATGGTATAACAAACATTGTTTATCTTCTTGTATCTAAGAGGTACAAGGTTCAATTCCTCATTTCTATCACACATATATACTAATTATTTTTTGAATATTTTTTAAATTATTAATATTATTTTTGAATTTTTGATCTAGATCTATTTATAAATATATAATAACAAATTATTATTCCAAAAAAGAAAAAAAATTCGACAAAAAAATTATTACAAATCTTTGAACTAAATATATTTATACATATATAATAACCAAATATTATACCAAAGAAAAAAATTCAACAAATTTTTTTTTACAAATTTATCATAAAATTTTAAAAGTGGTACATTAATGATTAATAACATAAAATGTTATATTTTGTAGTTGATATGTTTTTTTTTTTTGAAAAACCAATTACTCCTTCCATCTTTTTTTAGATTGCTCACTTGATTTTGACAAAATTTTAATGAGAAAATTCTTTATTAATATTTGAAGATAATAAAATAGCTTTTTGATAAGGATATTTTATCAATTTTAGTAAATAAGATTAAAAAATAAGTTACTTTTGTATTTAATTATTAGTGACATGTGATATAATTTAGTGATGTTTGTAAGGAGCAGTATTAACTGTATAGTTACTTTATTGTTATTTTGAGTATGTGATAAAAGATGGACTTTTTGAATTTTGAGCAATCTAAAAAAGACGAGGAGTATTATATATATAAAAATATATAATTTATATATTTATTTGTATAATAATATTACATGATATTGGATTTATATTAATTAGTCCAATTACCATAAGTTAGTTGCATGAGCTATTGATATTAGATTTAAATTGTTAGTTGAATAACTTTTAATTAAATTATTAGTTGACGTTATTAGTTGAATTGTAAAATGACACGAGGTTGGTTGTGATAAAGCTCGATTTGTTTACTTATTTGTATGATTCTTTTACAAGATATAATATTTAAATTGATTAGTCCAATCATAGACGGATCCAAAAAACTTTCATGACGGGGGCACAAAAATAAATAATATAAAGACTAAATTTTCCTGTGAACCCGGGTTCGCGTGAATTCTATTTTTTTAGTGTCACGATTATGCATATACATTATCAGTATCTTAAAAAATATTTAATTTTTTAAATAGTGATAGTGCATATACATAACAGATCTACAAATTTTTTCAGATGAAATATTTGCATGATTAACTAATTATAACAATGTTAAAAACTCATTTAAGTCATTATATACATATAATATAAGGGTGTGTTTTGAAACTCAATTGCTACAGTGAGAAGCACTTATTTTTTTAAATTGGTGTGACCCAACTTTTAAAAAAAATAAGTGTTTCTCAAGTGCACGTTGTGGTTTAAAACGCCACCTAAGTATTACTCCTAATAATTATAATATATATATGACATATACTTTAAAAAAAAACTATGAGGGCACGTGATCCTAACATATATAGGACATGTAGGTCCATCTTTGAGTCCAATTACTATGATACTATGAATTAGTTGCATGTACAGTTGACATTAGACATTGGATTGTAAAACGTGTTGGGAAATTAGGGGTGCCCGGATCTATTCGAGTTGAATTTAAATACATATTTAAATTAATCAATTAATTACTAACATGAATTAATCCTAATTCAATTCAACATAATAATTAATGAACAAATAAACATCATGCGTACACGTATTTCACGTAAAACCTAAGCATGCGGAATCTAGGAATTACATAAATACTAACCTCTCGTAGAGACAATCGCTGAGATGATGGATCAACCCAAAGTACCTTCTCAAATATGTCTCATGTCCACGAACGTAATCCGGTGGGAGGATTATCAACGAACGATTTTAATCTTAAAGGAGAAAATAAAATATTTGGCCACCACCTTTGTGGATTTCTAATTTTTCCAACACATGGAATTGCAAATGGGGATGAAAAATTCATCCCCTATTTATAATAGTAGGGGTGGTCGAAAATTTGACCTAGGAATAAGATGGGAAAATCTTTTTCTTGATCTCCAAGAAATCTTGAATATATCTAATATATTCTTTTCTCCATATTTAAAATATTCCACAAAAAATCCCACCTCCTAATATTAAGGGATATTTTGAAAATTTCAACTAGTTAGGAAAGAAATAAGATCTTTGACTTTTCTTGAATTTATGGGATAAACTTGTATTCCAAGAATACATATTCCATAAAATCTTTCCAAGAAAATCTTTTATCTCTTCCTACCCAATATTTTCGAAAATTTAATGAGGAAAAATAAGCCAAAATATTTTCTTCTCCTTTTCATTAATTGGACTTTAGTTTGGGCTATTTGAGGGGCCTTTAGGAGAATTAAGATTGGACCTCCAATGGGCTATGAAGCTTTAATATTTAGCAAAAATATTATTTAAGTCCATTAATATTAATTTGCTCCACTATATAATTAATATTGAACTATCCATCTTAACCCACATTACGACTTCACAATAATATGGCTCTCGGTCATTATTTCCCGTGTTTAAGATTATCTTAGTCCATTAATTAATTAAGCCACTGAACAAGCTTTGTATTAATTAATATCTTTGTCCTTGGAGTAAAGACAACTCAACATTATTATCCATACCGAAAATAAATTTCCACTTGCAAGATTTGGTATGATAAAGATTCTGAGCCCACCAAGGGGACAAATCAAGCAAGCCGTACTTGCACACGATTCTCCGTATTAAATCTTAGCAATCGTCATGTAACTAATAATATTGCCCCAGATACAAGGTATCGAATCACATTGATTCTCTTCCCATCATAAATCAAAGCAATAGTTATTAATTTCACACGATCCTATTTAAGGAATGGAGATTAAGAAATAACGCACCACTGAGGTCTAATTCTTGTATATTCAGTACCGATGAATTTATCCTCCTGTAGGTCCTTTTCAGCGCATCATGATGCACTAGTGTAATCCCTTGGTCAAGACAAGTCAATCCGAGCCTTACACTTCAACCTTTCATTTCCATCTGGGTTGTGAATTTGTACTTAGTCACGAGGAACTGTTAATTTGATCTTCTGTGATCTGGTATCACCAAATTAACTACAACGTAACACGTACTGACTTTATCGAACGGGTATGCAATAAATATATGTAACATTCATTCATATTTAATGCAACATGTGATAAATAATTTATTTTAGTAAAATAAATGAGAAATTCAGTTTGGTTATACAAAGTAAAAGCATACTTTTCAGTATAACCCAACAAAATGATACTGGGTTGATTGTGATGAAGCTTGGTCCCACATTAAAAAAAAAACTAATCGAGACTAACTTAGGACAAAGAGTGTTGATTTCAAGAATGACACTGACTTCATCAGATAGTAGACTCTCTTTAAGATCTTAGAAAGATAATTTTGACTAATGATATCTTATGGTGTGACCATTAATAAGAATTATAGACAATTGTTAAAAACCTTGGACTTTCTTAAGGAGATCAATTTCAATCATGTATAGTTATATGTTATCATGTTTAGAGTAACTAGAGGGGACAATTTGAAAATTTTGACATGCAATGAGAATTGGGAAGACAATAATATGTGAAAACAAAGTGGTTTAGAAGGAAATAATTCAAAATTGTAAGAAAAAAATACCTTTAAAGTTGCATTATTTAACAATGTAATTTTTTAAGTAGTTGAAGCGCCACCCATTTTCCATGCCTGATTGCAAAAGCAAAATATGTTCATAAATCGTGTGTTGCATCAAAATGAAAAAAAAAATTATATTTAAAAAAATGTAAAAAGATTCTTCTTATTATTATAAGTAAAATAATTTTTTATAATTTATTTAACACAAAAATAAATACATTTCATATCATGTTCATTTTATACTCATAAATCGTGCAACGCACGGGTGATATACTAGTAAAATATTAATAAACAACTCTTTCTACCCCAACACTTTATCACTTTATCATTTTTTCTTAAAATCCGAGCACATATTAATGTGACAATCGAGTTTGGGACAGAGGGAGTATCGTTTTAGCATATTCTCCACCATTATATCATGTATACATTTATAACATGGTTATTTAAATTTTAAAATTTCTTAAAAATGTGTTATGTGAATAATTTTTCAATAATAATTATAGTTAAAAAATTTAATTTTGTTGTTGCTCTTGCTATGAGAAGAGAAAAAACCCCGTTATTGTTCTTCCCCTCTCTTTGAAAAGAGAAGAAACCTCTTTTGTAGGCGATGCTAGAAAAGTGAAGACACCTCTGTTTTTGGTGATGTCTTTTTTTGATGAAATAGAAGAAATTCATGTTCCCGTTGATGCTCTTTATGAGGAAAATGAAGAAACCTCTGTTTTTTGGTGATGAAACATACAACTGTATTATTTATTTCTTATCGTAGATTGTTAAACATAAATTCCCAAATTCGTCTTCTTCGTCTGATTGGGTTTGGCGGCACTCACCGAAGATTCACACAATACATTCGTTCTACACCCACTGAATCGAAGTTATAAATTATTAAAACCCTAAATTTTGGACAACTATTATCGTAACCTAATAATCGATATTCAGATCGTGAGTACAAATCAATGAAATACTCAGATCCAAGCATAATAGTGTCGAATAAAACAAATGATGTTGTAAAGATGGTGAAAAAATGGAGAATACCAGAATAGGGTTTGATTGTTCTCTAGTGACAAAGACAGCGGATTTGGAAAATAAACGAGCGTGAAATGTCAGATCTGAAAAAACAAGGGGTCCATTCACTTTATATATGCTAGGGGCCTTTTCGAAATTTTACATAAAAACGTGTGTTACTGTTCAGTTGAGATTTCTTAACACACCCGAAATGGTAAGATTGTTCGGCCAAAGTTGAACAAAATCTACGCGGATCTTGAAAAAATCGTGGGCCTAAATGATTTAAAACTTGGCTACCAAATTGTGAGATGACCCATGATAAGGGGGTTATCTTAGCTAGCAAACGGGCCCTAAAAGGCTGTAATGTTGATACTAATCTTAAGAAAAATAAATTTAGCAATGCACCAGGTGAATTCTAGAGAAGATGAAATATTCTAAAAGAGTTGGCTTCCTGAGAGTGGTTCCTAAAAAACAGTGGTATGTTTATGGAGATATCTGATGCCTCAAAAAATTAATTAACCTTATAACATTAGTTTTGATAACATTGGAACTTAGATATGTTATAATCTTGTTGTAGGAATTTCTAGTTATAACTTATAAGTATACTCAAACATAACCATTATTCAGACTTTCAGAGCACCCCCTCTTCCCTCACACGCAAAATCGTACTCCCTCCGTCCCAGATCAGTTTTCACAGTTGACTTTTACACGCGTTTTTGCGAGCGAGTTTTGTATCAGTAATTGAAATGATAAAGTAACTTTTAAGGAGGGTAATGATAGATAAGCCCCTCATCTATCATACCCTTCCTTAAAAGTGAATTTATCATTTCAATTACTAATACAAAACTCGCTCGCAAAAACGCGTGTAAAAGTCAACTGTGAAAACTGATCTGGGACGGAGGTAGTACATGTTTAATTTTTTTTTTCAAGAATCGATTAAACCCCAATACTGTCCGTTTACTTTGAGCCCACCAATGTCGAAAGGGAAAAAAACCCTTGTTATAAAAAATAGGGGTTCTCTTATTTCACTAAAAAATAAATTAAGGGTCTGCTTGGTATGACTCGGGAATGATAATGGTAATGGATATCATTGATGGGTCAATCACGGGGTTATTGATTGCATTATTATTGTTTGGTTAAAAAGTCAACAATGAGTATCATGTGAGGAATGTGAGGAGGGTTAAGTGAATGATGAAAGTAGGATAATCAATTACTCCCTCAGTCCCGAAGTTATTTATCCCTTTACTTTTGACATGAGTTTTATTGTGAGAGTTGTTTATTAGTATTTAAAGTGATAAAATGATTTTTGGTTAAGGATGCTGTAGTCATTTTTACTTTATTATTAAAGTAGATGACTTTTTGTGGATAAAAATAATGACATGAGATGTAATTTTTGAGATGTTGGGAGGGGTAGTTGAAAATGGTGTAATTATTTTATTGCATTTTATGGAAAGAGGTAAACAAGTTTGGGACGGACTTTTTGGGAAAAATGGGTAAATAACTTTGGGTCGGAGGAAGTACTTATTTCTATTCCCATTACAGACACATCATAACTGCCCAACAGTATTAATGAGAATAATTCTCATTACCAACTTCCATTATCCCAACCAATCGGACCCTAAATAGTATACTTAACGTGAAAGAACACTAATCAGTGGTGTTGAAGGTCGTTTTTGTAGGAAGTATATATAAATTTCCAAACATTTTAGAAGCACAATGACCTATTCATCAATTGAAAAATCTCTAGCGCTCTACGAAGGAGAATTCCCAATCGATGCAAGCGAGTGAATGTTTGGGTTAAGCTTAATTAGAATTTTGAAGGAGAAGATCGCATTCGAAGAAGAAGAAGAAAGAACTATGGGTTTTTTTTTTCCTTTTTTTTTTGTTAAATAAAAACAAAAACAAAATAGGGATAGAATTGGTCAAATAGTGAAGAGGCTAAAATTAGTGAAAAAATAGATATACCCACTTTCATTGAATATTAAAGAATCTTACCCATTTCATATAAAAAAAAAGATATCTACCCATTTTTTAATAAAAATACATATATGTTCTTATTAAAAGAAAGAATTTACCCACATGGCCCACACCCTCTTTTATTTCTTAGACTTAATTAAATTATAGACTATTTATCTTTTTTTTTTGATGTAGTCATCCTTATTTATTTTTGTTATATCTTAATTTTGTAAATTAAAAAAAAAATATCAAATCTATATATATAAAAAAGCAGAAACCGCCCCAAATTTAGAAACCACTGGATTTTTCCGCCAAAAAATATTGCTAAATCGGGAGAAGAATCTTTAAAAAAAATATTAACAAATCTTTGTGATAATTTTCAAATATTCGATTTGAGAAAAAAAATTAGAATATATTTGGAACTTTGAAATATCTTTCTTTTCTAATACATTTAAAAAAATCTTTAGAACTTTGGAATATCTTTCTTTCTTTATAATAGTAGAAACCGACCTACATTTAGAAAAAAATGGATTTTCACGCCAAAAATTATTGTCAGATTGGGAAACGAATCTTTGTAATTAATATTAATAAATTATAACAAATTTCGAAATAAATATGTATAAAATAAATATTAACAAATTATAATATATTGAGAATAATATTTGAAAAAAATATGTGAAATATTTTTACAAACGCTAATGTCATTATCAATCTTATTCAATTAATCAGAAAAAAAGATTCAAATCGCATAAGTGGTCGGATAAAATATGTGTACGCTTTAGATCGATTTAATTTGCAGGGTCTTGCACAATATTTTGTACATTAAACATCATGTATCTTTATACCAAATCAGAAAAAAAAATGTTTATATTTTTTTGTTTAAAATAACTCAAGATTTCATTTTTTTTTTGGCAGATTGAACATGGAGGTGCAAGGTGAACAATGTTGATTTATTATTACTATAAAATCCCTGCTCTCTCTTTGTGGTCATTAATGGATAGAGAATAATACTTGGAAAAAATATGTGGAATATTTTTATAAATATTAATATTGAATTGAAAAATAAATTTTTGGAACATGGGAAAAATCTTTGGAATAGATAAGTATGGAATATATATTAATAAATTATAATGGGATTAGGAAAAATCTTTGAAAAAAATATGTAGAATATTTCATCTTAAATTTAATCTCAATCCACATCTAATTATTAAAAAAAAAAAGGAATCTCAACCTTCAGGATTTTTATTTTTTCTTTTGCTTTTGATGTTCGATTTTTTATTTTACGAAAATTTTATTTTGCATCTAATGATTTGGTGAGATAATTCTTCACTATATATCAATCTTATAGTTCATATTGATTTATTTGCTAAACAATTTGTGTTGGTTTAATGATTTATGTTCCAAGTAATACTTACTAAAATTGTTGATCTATTTTATTTAAAGTATATTTATATGATTTTTTTTATATCTGTATTTCATACAATTGTTAATTTATTTGTTGTTTTGAGGATTTCTGTTTTGCATATTCTTATTTTACATCTAATGATTTGGTAAGATAATTTTTCACCGTATATCAATCTTATAGCCAAGTTGATTTATTTGATTGCTACACAATATATGTTGGTTGAATGGTTTCTTTTACTGGTAATACTTACTAAAACTGCAGTTCTTATAGTTCATTAATGTTGATTTATTTGATTGCTATATAATTTATGTTGGTTTAATGGTTTCTTTTGCAGGTAATTCTCACTAAAATTGCATAACTATTTTATTTAAGGTATATCTTGATATTTGTTTCCATACAGGATTCTTAATCTCCATACGTATGTTATATCCGATGAAAAATGTCAAATACCTATTTTAAATCGCATGAAGATTGTCGAAGGCTGCCTCTACCAAAAATTCAAAATCAGAAGTTTTATGTTATATGTATATATGTATTCCATACAAGATGTAAGTCTATTGTTGCTTTGAATTTTTTTTTGTTTTGCAGGTTCTTATTTTATATCTAATGATCTGATGAGCGTTAAGAAAATTCTAATGACACTTTTAGTGTTACTAAAATTTACGTGAAAGAAAATTTTTGTCTATAATTTTGACAATGATATTGAAAGTTTAAATTAAAAAAAGGTAGAAATGATCAAAGTCAAGATTGAGAAATATTAGTTGAATATGTATTCATTTCTCTTAAACACTTTAATATGAATACTTAAAAAACACTTTATTAATATAAAAAAAACTGATACAAATTAATTATCCAATCATAACCGTGCATTGCACGGGTTCAATTACTAGTAATTCATTATAATGGATATTTAATATATTGCATCAATAGAATAAATATATAAACATTTATTTTATATTGATATAATAATAAATAAATTTAACAATGTGAACTAATTATCTTTTTTTTATTCTTTACAATTATAAATATCATTAATTTCACTTTTAAAATTGAATAGATCCTTTCTAATAATGATTTTACTAAATCTAATAATTTCATTTTATTGATCTCATATTCTTAATTTTAAAATTTATAATGTGCATTTAAATTACCACATACTTATAAATTTACTTATATATATAAAATAAATTATCACACACCCCCCCTAATTTCCTGAAACGCCCTTGTTTCTCTCCTCAATCGGCCTACCACATCATTTCTTCTTCCACCATTTTCCGTGCGTGCTCCTCCCACCCTCCCGTCACTCTTCAGTGCCTGCGGCCACCCGTCACCGCAGCCTCGCCCACCATATTGCACCAGCCCCCGCCCCCGCCCCCACCGTAACGTCGTTTACGATTCTGATCACTTTTTTATTTTTATTTTTTTTAGGTGATGTATTTCTCAATTACGTTGGTGCTAATAATCGATTATTCCAATTGATCGAATATTCGATCCTGTACTCCTCAATGGCAGCTCTGAGTGGAGATCGGTGTCCTTTTGCTGAAACTAGCTTATGAAACTGATCGACACTTCACCATGTTTGAAGCACATGTAAGTTTATCCTTCCGCACAATTCTGTTTACCGTTTTGCGGTTATTTTGGAGCTGCCAAGTGTAGGTATTTTCTGTTTTTAATAATTATGTGTTGGTTGTTTGATTTGAAATGTATGGAGATAAATTTGTGGTGGTGATTTTGTTACAGTTTAATGTGTGAATAATGTTTCGGGTTGCTGCATTTTTGTTGTGGTGGCAACTGAGTTTTCTGTACTATTCGCTTGGAAACGGCAGAGATATAGTTTAGTTATTAGTGATTTTTATTACATTTGGATAATTGGATTAGACTTGAAAATTTCATGTCGTGGAAGTTATTTTGTTAAACCTATTCGTTTTTCATGCTCAATGCAATTGGACTAGATTATGGTGTCTAAGCACAAAGAGAATTAGGGGGAGTATATTACTCAAGTGATGGAGTCAGAAAGAAACACTCAGTTGGGACAAAATATGTGA
Source organism: Stenogyne calaminthoides (assembly GCA_037126765.1). Classification (NCBI taxonomy): domain Eukaryota; kingdom Viridiplantae; phylum Streptophyta; class Magnoliopsida; order Lamiales; family Lamiaceae; genus Stenogyne; species Stenogyne calaminthoides. The sequence goes on along the minus strand of JBBCBC010000010.1, from coordinate 23,953,131 downwards.
GAGAAGGGATGAGGTTAAGTAAGGTAAAAGATGATAATGAAAAAAATGTCAATATCTCAAAGAACCGAGTAATTGCAATGAGTTCATACTTAGGTGATCACCTGCCTTGTGGATTTGTAGTTTAGAAGAATTATAATCATGCTTTGTCTGGTAATATGTTAAAGACATTACAAAGAACAAATCCTAGAGGCAGTTCGGTGCACAATGAGTCTCAATGACTCTTAGCATGTAGGCCAAAAAAAGAAAAGACCCAATCATTTGATCAAGGAAGACGGCAGATGAATGGACACCATTTAGAGGACAACAAGTAAAATTGCACTCTTCCCCTGAAATAGAAAACCTGTTATATCCTTTAACAAAAATGAGTACCATTTCCTTCCTGGACGAGTCTGTCAAAGCTATGAATGAATTATGATTTGGTCAGTTTTTAAAAATAAGATTAGAAAAACATCGTGCTGCCATGAGTCTTTGCAATTCATTTTTGGGTAGAAAAACAAACTCCTCTAAATGGGAAGTTTAATTGGTCCAACTCGAAAAATTGTTATATAATAAAGATCTTCTGATGTGCCTATATGATTCACAGTAAAAAAAAACAGCTACTCTCCTGTAATGACGCAAATATTTTGATAGTTCAGTAAGAAAATCTCCTCTCTTTGTGTAAACGAAAAGGTTTCTTAAGATAGAGAAAGTGTAAGGGATAAGGGACCCCTTTTATTGATTACAAATTGAAAAGAAAGGTACCACATATTACAGTATCACCTAAAGTGAACCAACAGTGTCTAACTAAATTTCGCGACATGAAAATCAAGATTTTATATGGTCAAATGACTGGATCAGTTTTTGAAGCAAGTTAGGTTCTTAAGATGAATATAATGGCTATATGCTTGTGTATAGATATCTTCTAAAGAAAGAAGAACTATTAAAATCTTTCTCCGCACTCTGTTAATTTTAGGGTTATCTAGCTGTTATTTTTTCAGAAAGCATATCTGCAACCCCAAATCTTTCTAATTTTGTCATCCTATATGTCTGATTGTAGCCATTCTCAAATCATGTTGGTTTATCTTTTCTTTTCTTCTTGATTTCTTATAGGTCTTGCATTTGCTTCGGAAATACTTGGGTGAGTATGTCCATGGGCTCTCAGCAGAGGCCTTGAGAATCAGTGTTTGGAAAGGTACGTTGTTGGAGTTCTCATATGTGTCATTGTCCATTATGTCGTTTTTAGTGTGAAAGTGGGTTTGGGGGTACAAAAGCATAAAAACTTCGAGCATTTTCTGAGTTGGATGTAGTGCTGATACCTTGCATGTCCTGTGTTTTTTTAGGTGATGTCGTTCTCAGAGATTTGAAATTGAAAGCGGAGGCATTGAATGCATTAAAGCTTCCTGTAACTGTCAAAGCTGGTTTCCTTGGCACTATAACCTTGAAGGTAAAAGTTGTTATTTGGTTGCTCTCTGTCTGTAAGTAATTCATCCCAGGAACAAATTCACCACAAAACACATGTTGATTTAGTTCCAGTTGTTTGACTCTCCTTTTCCTTTCCCTATCTAAATTAGTAATATGTTTCACCTGTTAAACCTTGCAACTTTCATCTGTATAATTTTGGATACCTGTTTTTTCTAATGTATGTAGAAAGTTTCTTCATGAGTATGTTGGACATTCTTGATACTTTGTGGACCATCCTCACTATTCTTGTTTGAAGTTGGTCTTGTATATGTTGATTAGAAAATAAGCAAATTGTCTGTAACCTATACATTATACAGATGCAGAATTCAAAACTTATTATGTATTGCATATTATTAGAAACTATTTTGTTGTATCTCAGGATTATTGTATCACTTTTTTTGTTTACATAAAAGAGAAGTGTCACCACAATACTATATATCTCAGATTAATTCCCTCGTAGTATTTCTAGCATGTGGCTGGTCATTTCTTCATTAAGTACACCTGGGGAGGTTCATGATTCTACCTTATAATTGCCTTGTCTCTGGTTCTGCTTTTCATGCCATTTTAGAATGTGGTGTATGTGACAAGTGTATACGCTTAAGGGTTGCTTCCTGCACTGTCACATGTTTTAGGGATTAAAAAAAAGGGTTTGTAATATTGCTAAGAACACACCCAACTTGCTTTATTACCATAACTTATTAAGTTTTTAGTTCAACCTCTTTTTCAACAATGACATACCGATAATTTATTTGATTCTTTTGCTTTGATCATAAGGTACCTTGGAAAAGTCTTGGCAAGGAGCCAGTCATTGTTCTAATTGATCGAGTGTTTATTCTTGCAAATCCTGCATTCGATGGAAGGTCTTTGAAGGTTTGAATTATTTCATGCCTTGACTGAAGCTAAATGGAACAATGCATGATCTATTCCCAACAGTTCTATATGTATTAATTTTTATCCCTTTTCTGTTTCATTCCCCTGTTATCCCCTCTAATGCAATTTTGTTTTATTGTCTTTAAGGAAGAAGACCGGGAAAAGCTTTTTGAGGCCAAACTACAACAAATTGATGTGAGCATTTTTTATTAATTTTCAAATCTGCGATTGAATATTTTTCAGCTGATCTAAGAAATGGGAACTAGAGTGCAACTGTTATTTTAATGATGGAAAAGCTTTAGAATGCCTGTAGTTGGTCCTTATTGCATGTATCCAATTAATGGAACTAACCGTGCCTTTGATTTTGTAGTTAGCTTTCTTGCACGTACATGCTCGTGATCATCTTATTTTTTCTTCCTTTTCCTTCACGATAAAATAACTGACTATAAAATGCTTATATGTATGCATGTATATATATTTGAAAAAAAACACTCATTTTTTTCCCTTTTGGAGACAGGTTTTACTCAATTGGACTTGTTTTTTCTTTTTGTTCATGTGCTTCTTAGTTTTTCTCTGGTTTCCCCCTGTTTTTATGTGTGGTATAAATTAGCTAGTGTCTGCATGTCATTGCTTTGGTAGATATACTGTTGTGCTTCGTTTGGGTTATAAATATTAATTATGAGCGCTTGCTGATTTGTTGCTTTAGAGGGATTGGTATAGATTATGGTTATATTTTGTGGAATGCTGATTACTACACGATACACACAACCCAGAAACAGCAGATAACGATGACTAAGTCAGTTGATAACTTTTTGCTAGATTCTATGGAGGCAAAGACATTCTCAAATGACCACTTGTTCTCTGCTTGACAACTTGAAAATATTTTTTAAGATATGGATTGTATATTAAGAATGAAGGCTGTGACTAAAATAGTGTTCGGGTTGTAATGGGCCATTTTTGGAGTCCAAAAGAGCTTCAACCTTTTATTTTGTGTTCGCCCCCAACATTTTACTGTTTATATTACTATATTTACTCATCTTTGCCTCAAACTTCATATTCTCGCAATGCTTATATTTTATCATAATACAGGAAGCAGAATCAGCAACGCTTGAAGCGCTATCACGATCAAAGCTGGGAAATGTATGAAATGCACTCTGAATTTCTCGTGGATGATTATAGAGTTTTCTATTTCATGTGGAGTTTTGTACTTGGCTTAAGTTCACTTGTTTTTTCTGGTTTGTGTGAGATCAGTCCTGGATTACCTTATATGTGTTCTAGGTCTAGGACTAAACTTGTGAAAATATCTTTGCAGCACTGTTCTGTTTTCTCTACATGGAAGTTGGAAAATATGTTCTCTTATTTTAGTTGGAAAATAGGTAACAATTTATGAAGAAAATTCTCTTATTTATCTCAAGTGATGCCTTTTTATGCCTTTCTCCTTTTCTTTCTAGTTTCTTTTTGACAATTGTTTCTTTGGGAGACTTTAGATAGCACCTGGACCCAGTTTATCTACAGTGATTGATGAAATAACAGGAGAAAAAGTGCTAGAAAGATTGTTGTTCCAGTGGTCCATATGGTCCATTTGGATTGAAAGAAATAAGAGAACTTCTGAGAACTCTTTTGAGTCATTAGATGATATTTGTGATAGGATCAAGTATAGAGTTGCTTATTGGCTGCTTGGTCATAGTTCTTTCAGAGACATCAGTGTTTCAGATTTAGATAGGACTGGAGTAGTCATCCTTTAAGGGATCTCTCATTCCTTACGTTCTTTTCTTCATCAATAAAAAGGGACAGCAGAAGAAGGTAGAGTACTGAATTTAGGGTTCTTAAATAACATTTATTGATGATGAATTATTTCTAATGAAATTTTGACTTGTATACTTGATTTCATGTGATAAATAATACATAATTCCAGACGAGTTGCACTTCCTATGTCTCATAAATTGTTAGAGTTATAATGTATGCAGCCAAAGAATTATCTTATCACAGTTAACTGCGTTATTCTTTGCTACTGAACTGAATCCATATAGCATAGAAAGATCTTGATCTGATGGCCTCCTCTTTTCTTGATGATGTCTTTCAAGTCTGCTCTCTGTTAAGCATTTCAATTTTAAAAGCATGGACTACTTTAAGCATTCATTTTCTTGCGTAGTTTCACACTTTCACTTTTTTTTTTTCCCCAATTAAGCTTTTGTGATTGTATTGCAGCCATCAGCTGGAAATTCTTGGCTGGGATCGCTAATCGCGACAATTATTGGAAATCTCAAGATTTCTATTAGCAATGTTCATATTAGATATGAAGATTCTGTAAGGTTAGTTTTTACTTGAAGTTGATGGATATTCAGATTGTCCATTTAATTTAATTCTTTACTTGATACTGTCCATTTTTAAACCTGGAAACTTATTGTCTGGTGAAGTGATTAAACATTAATTACCTTTTCTGTGTCATTACTTGTGGCTTTTGATTTCTTCATAACTTTCAACACACGTGTTCTTACAGCAACCAAGGACATCCATTCTCCTGTGGCATTACCCTTGCAAAACTTGCTGCTGTTACAATGGATGAGCATGGAAATGAAACCTTCGACACAAGTGGTGCTTTAGATAAATTGCGCAAGGTATCTCTCATGCTTTTCATTCTAAAGATAGCTTCTTTTGACTTTACTAGTCTGGCTTAAATGTTAAATTTACTTGTAAAGTGGTTCTTTTAGATGATAATTTTGAAAAGTCTGAATTCAATAAATGCCATTGTGGATACTGGATATACTCCCTCCGTCCCGCAATGACTTGAACACTAGAATTGGACATCAAACCAAGGAAAGTGGGTTAAAGTGGGTTTGAGTGGAATAAAATAAGGGTGTTGTGAGTGTATTAATATTATATTTGTTTCCATTTTGGGAGTGTTCAAGTAATGTTGGGACGTCCAAATAAGGCAAGTGTTCAAGTAATGTTGGGACGGAGGGAGTACTATATATCTCCTTACTTACGGGTTTCATAAATGATACTATAAGATTGGATCATTGGAGCATGTATCATGTTCACTTTGGCTTAGTATACATGTATAAGATGTACCTTGAGTATCGGTGTGTATGAATATCTGGACTTATTGGTTATTTTGTTATCTTTCATGGTCCTGTTATAGTCATTGCAACTTGAAAGGCTTGCCATGTATCATGATTCCAATCGTGATCCCTGGAAGTTGGACAAGAGATGGGAGGATCTTGGCCCTCAGGAATGGATTGAGGTATATTCTTGTTTTTGAGCTATTTATGGTACTTTCCTCGCTTCAAATCTGTCCCCTCATGGACTCCTCCTCTCTTCAAATGTGTCCCCTCACTCGTATTAACATGGTGACCTATTTCTCAGAGTGTTCTCATTTTGTCTCTTTATACATCTTTGTTTGTGTTTAGATATTTGAAGATGGTATTAATGAATCTTCAAAAAGCAGCACCTCATTGTCACCATGGGCCCATGACCGAAACTATTTTGTTTCACCTATCAATGGAGTTCTTAAGTACCATCGTCTAGGAAACCAGGAAAGAGATGATTCCAACGTTCCTTTTGAAAAGGCTTCCTTTGTCATCTCTGATGTTTCTTTGACAATTACAGAGGTATGAGTATTCATTTGATATTCCACCTGCATTGTGCAAGCATTTGTTGTTTATTTGACAATGTCATATCCTTGAGAAGCTTATACATCTCAGTGTGGTGACACATGTTTGTGTTGGACTGATGGTAAATCAACTTGAAAATAGATGAGACAGATATAATCCATAGTTTCCCAATGATATTTAAACTTTGCAAACATATAAAAGTAAATGCAACTTCTAAAGCTGCTTTTTCGACCATACTTCCCACGATCACTATCTGGATGGAGAGTAATTTGTTTGCTAAAAGTGTCACATTCGACATTTTCATATGATTTTCTGCTTGCCGAGTATGTTTAATATCATTGCACTTCTCTCCACACTCACTCTTTAGAATGAAAATTGTCAAGTTTGAAGGAGATTTTGGATGTCTTGTTTTAAGTATGTTTTGTTTGAATATGGACCAAGCATTAAGCATGATCTGCACCTCATTTCAGGCCCAGTATCATGACTGGATCAAACTTATGGAGGTCATATCTACATATAGAGCACGTGTCGAAGTCCTTCATTTAAGACCCATGGTGCCAGTGTCACAGGATGCAGCCTTATGGTGGCGTTATGCTGCTCATGCTGGATTGCGGCAGAGAAAAATATGGTAATTTTTTTTGAGTGCTAATAAATATCCATCTAACAGTGACATTTAACACTTAAAACTAATCATATGCGATGTTTATGAGTCTCGCTTGCTGAGTTGCTGGTAATATTTAAGAGTTTTATACAACCAACATGAATATGATGCCAGTTAGGCATTTTAAGGAACTTTTTTAAGAAGTCATTGTTTTACAGACATAAGTGTGAATGTATACATTTATACACTCTTACATGCTAGATTTGCAGAATGTGTAAAAAAACAAAAGCTTAGGATTTAAAAAATTAACTAAAAGTCTTAATTGGATGCATGTCTATTGACTCTTAAGGGTATCAATAATGATCAATTTCATGCCATATAATTAATAATGCTATTTGTTATAACTTGTAAGTACGCTTAATATAATAGTACATTTGTGTATATTTTCCAATGTTGATGGTTGTTTGATTAGCAAATTATATTTCAGAATTCGGTTTTACATCATCAAATTTAATTTTAGTAATTTAATTTGAGTATGCTGTTGAGTATTATGCCTTCCCAACTTACTATTTTTCATTATTCGGAGCTTCTGATGGAATTGTGAATCTAATGAAAAAAGCGATAAATTTTTTCTTATGTCATGATCTTGATGGGGCCAGCGCTCAGTCTCTTGGGATATATGGTTGTTTGTCCTAAAAAGGACTGTCTGGGTATTCGGAAATAAAGTTAAGGCTTTATTGAGTAAATTGTGGTTGCATTTTCAAGAAGTGAGGAGTTCTCTCTGGCGTAGAGTGTTAGAAGCAAAACTGTTGCAAGAGAACAAATGAGATACTAGTTTTTTGTTTCCTTCGTTCATGTTGCTGTTTGATCTGCTGCTGTATATTTTTAATATTGTGATCCATAAAACCAAAGCATCTTATTATTTTGTATCTGACAGTTATCGATTTTCTTGGGAGCAAATCCAGAACCTATGTCATCTTCGTAGACGATATGTGCAATTATATGCTGATTCACTGCAGCAATTAGACGTGGATAATTCCAAAATAAGATGCATTGAAAAGGATCTCGATCCAAAAATTATTCTGTTATGGAGGTATGTGAACGAAGTTTGTTATGTCTAATTGGACTCATAGAAGGAAATGAAGTTCTCTACGTTTTCCTGCTTGTCTAATTCATTATATAATTGCATACATACTCATGGAAAATATATCCACAGAGGAACGCTTACTACTTCATCTTTTGGCTGCTTTATATGATGGCCTGATTACATGCATGTGATTTCTGTGGATTCAGATGTTGAAATTTGTTAGGTTGTTTTGTATGATTTTGGTTGTTACTGGTTCTTTAATTATCAGTTTTAGATAGAATGATGATCTCCTTTTCCTGATATTATTTAGGTTTCTTGCCCATGCAAAGGTTGAATCAGTAAAATCAAAGGAAGCTGCTGAACAGAGGATGCTTAAAAAAAGGGGATGGTTTTCCTTAACATGGTCCGTGTAGTTTACTCAATCATTTTCTTTCCTCTGCAGTATCATCTCATTCTTTCAGTTTTCTTTGTTTAGTTGGTTGGAGATTTTCCTTTGACTTCATGTTGTATTCGTTTCTGGAAATCATATACAAATGTATTGCAAGCTGTTTACAGGGAAACAACCACTAATGTAAAGTTAATGAAGCTGCCTTACCCATAAGCTGTAATATTTATCTGCATCACATGTTTTTTTTTTTGAATAAGAAAATAATTTTATTGCAATAAAATTTAGGGATGAGAAATCCCTAGCAATATTACAGCAAGCAGGTTTACAAAGCAAAACGGCAACTCCTAACTACATCTGACAACCATAAACCTTGAAACTTCACTGACTCAAAAGGCCACAAGGCAACCTTATACTTAATTCTATACCGGATATCATCTAAGGATTCACAACGACCATCAAAGGTCCTCCTATATTCTCTCCACCCAAATAGACCAACATACAACAGAAACAACATTCTTCCACAAAATTTTTCCTTTTTAATCTGCATCACATGTTCTTAAAACACTTCTATTATTTGCATCAGTAGAAGCTTTTATTTTCCTAATATTATTTATTTTTTTGTCATGCAGGAGAAACAGTTCCGGAGATGACTCCACAACTGACAATTCAGGTGTATCTCGGTCAGTGGAAGAGAGATTGACCAAAGAAGAGTGGGAAGCAGTCAATAAACTGCTAAGTTACCAGCCAGAAGAGGATTTGGCTCACATTGGAAAGGATGTGAAGAACATGACACATTATATGATTATTGTCTCTATCAGTAAAGCAGCTGCCAAAATCGTCAACATTAATAACACTGAGATTGTTTGTGGTAGATTTGAGAACCTTAATGTATCTACAAAGTTTAAACACCGGAGCGTTCATTGTGATGTGACATTGCAATACTATGGATTTTCTTCACCCGAAGGATCTCTTGCCCAGGTTTGTCTTCTTGCAGTATTGAATTTTTTTGATCGAGCTCTTTAAGTATCGCTTACCTTCCTTTCCATTTTCCCCACTTGGGTATGTAATTCTAACTTATTTAGTTTTGTTTCTCATTCATTGAACTTTGGCTGCAGAGTGTCTCCAATGAGCAGAAGGTGAATGCTTTGCAAGCTACTTTTGTGCATACTCCAGCTGGAGAAAGTGTAGATTGGAAGCTTACTGCAACAATTTCACCCTGTCATGTCACGGTGATTTTTCATAGTTTTTCATTTTATATAATCAACATTGATGCTCCATCAGTTTGCTTTTGTCAGCTATCCCATTTTCTGATTTTATGGAAATGTTGAAGGGATGTTTTAAAGTTCGAAATCAGTCTTTTAATGACTGCTTTCGGTTAAAAAATTTAGTTGCTTCATACCATATAATACCAATAGAAGGATGAAGTTTGGCCAAAGTAAATGCTAAAATATTAATTGCTAATTATTTTCTTTCCTCAAAGTTCTAGGCTGCTCATTTAATATTTTTTGGGCCTCAACATAGAACTTTTACCTTGTAACTATCCTATTTTACCCTTTCCTGCAATTTCTTCCTTGGCAACTGGATGATTTTTCTCTTTTCAGACAAGGAACATAAGTGGTTAGTGGATGGAGATTTAGCAAAAAATAAAAATAAAATGAAAAAAACTCTTTAGAAGAGGAACATAAGTGGTTGGAAAGAATCGGAGATTGCTTGATATCAGTTCCGAGTCTATAGACGCTGTGTGGGATAGGATGAGATTTGGAATTGCCCTATGGGCTTCTACTCATAAACTGTTTAGGGGCTGCTTATTATCAGATTTAACTAGGAGTTGGAGTCTTGCCATATGAACTTTAGTTGGGCATGCTTGTATTCTTAGAGGGATCCCTCATTCCTTGTACTTTTATTTCAGTATGAACAAAATTTTCGGTTCTTAAAAAAAAAAAACCTCTTTCTAGGATTGCAAATACTTTGTTGTGTAATAATGAAAATGTAAGAAGTATCTCTACCATTGTATTTCTAAAGTTAAGGGAATCCATCTTTTATTTTTATTTTTTATAATTAAGTCTTTTCCCAAATCCCACTGCTTAATTTTTTTCTGGATGTTCCTGTGATATCTCTCTCTTTTTTGTGTGTGTTACTGAATTATATAGGTGCTTATGGAAAGTTATGATCGCTTTTTACGTTTTTTGAAGAGGAGCAATGCTGTTAGTCCTACTTTTGCATTGGAAACTGCTACTGCTTTGCAGGTAATATGCTTTACCATTCATGTGATCTTGCTTTGAGAAGACTAGCATTTAGTAGATTGTTTTCAATTACCGTGTTTTCTGTTTGACGCTAACCTTTTGAGAAATTAATGTATTGAACAGCATAAAATTGAAGAAGTAACTCGGAGAGCGCAGGAGCAATTTCAAATGGTGTTAGAAGAGCAGAGCAGGTGAACTTTCATACGTATTAACTGGAAGACTCAGTTGATACCTTTAACTACGTATTGTTTCACTTTTATCACAAGTCATTCTCCAATATATTTTCCTTTGAAAAACCATTCTCTCTTCCATCTAAATATTTGAAACACGCACATTATTCACTCCAAAAGACATTCCTATATAGAAAACATATCCATTTTCCCCATTCATTATCCAGAATACCTCCCCCAAAAAATATATCAGGGATGCCAACTGCTTTGACCCCGAGATTTTTAATCTGGAAAAGTGCATTAAAATATCGTTTTAAAAAAAATCTCTTTTCTTTTTGTTTAAAATCTACAGCATTCTCCTTCTAGAGCATATGTGTGTGTGTAACATATCGGTGACGACTACATATATATTTTGTTCAATTCCAACTGCTTTGGCCCCGAGATTTATAATCTGGACAAGTGCATTAAAATTTATAAACTATCATGTATGATTCTTATCCTTATGCCATGGTATATCTTTCTCTGTTATACTCTACTCAGTTCTCTGGATCTCCAGAATGTTTTTCCCTAGTCACTTCTGCTGGTTCTTAAGTGATGGGATAGGGTTCGGCTTCATTCCATGTGATTTTTGTCATTCTGAATATACAATACATTTAGAAAAATACTACACGGATTATATGCGTGACATTTTCAAGGCTGTTATTTTAATGGATACTTTTAGTCTTAAGATGCTACCTTAATGCTTTTTTGATATCACCAGATTTGCTCTTGACATTGATCTTGACGCTCCCAAAGTTAGTGTTCCTATAAAGTCTTGCAACTCCGATGAAATGGACAGCTATCTTCTATTAGATCTTGGTCATTTTACCCTACATACGAAGGTATGTAATTTCTATCTGTTTGTGGATTTGCTTATGGCATGGTGGGTTTTTGCAAAAAGTTACTTTATCTTCATAACAGGAGGATGGTCAGCTCCATGATCGTGGACACAGTCTATTCTCTCGTTTTTATATATCTGGAAGGGATATTGCAGCCTTCTTTACAGATTGTGGTTCCAAGAGTCAGCCTTTCAGTTGGGGTTCCCAAACTCTAACTTCTGCCTGTTCAGAAGATGCTGACAGATTTTTCTCTCTAATTGATAGGTCTGGAATGTCTGTAATTGTTGATCAGGTATATGGGTTCATCGAAGCTTTAGTGTTTTATACTGTAAAATATGATTTATTAAGTAATAATTAATACATACTGTTTGACCTCTAAGATCAAGGTACCTCATCCGAATTATCCATCGACACGCATATCTGTTTAGATCCCAAGTCTTGGCGTACATTTCTCACCAGACAGATATTTCAGAATCAATCAATTGCTGAATTTATTCAAGGGTTCAATGCCTGATGATGAGCAGAACAGAGTCGAACACCTCCAAACTGGTCTTGTCCCCTGGGGTCCACCGCATCTGGCAGCTGAGGCAAGAATTCTTGTTTGGAAGGTATGGTAATACTTGAAATAAGCCATGCAAGTTCATTGCTAATGCTGTTAATCAGTTAGTGACTTTATTCTTGTGCAGGGAATTGGTTATTCAGTTGCTGCTTGGCAACCCTGTTTTCTTGTGTTATCTGGATTGCATCTTTATGTATTGGAATCTGAAACTTCCCAAAGCTATCAACGGTGTTCAAGGTCTACCATTGATATCCGTGTGAATTTGCTAGTTTTTTTCTCCCATCGATGAAAAATTTGGTGAAAGTGGGGCAACTAAATATGGCCATGAATAAAATATCAGGGTAGAAGAATTTAGGATGTTGAAATTTATGGATATGATAAATAATGAATACATTGGAATGTGGGCGAGGTAGCGCAAATAGATGAGAAAATGAAAGATGTGCTTAAGATGGTTTGGACATGTGCATAGGGGACCTCTATATGCCTCAGTTCTGCATGTAGAAAATAGAGAATCTCTGACTCAAATTAAAAAAGGAAGACATATAATATTGTAAGAAACTATTAAAAAGACAGGCTATACTTGAACATAAATGAGAACATGTGTTTCACTTGAACACGATAATCGATACTTTGTGAGGATAAAGGTTTTCTTGTTGTAAAGTTTTTGGGTAAATTTATCTGGCATTTCTGAAGCTTAATATTCCCTTTATCCCAAAAATAGGCTTGTTTCTGAAGGTATTTTTTTTTACTGAAAATAATATACATGTTTCAGTATTCAATTTAATGATTTTGATTTGAATTTTTTTCATAATGGCCTTTTGCCAAAAAAGATTAGGAGTTAAATGCAATTGATTAACTTAAGCCAACAAGGCAATAATGGATGGATATCAGTGCCTTTTCAATTGACCAAATATAAGTTGTACTTTGAAGAAACATGAACATTTTGGGACCTCCGGAGTAATGTTTTAGCCTCACTCCATGAATTGAGATTTAAATAATGCATCTTTCAATGATCTGTGTTTGTCCTTTCCACTTTTTGGACTGCAGCATGTCTGGTAAACAAGTATATGACGTTCCTCCGACAAGTGTGGGTGGTTCACCTTTCTGTATTGCTGTGAGCACTAGAGGCACGGACATTCAAAAGGTAGGTTATGTTTCCAGTGAGATTTTTATTAGACTACTTCCTGACATTCTTGAGCAAGGATCGTCTGTCATTTTACATTATTTTTACTGCATGCCTTAATGAGTTTTGTGGGTAAAAAATGTCTGTTGATATTAAAATTTAAAAGTTTTTGGGGATTGTTCAGTGTGAAAGGATTTTAAGGAATTATTATAGAATCTGTATGCTTCCGTGCCCTTTATCTATTTCAATGAGATAAAAATTCTGATTTGATGGAAGATCAGAAATCAGAATCCTAGGAAACTCTTAGACTGTTGGAATTTTCTGTGTTTCGAACTTTGTACTGGGTATTCCTTATACCCCATTTTTTTCCAATAATAATATCTTCTTTTTTGCTGACCAAAAAAAAGAAGGAGCTAGGAAGTAAATTCGTATTCATTCGTAAAAAAGTGGGCACCTTTCCTTGAATAATAAAAATTAATGTTTAATATAATGACAAAAAAGAGGGAGTGCTTTTACATACATGTTGGGAAAAGTACCCTCATAATTAACATTGAAGATTAGGAGGAAAAGATTCGGATTGCTGAAGCACGTATTGTTCTTCAAGATGCACATATTGCCATTTTATATTATCTTAAACACTGATACAAATGCTTGTGGTCTATAATCTATGTTCTGTTCTTTGTTAATGAACGTGTTACTGCCGCATATCAATTCTTGCCCTCTTCTCCTCAAACTTAACTTTTTGTGGGTAGGTTTATCTGCTATGCTGTTAGTTTCTTAGAAACTTCCATTCAGTATTCTAACTAGGTTGTTATGTGTAACAGTATCTTTGGCATATCTCGTTGTATATGTCCATATCTGTGTATTCTCAATCAATTCCATCTGTATAACCTCTTCTTTCCTTATGTAAGCAAGGCTCTAGAGTCATTTAGCACTTTGATAGTAGAGTTTCCAAACGAAGAGGAAAAGTCAACTTGGTTGAGAGGACTTGTGCAAAGTACATACCGAGCTTCTGTAAGATATGAAATCATTTACTGTGTGTTGTTCAACTCTCTTCTCTATTGGAAGTACTGATTATGTGTCTTACCTTTTGTTATTGGATAAAGGCTCCTCCATCTGTTGATATACTTGATGACCTAAGAGATGATCAAGTCGAGTTTGATGAATCTCATACTGGCAATGCAAGAGCAGCTGACCTTGTTGTCAGTGGAACAGTGACAGAAACAAAAATTTCATTATATGGAAAGGTCAGAGTTCAAGGAATTGCTGATTGATTGTTTCTAGATGTAGATTTTCAATTATTAACTTTTCCCTCAATTATGTCATGTGATTTAATTTATATTTTTATTTTGTTAATTTTTCTTATTTTACTTTCTAAATAATTAAATCATTCTTTATATTCAGTTTGGAGATGAGGAGCTTGAGAGGGTACATGAGAAGCTCATTATTGAAGTACTTGCCGGTGGAGGAAAGGTCTGCAAATAGTTTTGTTTGCCTGAAAATCCAGAGCTAACTCTTGCTGAAATTGGAACTTGAGTTTTATGTGTTGCTTATGCTGCATCCTAATTTGTGATTAAGTTACTGAAGTTGTGTTCCCTTTCATGTGAATGTTGTAAACTTAAAGCATGAGAAAAGGGAACCTTTTATTTCTAAAAAAATTAAAAACAATGTTGATACTGTACCCACTTAGTAGTCAATGGTAGCCCCCTGGACTTCCCAAGTGGTAGTGCTCACATAGCTATCTTTGTAGAGTATGCTACTACAACTCACATTACCGTCTCTCAAGAAAGAGTCCATACATTGTTTTGCCATTGATAATGACTAAGTTTATACATCTATTCATTCATAAAAGGGATCTCTTAACCCTTACTCTTTCTCTATATAAGTAAAACTTTCTCTATCTTCTGCCTTTTGGGCAGCCTCATCAACAAGAGGGGCAAATTTTTTTTATGGAAAATTCAAAATTATCGTCCCAGTTGTTTTATGGTCCCTTAGAGGTAGTTTGTGGTAGGATTAAATACAGAGGGACTCTTACTGATCAAAATAAAATGAGAAATTTAGAGGGGCTCTTGGGTGTCGAGTCAAGAGAATTTTAGGAGTCTTCATGTATCGGATCTAGTTAGAGATAGGAGTTTCGCATTATAAGCATTTGTAAATTTTTGTCAACTCTATCTATTTGTAATCTGTACAAGGATCTCTCATCCCTTATATCTTTCTTTTCATTATTAAGATTTCTTATTAAAAAAAAAATCTATTTTCTATCGATAAAAATATCTTTTCATCATCTTTAGCTGTTGGTTAACTGGTTTCATAAGTGAATTTTAAGGCAATTTGTCAAAGCATCACCACTGACTGAATTATCAATATGCTCTTCAATCTAGTGATGTTGAGGTTCTCTATTGCAATGTTCTCATACGGATGTTTTTGATCTGTCCGGTACAGAACCTTGTATGTTATCCAGTTAGAATTGAGTTTCATTTTTTTTCTTTCTATTTTCAACTTCTCAACTCATCCTGTTGTTCCCGGGATTTGTTATTATTTCATTCTTAATATTTATTACAGGAAGTTGAGTGTTTAGTTGATTAAATACTCTCTTTGTTTGATGTATCTGCCTCTGTTCAACTACCTTCATGGAAAATGATTGTTTTCTGGCCAGTGAATGTTGACATTTTAAAGGGGACTGCATAGAATATGAATTTGGCTTGACTTTAAGTACATTTGCAAATTATAGATGTTCAAATTTGCTAACTTCTTGGAATATGCTCTTCTTCTGGGGATACTCTCATACATGTCCTAACATTGTAACTTGTGTTTTACTATAGGTGCACGTCTCGAGTTATACAAGTGATTTGACTGTAAAAATGAAGCTGAATTCTTTGAAAATTGTGGACGTCCTTCAGGGTTCTCTATATACACATTCACAGTATTTAGCCTGTTCAGTTATCATGGATCAGAATCTGAATAGCAACTCCGTTTTAGAACCTCAAGTGAAAGATCTGCTCTCAGTGACATCCGAAGAGGATGATATCTTCGGAGACGCACTGTCGGATTTCATGATTTTGCATGACTCTGCTGAAAATGGCATCCATGAGAAGGATCTGTCCAAGGGATACATTGACCCTGATGATGTTTTTTATGAGGCAATGGGATCTGATGATTCTGATTTTGTGTCTTTCACATTCTCGACTAGAACTCCTGATTCTCCTGATTACGATGGTATAGATACGCAGGTAATCTTCTGAAGCAGATGTGTGAGAACTTTTTTTTTTTCATAAATTTGTAATTAAGTCCTCTGTATTTTTGTCTGAGTTATATCACGAACCTTTCAGATGAGCATACAAATGTCAAAACTTGAGTTCTATTTCAACCGACCGGCTCTTGTTGCTTTGATGAACTTTGGCTTTGATCTAAGCTCAAATAACCGTGGGGTGAGTGGTACGGACATTGAAAATCGTGCTGAGGAGCCTTTGGGAAACAACAATAAGACAGAGGATCATGATCATGCATCATCAATAAAGGGATTATTGGGTTATGGGAAAGGCCGGGTTGTTTTCTATTTGAACATGAATGTTGATAGCTTCACTATATTTCTTAATAAGGAGGATGGTTCTCAGCTTGCTATGTTTGTTCAAGAAAGTTTTCTTTTGGATATCAAGGTACAAAATGTACTTATCATTTTGACATTTATAGATATATTATTGCTTTTGGATGGGTTGTAGTTAGGCTTATTTGTTTGAGCTATCTTCCTTATCTGGTATTTAGTTTCTGCGACATGCGTAACCATCATAAGCAATATTTTTCTTTGATTAAGGTTCATCCGAGTTCGAATACTATAGAGAGCACTTTAGGAAACTTAAGGTTGTGTGATCTATCTCTTGGGTCTGATCACTGTTGGGGATGGCTTTGTGATCTGCGAAACCAGGAGGCTGAATCCTTTATACAGGTACTTAAATATTTTGAAAAACAATTTTAAACCTTTTTCTGTTATTGGATTTCCAACTAATTTTGTTCTCCGCTTTCTACATTTGTCCGCTTTTCAGTTCACCTTCAAATCTTACAGTGTTGGAGATGACGATTATGAAGGATATGACTACAGTTTGAATGGCCGTCTCTCTGCTGTCCGCATTATATTCCTTTACAGATTCGTTCAGGAGGTACTCTTTTTGGCCTTATTTTCTTCCTCTGTGTTGACACATAAACACATGTCTAATTTCATATCGTAGATACTGAAGCATTATACTTGTGTTTCTCTGCTGAGGGCTCAGTTACCAAACTATAAAAGCCAAATCTGCTAATTTCTTGATTACTGATTCATTGTATTTTTAGGGTTAAGTAACTTGCATTAAACTGTAATTGATGTAATTCTCTACATTTTTTACAGCCCAAGATAAATTTGCTTCTTCTCAGGCTTAATGGCAAAGAAATTTGGAGGCCTATCTAATATGAATTGTCTGCCTAATAAATAGAAATGGAACTTTTTTGACCGATATCCCTCTACCACTGAGCACAGGCCTCAGAAGTTGTTAGGCTCTGAAATGTGCACCTTGTTTTGCAGGGTTTGATTGGTTCTGTTGGAATTTATGTGTAGCAAATGCTTTCTTTCAGAATGGTAACTGCCAATTGGTTTTCCACCATAGATTGTGTTGATATTTTTCGTGCTTCAGATAATCTCTGCTGGAGAATCATGCTTTAGAATATTGGTTTGCCATCAAAGTATTTATTCCGAATGTGCAGAGAATCCTAAATACACAGATAGTTCATTTCGTGTATGTTTGATTTGAGACTCACCCGCATGGACTTGGGACATTGTGATCCGGCTTTCAAATCCCATTCCTATAAAATGTATCTATACACCTATTTTCACAAATACAATCGCATCACCACTTTTCTTCCACATTCATTCTCTCTCCTACTCTTCTCTCGCCCAATACATTACAATAATACAACATCAATCGCTATTAAGTATTGATTTGACATAAAGCAACAATATCACCCTACCAAAATCTCAAAATCAACACATACTTTTACTATTCATCAAAATTTTCAAATCCAATAGGAGTCATGACTATCCCTGCACACCTAAATACCAAATTGAATATTCCCTTACTGACTCCAAGATTGAGACCTACACAGGCTATTTTTAAAAGATAGAAGGGAATCTTCTACAATCTCGAAAGTTGATAATGTGCTTCCAATTTTGTATCTTGCTAATGGAAGGCATATCCTCTGACCAGTTGTAATCTGGCCAGGCTTTAACCTGGGAAGACACTCCTGATGGTTCAGTTTAATTTCTAAGTTAGAATTCAAATCAACAAATTGTGAAAGGTAGACTAGCTTCCCGCCTCATGATAGACTTTCCTCCTTCACTACACCAAAAGATGTTATTATGGTGGTAGATGCATTAGTTGATGTGTATTGGATGACAAGAACTTCCTTAATATCTTCCAACACCTTTCCATATCAATTTCTATTTTCACTAAAGGAAAAGGGAAGAATATAAAAGAGAATCCAGTTTGTCTATTAGCCAAAAGTCTTTGTTTATTCCTAGATCATAACAGTCTTGTGAATGTGTATCTGCAGATAACTGCTTACTTCATGGAGCTTGCCACTCCTCATACCGAAGAAGCAATAAAGCTTGTGGACAAAGTTGGAGGAATAGAATGGCTGATTCAGAAATATGAGGTTGATGGAGCATCTGCTTTTAAATTGGATCTTTCATTGGATAATCCCATTATAGTCGTACCGCGAAACTCACGGAGCAAAGAGTTAGTTTTAAACTGTTCTCTTTTTTTATGTGTTTGACTGTGGTTGCATTTCTATCCATAGAAGACAAATTAGATGATAGCTATTCATTGTGGTCTCTTTACTTTCAATTCCTAGCACGATGATTTGATGCTTCTGATTTTCTAATTGGTTGAAGATCAATATGAGTGGCCTTGGTCCTTCTCATAATATATTATTATTTTTATCAAGTTCTACTGGCACTTTGATCTAGTGTGGTTATTGGTAAGTACAAATGTTGTATGTTTAAAGTTTGCTTCCCTGTATTACTCACGCAGCTCCTTGACATTCTAATTACCCATAGATATCTTACAGTAGAGTGATCCAACTCTTTTGCGAGCCACCTACAAGAGCTTGTCCTTTTCTCTACTGGTCGTTTGGTTTTAGATTAGCAGTTTCTTCTTCAATCCTTTTCTCTTCTTTGGTGCCTGTATTTTATGCTCTAATGGAAGTTTAGAATTTTCTGAAATTGATGCTTAAAAGCAACCCATCCTTTGGGATGTGTGATTGGGAGTTAGTAAGTAGCTATTAGGTTATTTTAGTATCTTGAGATCTCTCACCTTTTCTCTTTGGGATCTAATTTATGAAGGTTGAATTTGATTTTTTATTTATTTTAAAATTCATCTTATATTTCTGATTTTTCTTTGCATGTAAATACATGGAATCTGATACTGTTGATACTGTTGTTGGAGATTAAAATTTCTCCTATAGTCTCATCTGTTGTAGTTTATGGTGTTGAAGGACTTCTTGGTTCCTCTGTATTTTGAACTTATAAATAAAATTTGGATTCCTATATGAAATTGTTGTAACGCTGTCTGCTTGATAGCTACGTAACGTGTTGGCTATTTATTTTTAAATATTCTGATATTCAAATTGAAGCTGATCCTCTTCTGTTCTTTCCTTGTGCAAGTAAAGTGTCTGTTTGATAGTTACTTAACTCAGCATTCTTGTTTCTTGAATTGAAATGTTATTGTTGCTGTATCTGTTGTGCTTACAGTTTCATGCAACTTGATCTTGGCCATCTACGGATCAATAATGCTTTCAGTTGGCATGGATGTCGTGAGAAAGATCCTTCTGCTGTCCATCTTGATGTTCTTCATGTGGAGGTCGTCATTTTTATTCTTGGTATTAGAATTGGTTTAGTAATCACTCCTTACTCTTGATATTTTTTTAACAAGTACAGATTCTGGGAATCAATATGGCTGTTGGAATTAATGGCTCTGTTGGGAAACCAATGATAAGGGAAGGAAAAGGAGTTCAAGTTTATGTTAGACGCAGTTTAAGGGATGTCTTTCGCAAAATCCCAACATTTTCGCTAGAAGTTAAGGTAATGCGTCTGCAACAACTTCTTATCACCCTGCTTCTTGGTTGTCACTTTGTTTCCTTCGTTGTTTCCAGTGGATGTTACTAATTGTCCTCTTCCAAAACCTATTTTTGACTCTAAAAGAGTCCGTAAAAGGCTGTTTACAGTTTAGGTTTCTTACATTGTTCACATTTCTTGATATTGGTGAAATTATGTAAACTTTTGACACTTATTAGTTACTTACAAGCAACTTTCCTAATCAATGTAGAATTTTGGCTGTTGATTTTTGTGCATGTTGCCTATTCCAGTATTCAACCTTTTAGAAAATAAATTCTCTTGTATTCATTCAATTGTAGATGTCCTATTAGTTTTCATTTTGACTACTGAGAAAATTTACTCCGAGGAACTCTGTCTTGGATATATTGCACGCAAACTTTTGAAAAGTAAAAAAGACTACAGTTTCTTGGCATTGGTCTCTATATCAAGCTTATTCGTGTCTATTTTTTTTTTGATCGAGAAAATGGTGACTTGAACCCATGAGCTATTCCACTTCGTCCGGCATAGGTAGTGGTGCTCTAACCACTTGAGCTATTCCACTTCGTCCTTAATCATGTCTATTTAATTTGCATCCATATTCACTTGCAGGGCTTTTCATTCTGCTATACATCATGTCTATTTAATTTGCATCCATATTCACTTGCAGGGCTTTTCATTCTGCTGTACATCATGTCTATTTAATTTGCATCCATATTCACTTGCAGGGCTTTTCATTCTGCTGTACATCATGTCTGTTCGATGCTTTTTAGATAGCATTCTTGTATAGTTGCCTATACTTGTTCATTAGTCTCTAGATCTAAACATAGTCTAGAAGAGTCCGCTTAATTAAATTGTTTAGGTTGTTTATCAATTCTAAAAGTTGAGGGGATGAATTCTTGGACTAATAAGAAGGGTGGTTGGGGAAGTGGAGAAGATTATATGTACTTACTCTTGGGCCTGGAATGGTATAGGAGGTGGGAGTCTGTTTATGGTTGTTTAATATACCAAAATGAAGTAAAAGAAACTAGAGGGCTTCACAACCAGTTAATACGTTGTACTTAGTAGTTCGTACTCTGATAGAAGTTGGCTGTTTTTATTTTAACAATTCATACTTTGATATCATTATTCATTTCTTGTGGAACAGATTGGTACATTGCATGCTGTGATGTCTGATAAAGAATATAATGTTATTCTTGATTGTTTCTACATGAACTTGTGTGAACAACCAGCTCTTCCTCCCAGTTTCCGCAACAGCAAATCTTCTGCAAAGGACGCAATAAAATTACTGGCTGACAAGGTTAACATGAATAGCCAGGTCCTATTGTCGCGTACTGTTAATATATCTGCTGTTGAAGTTGATTATGCATTGCTAGAGCTCTGCCAAGGGGCTGATAAGGAATCACCTCTCGCGCATGTTATTGTGAGTATAAGTTGTGATGTCATATCTTTGATTTAATAAGATGTAAGAATTCAGGCTTCGTTGTTTAATATATTTCCCATTTTGCAGCTTGAAGGTCTTTGGGTGTCGTATCGCATGACATCATTATCTGAATCTGACCTATATGTTACAATACCTAAGTTTTCAATTTTAGATATTCGTCCGAATACCAAGGCTGAAATGAGGCTGATGCTTGGTTCATGCACTGATGTCGCAAAGCAGATGGCTTCCGATCAGAGTGCTGATTTACCAAATTCAACAATGTTTTTAATGGATGGAAGATGGCGACTCTCATCGCGGTCATTTGTAGTTCGTGTGCAGCAGCCTCGTGTTCTTGTTGTCCCTGACTTTCTTTTGGCTGTCTGCGAGTTTTTTGTGCCTGCATTGGGGACCATAACTGGCAGGGACGAAATGATGGATCCCAAAAACGATCCAATTTCTAAGAAGAACAATATAGTTCTTTGTGCACCTCTACATAAACAAACTGAAGATGTGCTACACTTATCTCCAAGTCGACAACTTGTTGTGGATGCAGTTGGGATTAATGAATACACATATGATGGCTGTGGTAAGACAATCTGTCTTGCCAAAGGCAAAGAAGAGAAAGAGTTGAACATGTGTGTCGTTCGGCCCATTATTATCATAGGGCGTGGTAAGCGGCTGAGATTCATGAATGTGAAAATTGAGGTAATTTTCCCAGTTCATATCTACTTTAACATTTTGTTGTCAATTGTTTGTTACCTTTATTGTTCTTCTGAAATAATATTTTGGTATAATTTCAAGGGTGACGACTGTTGATGTCGTAATTTAGACAAGAGTACAATGTGAAATCATTGGAAGCTTTATTTCGGCCATTGTCCTGGGTTCTGGTACCATGGAAAGAGAGTAGAAATCATCTCTTTATTGATTTTTCATGAATGAGATATTACAATATGCAAGATAGGCCTTCTTTTGTTTGGAATTGAATCAGAGAATGATTAAACTAGGCAAGGAAATGTATGGAAGGTGACTGAACTAAGTACTGGAACATATCAGAAAGGCAACAAACCCTTAATTCTGAAACTACAAATTCAGGAAATTAGATTAAGCAATCTTAACTAATTACAGTAAAAGTTGTCTAAACTATTTGCCCTGTGACCAAACTTTGCTCCAATTTCAAAACACAAAGGTGTACTCTAAATGTTTCTAGCTTTCTACTTCTATTTAGAATATATGGTTTACATAGACATAGATAGCTGTCTTTTGCAAATATTTTTTTTCTTCCAACTGTATCATTTCTTTATGCTAATGGACTCCTTGTTCCTTGAGTCTGTTTTTTTTATCTTTTTCCAAATTAGACAAGTCCCTTTTCATGGTTGGTGTGATTGAAGTTCTTTGTCTGGTCAAATGCAGACTAGGAATGTTAACAAACTTCTTCCTCCTATGAACTGACTGCGCCTTATCTGTTTGGTTAATCTTTAGAATGGCTTGCTTTTGGGGACATATACATATTTGAGCAATGATAGCTGCTATTCAGTTTTCCCTGAAGATGGAGTTGAAATCTCTTTTGTGGATGATAATTTTCTGAATCAAAATCGTAAGGACTCAGATCACTTGGAAGAATTATCCGATGGCTCACATGCTTCTGGGACAGTTCAACTTGAATCAACTACAATGCCAAGTTTAAGCCTTGAGGCCCAGGTAGATTATATTAATCCTGGGACTTATGGTAACTTTATTTTCTATTCACTTGCTTTATTGCAGTTTATCATGCTTGCATTTATGCAATTGTCATTTACAAGATGGATAAAAACCTCTGGTATAGGGAGAAAAAAAAAGCACTTATTGTCTTCCAATATCTGTTTTTACTTGGTTCATTTCTTGTTGCATCAGGTTGTTTCTCCTGAATTCACGTTCTACGACAGCACTAAGTCATTTCTGGATGATTCTACTCATGGTGAAAAGTTTCTTCGTGCCAAAACAGACTTTAGTTTCATGTGAGTCTTAGCTTCTTATTTAGCATTGTCGTTATCACACTCCTTTTAGGCCAGTGATATGATGAAACCATGTAATTCAGTATTCCTGTGATGGATATCTGTGTTAAGGATATAGGTACCTGTTTCTTAGTTGGTTTTCTGAAATTTAGCAATTTGTTTCTGACATTGTATAAGATCCTTCACCTCGATAATGACTGCAAATGTTAGTCACTGCATTTCATGTTTTCTGATTGATGCAATAATATAATGTACACTTCTTGTTTATTTCCCAATAGGTATGCATCAAAAGAAGATGATAGATGGATAAGGGGCCTTGTCAAGGATTTAACGGTGGAAGCTGATTCTGGTTTTGTTGTTCTTGATCCAGTGGATGTGTCTGCGGGATATACTTCCGTGAAAGATAAAATAAACATATCAATAATGTCTACTGACATATATGCTCATCTCTCTTTGGGTGTTATCTCACTTTTACTTAATCTCCAAAGTCAAGCATCTACAGCACTGCAATTTGGAAAGGCTGAACCCCTGTCACCCTGTACACACTTTGATCGCATTTGGGTGTCTCCAAAAGGTTTTCTCGTCTTCTTTGCTTATGGGTTTACAACAATAACTATGACTACTATGCTATGTGGTCTTCTTTTTGCATTTTGTCTACTATGAGTTCTACAACTTGTTTCCTCCATTGTGGGTTGGTTACGGGGGGTGGGGGGGTCACCAATTTAGCCTCTGTTACGATTTTTTTACTAAAAATAACATATTGTACTTATTCATTGACAGAGAATGGTGCTCTCAGCAATCTGACATTCTGGAGGCCACGAGCTCCGTCTAACTACGTTGTATTGGGTGATTGTGTGACATCAAGGTACTTGTAAAATATATTATTGAATTTATTCAGTTATTTTGATGAATAAAGTTGTCATACTGGAAAACATTGGGACTAGTCTCACTGTCTTGATGATTCTTGAGTTTTGCAGAGAGCTGCACACTTTGGTCTTAGATATATTTGAATTGCTTCTTAGACTATTTACACTGTACCCACAAGTGGTGAATATAGTTATATGGATGATCAATTCCTTCTTAAACCTTTTAGTGCTGCACTCTGATTTGGTTTATGGGTGAACCACAGCAATCCTGTCACGTCACCCCCCCCCCCCCAGCCTTGCTCTCTCTACCCCGAATGTACGATGTTTTCTCTTTTCAAACATCCAAAAGTAGAACTCCATTTCTTATAATAGGAGTCTCTCTCAGAAGTTTCCTCCAATTTAAAATAATGGTTAGACATTCCAACTCTCAACCAACGGTGGTCTGTTTTCTAAGATGCACAATTTTTTTTTTAAAATGCTCATCTGCATCACGGTTTTGGACCAAATTGGAGCTTCAATTTTGGGAGGAAGGAGTATTGTAGACTGTTCTCATTGCATTTGGCATGAATTTGTTCCTTCTCTTATGGAAATATTATTGATGTTTGTAATGTACTTGTATGGATACTCTTACTTAGTTGACTTACGTTTTGGTTATTGCGTGTAGAAGTGCTTTCGAAGATTTACAAATCATAATTTAAAAAAAGTTGTTTACGATGTTCGGACATGCATTATTTTGCATGTGCAAATTCTTTTCATTTGGCATATCCTGCATTACTCGTCAATATATAACTTCATAGCTTATAGGTCTTACCTTCTCCTTGGTATCTTATTGTATACATTTCTTGGTTTGTTTCCATACTACGCAGGCCAAGTCCTCCTTCACAGTCAGTCCTGGCTGTGAGTAATGCTTACGGTCGTGCGCGGAAGCCTCTTGGTTTTAAGCTCATAGGTTTGTTTTCAAGTATTCTGGGCCAACAGACTGATGAAGTCCTGTCAAACATTGATACCAATTGTTCTCTTTGGCTACCTATTGCACCCCCTGGTTACTTGGCATTAGGGTGTGTTGCAAATGTCGGAAGTCAACCACCTCCAAATCACGTTGTTCATTGTATTCGTTCTGATCTGGTGACATCAACAATATTTTTAGAATGTTTACTCAATTCTTCTTCTAATCATGTATTTGAATCGGGGTTTAGCATATGGCGACTAGATAACTGTCTTGGATCATTTTACGCCCATCCATCTACTGGTTGCCCTTCCAAGGACTGTTGCTTTGACCTGAATCATCTTCTTCTTTGGAACTCTAGCCAGCGGCAATCTTCATTAAATGAATCTTTCTTGGATCTAAATAGTGAGAAGGAAAAAGCACGGCTTGAGACAAGTGACCAGAATGCAACTTCTTCTGGCTGGGATTTTATAAGATCAATTCCCAAAGGAAGCTCACATTACATGTCAACCCCAAACTTTGAGCGAATTTGGTGGGACAGGGGTGGTGATATTCGTCGGCCATTTTCAATATGGAGACCTGTTCCTCGTTTTGGATATACTATACTTGGTGACTGCATAACTGAAGGGTAAGATATGTTTTTTTTTTTTTTTCTTTTCTTTTCAGAGAAGGTAAGATCTGTTTATTTAATCTTTGTCACGGTTATGCATTTTATAGTGGCAGTTTCATCAGATGCACGTTATAGTTCTTTATCTCTCTCATTTGGTAATGCTCCTTTCCAGCTTGGAACCTCCTCCATTGGGCATCATTTTTAAAGCTGATGACCCTGAAGTTTCTGCAAAACCTGTCCAATTTACAAAAGTTGCTCATATTGGGAAGAAAGGCCCAGAGGAAGTGTTCTTCTGGTACCCCATTGCTCCCCCTGGTTATGCTTCTATTGGATGTGTAACAACATTACAAGATGAAGCACCTCGATTGGAATCTATTTGCTGCCCAAGAATAGATTTAGTTAGTCAAGCTAACATAGCTGAGATGCCTATCTCAAGGTCATCAAGTTCCAGATCATCTCAATGCTGGAGTATATGGAAAGTTGAGAATCAGGTTAATAAAAAAATTAAAATTATTATTGTTCTAACACTGACCATTTCTGGTCAGCCAATGCGTACAATAAAAGAACCATTTAGCACTTGACCATATACTTTGTTGCTTCTACAGGCCTGCACATTTCTCGCTCGCTCTGACCTAAAAAAGCCATCAGTCAGATTAGCATTTTCTATTGGTGATTCAGTTAAGCCTAAGATGAGGGATAACATTACAGCTGAGATGAAATTAAGATGTTTTTCTCTCACTATTTTGGATAGCTTTTGTGGAATGGTTTGCACCTTATTAATAATTCCCCTTACAAAGTTCTGTATTTATTAACCTTGTTTTACTATTTGATCTTTTGTCTTTGTTTTCTTTCCAGATGACTCCACTTTTTGATGCCACAATTACTAACATCAAGCTAGCCAGTCATGGTCACCCTGATGCAATGAATGCTGTGCTGATTTCTTCATTTGCCGCATCAACTTTTAATATGAATTTAGAAGCATGGGAGCCACTTGTTGAGCCATTTGACGGAATCTTTAAGTAATATTTCTTGACACTCCTGTTATTTTTCCTTGTGTAAGGAAATAATGATATGAGATCCATTCGCAATGTGACGGCACTAACTAATCATCCTTTTACTTGGAAGGCTTGAAACATATGATACCAATTTGGGCGAACAAGTTAGGGTAGCCAAAAGAATGCGAGTTGCTGCTACCAGTATTCTGAATGTGAATCTGAGTGCTGCAAATTTTGAGACCTTAGCGCAAGCAACAGATTCATGGCGAAAGCATAGGGAACTTGAAGAGAAAGCAATGAGATTGTATGAGGTCAGATAATTTCCTGTTTTTACCTTCAGAGTCTTTCCTGGTTCCTATTCTTGTTTATGTTGTTTACTTATTAACTTCCACAGGAAGTTGCTGGTCCAGATGAATCTGACCAAAGCCCATCTCATCTGGCTTTGGATGGAGACGATTTTCAGACTGTTGTAGTGGAAAATAAACTTGGGTGTGATTTATACCTGAAAAAAACAGAGAATAATTCTGACATCATCTATTTATTGCCTTGTGATGATTGTGCTACTTTATCGTTGCCACCTCCACGATATTCTGACAGATTAAATGTTTCTGATGAATCAAGGGAACCTCGATGCTATGTTGGAGTTCAAATAATTGAAGCAAAGGTTGTTATCATCAGCAAAGATTATTTGTAGATTTATCACTCTATTTTTTCATAAGTGAATGTGTTGAAGTTCTAAGATTTGTACCCGTTCTCTACAGGGTTTGCCTCTTATTGATGATGGAAATAGTCATCGATTTTTTTGTGCTTTGCGCTTGCTCGTAGAGAATCAGGAGGCTAATCCGCAAAAGCTTTTTCCTCAAAGTGCAAGAACAAAGTGTGTTAGACCATTATCCTGCAGAGTAAATGATTTAGTTGAAGGCGCAGCTAAATGGAATGAACTGTTCATCTTTGAAGTTCCCAGAAAGGTATGTAGACTAAAAACCCCAAGGCGGAGTGTAACTCCTTTCAGAAAGGGGAGAAATCTAAAATGTCAATAGTACTTGATAACCAAATATAAAGGATGAGTTTTAGAGTGATATTTCTTTTGTTACTTTTCAATAATCTAGCCAGAGAACGGGGTGGAATGGAGTCCTCTGTTCTTTTTGCTGCTATCTCTTGTACTCTATTTTGCTTTCACTCCTTTGGCAGTTTATTGCAGATTCCAAGAAATCCAATCATGCTTCAAATCTTTTTATTTCTGTTGACTACATATAATCTGCTTATTCTATGAAATTATTGGTATACTTTATAGTATATTAGTCTTTCTAAAATGAAAATCATTTGCATGTGATTGTCACAGGGAATGGCTAAGTTGGAGGTGGAAGTAACAAACCTTGCTGCAAAGGCTGGTAAAGGTATCAGCCACTTGTTCTGGCACTCCAGGATGTTTCTTATTTCTTTCTATTTTTGGATGACTGTATTATACATAGTATTTGGTCTTGAAATTGAAGTTGCACTTGGCATAGGCCGCCAATTGTACTAAAAAAATTCTACAACCGGTTGTTACCTGTTAAACTGTGCCATGCACAAGAATTATAAAGGAGCTTTCAATTATTAAAATTCACTTCTTGTTTATTATACTTTTAATTAATAATTTTGCATCTTTAAAATTGCTTGCTAGAAATAAACAATCTATTTCTTAGGATATATAATTTAATCAAATGGCTTAGCCCATTGGGGTTTTATATTTCTTCCATGCATGGTTCACTAGATTGCAGACGGGTTATGTCAGTTTCATTATTTTTCAGTGTTTTAACGCATCCTGTGTGGTCAATGTCAGGCGAGGTTGTGGGTGCATGTTCATTTTCTGTTGGACATGGAGTGGGTGTGTTGAAAAAGGTTGCTTCTGTTAAAATGCTCCATCAAACAACCGATGCTAAAAGGCTCAGCACATATCCACTAAAAAGAAGGGTAGGTGGGAAGGTTAATTTATGGCTTCTTTGGCTCGTGTATGTAGTCTTTTTTCTCTTCTTCTTGACCTTTTCTTATTTTCAGGGCCAACAAATTGATGAAATGGGTTCTGGTTGTAGCCTTTCAGTTTCCACTTCTTTCATTGAGAAGAGCATGGTTACTGATTTTGACAATAAACCAGGAGAAGAAAATGATGTTGATGGAGATATGGGTTTCTGGGTTGCACCTGGCCCAGAAGGTCCATGGGAAGGTTTTCGATCTTCACTTCCTCTCTCAGTTGGCACCAAGAAACTGAAAGATCATTTTGTGGCTTTAGAGGTGTCGATGAGAAATGGCAAGAAGCATGCTGTTTTTAGGGGTCTTGCTACAGTGGCTAATGATTCAGACATCACACTCAATATTTCAACATGCCATGTCTCAGTGATTAATGGCCATGAGGTTTCTCCCAGGACAGGCAGACATCAAATCGTTGTTGAAGAGATATTTGAAAATCAGCAATATCACCCAATATCTGGTTGGAATAACAATGATTACAGATCTCGTGATAATGATCCAAGGCGTTGGAGTACTAGGGATTTCTCATACTCATCAAGAGTGAGTTTTTTATTTTTTTTATTTTTAAATTTGACCTTAAATTTGACAATTCATTGTGATTAATAATATTCTTGCTTTTCCTTGGAAGGAATTTACTGAACCTCCCCTTCCCCCTGGGTGGAAATGGGCATCAGCATGGGCTGTTGACAAATCTCAATTTGTTGATACTGATGGTTGGGCTTATGGGCCCGATTATCCAAGTCTGAAATGGCCTCCGAATTCTCCAAAATCAGGAACAAAATCACCTCGTGACTCTGTACGTCGAAGACGCTGGATTCGCACAAGACAAGGAACTGATGAACAGGCCACAGCAAACCAAAAGTTTGTAGATATTACCGTTGGTGCTGGCTGCTCTGCAGTTCTACCCTGGAGAAGCACGTCCGTAGATTCTAACCAGTGTCTACAGATTCGTCCATCAGGCGATCTTTCTCAAAGTTCATATGCTTGGGGCCGTCCAGTTTCTGTTGAGAAGGACTCATCATCAGTCGACCAAGCATCGCTCTCTCGTCAAAGCACCATGAAGCCTGGACAAAGATCCCCAGTTTCTCCTCTAAGGCTGGACCATCTGGAGAAGAAAGACAATCTTTGGTGTTGCCCAGGATCTAGTGGTAGATTATTTTGGCTCTCTGTTGGCTCGGATGCGTCAGTTCTTCAGACGGATCTTAATGTTCCTGTTTATGATTGGAAAATATCTGCCAGCTCTCCGCTGAGGTTAGAGAACAGACTACCGTGTTCTGCAGAATATAGGATCTGGGAAAGTCTGAGAGATGGTAAAAATATAGAAAGAGAACATGGTTTTGTACCATCACGGGGAACTGTACACATATACTCTGCTGACATACGAAATCCAATATATGTATTGTTATTTCTTCAAGGTGGCTGGGTTATGGAAAAGGTAATGTCTTCTTTTCTGTGTATGCATGTGAGCATAGCAAGCATGTTGGCATACACATCCAGCATGTTACTATCTTTTCCAAAATGATGTCATCTTTGCGTTTGCATTTTCATATCGACCATCTTTCCCCAAAAAAATGAAAAAAGTTATGATGATGTCGTTTTTTCTGTTTCTTTATAATCAGGACCCTGTTCTTATCTTGGATATGGCATGTGGCAATCATGTTTCTTCATTTTGGATGCTTCACCAGCAGAGAAAAAGGTACAGTCTCCGAATTCTTTAGATATCTTTTTCCAATATATTCTCTGTATATGTTATGCCCCTTTCTCTGCCTTGCACTCTTAGTTCTGTGAACTTGTAGATTTGAGCTTTTCTTTTTAAATAATTACTTATTTATCAAGAAACTGTGAAGAGTGGGAATGCTGTATGGATTCGTTTCTTCGTATTGCGTGTTATATTCTTAACTTAATTTGTTCAGCTCAGAGGATCTGTATTATCGTATCCAATGGGTCCAGCAAGGGACCTCTAATTTATATGTTTAGAGCAGAGTTGAATAGTCATTTACCAGCATACCTTATCTGCTGCTTTGAGGTAGCATTTGAGAAGAGAACTGCAGTCTTTTTTTGTATTGCGCTTCACAGTTCTCTCATGGTAGATTAAATGAGACCAAAAAAAAGAAAAAAGGCTGCCACCAACTTTTTTTTTGGATAAGAAACAAGAAGATTTTCTAAACAAAAATTGAACAGTACAAAGGGACGAGTCTTCCCTACAATGATGAACACAATCAAGCTACAGGATACAATTCTATTCTCTAACTAAATCGAAAAGGAGAAAAGTATCAAAGCTCCCTGTGGTTAGAAACCCACCAACCAACTTAACCTTACATACCCCAGACTTCCTCAAAAAAAACCTCATTTTTCTCTAATACTCTTATACCGCTATAGCACAAGAGACCAGCATAAAGCTGAAACTATTATTAAACTTTCCTGTTAGGCTTATCATGAAGTGCTTGAATTGATTTCCGGTAAGAGAAAGTGTACTCATGGCTGGATCTCTGGAACATGTGATGATAGATCAGTCCAGGAGTCTTGTATAAAATTGAAGGATCACATTGACTTACAGCAAATTGTCTGTTTCTACGTGTGCGCATATAACTTGATTTTGGAATTTATGATGTGATTCAATGCCCCTTAAGTTTTGTTACAAGCCATCTGGATTTATTAACATTATTATTAGTGTCACCCATTCTTATAGTGCCACAAATATTGTTCCTTCTTAAGCATCCAAAGTGATAGTATCTTATTAGAATTGATTTGACATTGGTTTCATTTATCATGATTCCTTTCGCTCAGGAGGTTACGTGTCAGCATTGAGCGTGACCTTGGAGGAACTGCAGCTGCCCCCAAAACAATAAGGTTTTTTGTTCCGTATTGGATAAGTAACGAGTCCTCCCTCTCGTTGACATACAGAGTGGTAGAAATTGAACCAATTGAAAATACTGATGTGGATTCTCTTATGCTATCCAAAACTGTTAAATCTGCAAAATCTGCAATAAAACATCCTTCACCCTCAGGGGTTGGAGGACAGGTTGCCATGACAAAAAACATTCAAGTATTGGAATCTATTGATGATACCAGTTCAACACCAAGTATGCTTTCTCCGCAAGATTATATTGGCCGTGGTGGTGTTATGTTGTTCTCTACTCGGAATGATACATATTTGTCCCCAAGGGTGGGTATTGCCGTTGCTGTTCGGAAGTCTGATAGTTTCTCTTCTGGAGTATCACTTCTTGAGCTGGAAAAGAAGGTAATACGGAGATTATTGTTTTTTCTTCATTGAGTCTTTTTCTTTAATTTACATTTCTTAATTCTCATTACTTGGCTCTTCAGCAAAGAGTTGATGTGAAGGCAGTCGGTCCTGATGGAATCTACTATAAGCTTTCAGCTGTGATGTACATGACTTCAGATAGAACAAAGGTAGAAAGATTAATCATACTGT
This sequence comes from Stenogyne calaminthoides, assembly GCA_037126765.1. Classification (NCBI taxonomy): domain Eukaryota; kingdom Viridiplantae; phylum Streptophyta; class Magnoliopsida; order Lamiales; family Lamiaceae; genus Stenogyne; species Stenogyne calaminthoides. Next base: position 23,920,770 of record JBBCBC010000010.1, on the reverse strand, counting down.
TCTTATATAATACTTGACGCACATTAAGATAACCCATGAATTTTACTCTGCCATGATTTTCCCTCCATTTGTGGCATCATTTTTGGTGTACGATGCGCTATCTGCTTTTGTTTATTTATAAAGTGCAGTTTATTAATTTATTTATTCAGGTAGCAGATTTTCTAGAAGATATAAGATTCCATTTTGTGTGTAGTGTTTGTGTGTTTGAGTGTTGAGCTATCGATTGAGAGAGATAAAGAACAGCCGGGGGGGTAAGGGGGGCCATGTAGCGTAGGCTGCTTCCCATTGCTAAGGTGTAGTATAGGTATCCCTTTAATGTGTTGAAAGTGGTTAGAGAGAAGCATCATCCGATATTGTAACTCCAAGATTGTATATGTCCTCTACTTGGGAGAGTAGGGAAGAGTAGGAAATGTGATTTTGGTGCAGTAAGTACTTTGAGATACCACTACTGGTATAGGGCCGAGAAGTTTCTCATATTTTTATGGTTTTTCTTGTGGTCATGTTAAATTTAATTTACCCTAATATAAACGAATTAATTCCGCACCTCTATACAAGTTCTGACTTTTAGATGAGATGAAATTCTTTCATGGTATCAGAGCCAAAAAGGCTCACGTGCATGTCCTGGGTTCAATTCCCACTGAAAGAAACTCCACGCGTATTAAATTGTCCACTCGATGGGCCTCCTCCCTATGATGGAGTAAGATAATTCAGCCCACGAGTGAGGGGGAGTGTTAGGGAAATAATATAAACGAATTAATTACACACCTCTCTACAAATTTGTACTTTTAGATGAGACATAACTCTTTCACCTACCATAGTCTGAAAATTGTCTCCATCAAAAGAGAGAAGGCAATGCAATTTTGGTGCAGTAAGTACTTTGAGATACCACTACTGATATAGAGCCAAGAACTCTCATATTTTTATGGTTTTTCTTGTGGTCATAGTCTGAAAATCGTCTCTATCAGAAGAGAGACCGACTGATTTTTAATCTGATTCATCAGGATCAGCAGCTTTCTGGTGAAGTTAGTAAACAGAGTAATTTTTAAACCACCAGCATGGTTTTGGGGATGGATGGATGTAAAAGATATACTGGGCGGGGTTATGAATGGGATTAAGTGTAACTTCAGATATGGTGATGTGAATTATCCTGAATTTAATTAAATCATCATCATTTTTTCAAAATACAAAGTTTATATCAGTGGTTGAGGCCCTTTCTGCAGGAGATTGTTTTATGTTCGTATTTCAGTTGTTATTTCTATAATACAAATGAACAACTTTGATATTACTTTTTCTCTCTTTAGCAATTTTTTTTCTTGATTCTGTTTTTATTTTTGTATGTTTTTGGTGAATTAATATCTGGTTTAGTTTTCTCATCTCACTTCCCTTCCTAAAAGTTTCTCATTTATGGGTACAATTTAATATTTGCTCAAACAAACCTGCTAGCTGATTTCTTTAAATCATCTTGGGACATAAATAAATCTAGAGAAAATTCAATGGTCCTTGATCATGAAAAATGAGATTCCCTATCTAGCCTTTTTTTTTAATATGTTTTACAAAAAATCATGATGTGTACTTTCAGGTGACAATTTCTTTATATATGCAGGTTGTGCATTTTCAGCCTCATACGATGGTCATTAACAGAGTTGGGTGCAGCATATGTTTGCAGCAATCTGATACTCAATCACAGGAATGGCTTCATCCGACCGAACCTCCTAAACATTTAGGATGGCAGACTGGAAAACCTGAATCACTTAAGGTCTGTATTGTTTGCAATACCCTTTAAGTAAGTGTCTTGTACACCAGTTGCACTGTGCAATTGTTGCACAACTAATACTGTTCAATTAAAACAACTAATACCAACCAAATTATACTGTTCAGTCAAAACAAGTGATACTGTTTATAAATGCAGTTGAGTTGCGTAGTAAGCTTGGTGCATTCAAGAATTTGTGCACCCTTTATGTACATGACTGTCCTTGAATGCTAGTTACTGACTAACTATTTTATTTCTTAACTCTTAAGGTGCGGATGGATGGGTACCAATGGGGTGGGCCATTCACCATTGGTTCTGAAGGTATTATGTTTATTTGCCTGAGAAGTGAGTCGGGAAGTGTTCACATGAATATTTCAATTGAAGTAAGAGGGGGAATGAAGACCTCACGCTATGAAGTTATATTCCGTCCCCGCTCTTTTTCAAGTCCTTACAGGTAATTCTTTGACCATAAAGAATTCGTAATTGAGGTTTTTTTTTTCCTTCGCCACCTCTTTCTTTTTTGTTCCAACCAGCTAAAATCCTGTGTAACATGCTTACCAATTCCCTCATTTTCGATGATATATCCTTTAGACACAGGGATTCAAGCGAATTGGAACAAATGCTAGGAGTATGTCTTATCTACTTTGCGATTGTAAAATTCCAACGAAAGTAAAAGGAATGTTTACAGATGTTAGTGTTTGCGGCTGAATATGAATGTGAACAAAAATGAGGATAGAAGAATTAAAACGTAAAGATGGATGTGCAGTACACACTAAATTAGGTTACTTAAAGTGGCCCCAATAGATGAAAATATCCAAAAATCACGACCTTTGACTTAATTGCAATTTTAACCCAACTTTTGGATAATTGCAACAAAAATCACGAATTTAACAATGTCATTAGTATATCAAGCAGGGCCCGAACTGCCCGGAGTCTTAACTGTAATTGAGATGTTCAAGTGGTTTTTTTTTTTTTTGTAAATATCCAAAAGCTTGGTTAAAAATACAATTAAGTCAAAGGTTGTGATTTCTTCGGCAATTAAGCCAAATATTAATGATACATTTGTCTTGACCGGGCACTATCGGGAGATATGATCCATGAAACCGGACACATTGGGATTAAGGCTTAGTTTGTTTTTGTATTTGTTGTCAAAGTGCAGCGATCATCTCACTTGGATATGATGCCAAACATATGCCAGAGTTTGTAATTTTTAGTGGAGATTCAGGGTTTAATAGCTACTAAATTTGGTGCTTATGCTGTCTTATCTTGTTAGGTTAATGTGCAACCAATACATACTAATTTCTAGGAGCTGAACATTTTGGTGCTAATGTTCTTTTTATTTTATCCTCCAAAAGATCTTCAGATTTATAATCCTGTGAAAACTTTAATCCTGCATATCAGTTTTCCTTTAGGCTGTAAGCTTCCTTTTCTGACAGAAATCACTTCTGATCATTTTGCAAACTATAGATCATGACTTTGGTCGTATAATTTACGTTATATTGATTATTATCCTCCTAACAAATAACTGGATGTAGTGTCTCAGTGTCTGTTTCCCACCCATTGGGACCCATGTTTCTTTTCATTTTTCTTCTATAATAATACCTCATTTGCTGTTTCCTGCCCTCTTGGGCTGTATTTACTTATCCAGACCGCATGCTAAAGATCAGGGACTTGAGCTTATTCCCCTGCCTGACCACTGTAGTTTATTTTGTGGGAATTATAAATGAGTGTAATTTTGATCTTATAAACAAAAGATTTATTCTATCTGGCGGTGGTGCACTAATATTGATGGCTTCTATTGTCAGCCAGTGCTACAAGTTAACAGAATCAAGTTACATGATATGTGCAAACTTAGTTATCTTTTATGTTGGTCATGTAAACCCTGGTACACTAATGTTTGTTAATTGTTATTTTTAGTTTTTTTATTAGTCATTTGATCTTTTCTTATGCATGCCTTTTACAGGATTGAAAATCACTCTTTCTTTCTACCAATACAATTCCGGCAACTCAATGGTTCCAAGGAATCTTGGAGGTCCCTACTTCCTAATGCTACTGCTTCTTTTTCATGGGATGATCTTGGTAGAGAACGATACTTGGAAGTACTGATAGATGGAGATGATCCCTCAAAGTCACGGAAGTATGATATTGATGAGATTAAAGATCATCAGCCTGCCCAAACTGCTGGAGGACCTAGGAGAGGTCTGCGTGTCACTATCATTAGGGAAGAGAAAGTTAATGTTGTTAGAATCAGTGATTGGATGCCGGGAAATGAAGGAACGCCTTTGAACCGAAGTCCATCTTTGCAATTAATCTCTGAAAGCAATTATCAGCTTCAGCCCTCAACATTCGTCTCAGATAATGAATTTCATTTTATCCTTGAAGTCGCAGATCTTGGATTGTCCGTTATCGATCATACACCTGAAGAAATATTATATTTTTCCCTGCAAAATTTTCTAATGTCATATTCCACTGGATTAGGCTCCGGAATTAGTCGGTAAATTCTTGTCCATTGAACTCTAGCATTTGCGACCTTTTTTACGCTTATTAGATTAATTCTGATAATTAGCTTTTATTAACTCTGACAGCTAGTCATGTTGTGCTAATTCTAGATTTATAACTCAGGTTAAAAATAAGAATGGGTAGGATTCAAATCGATAATCAGTTGCCTTTAACTCCTATGCCGGTTCTCTTCCGGACACAAAGAATTGGAGAGGACACTGATTATATTCTGAAGCTTTCAGTGACCCAACAGTCCAGTGGATCCTTAGATTTGTGCATATATCCTTACATAGGTTTGCAGGTGAGTATATGAAGTATAATTTGTTGCATAAGTCCTGGTTTTCTGTTGCTGAGAAATTTTCTTGAAAAATATTCTATCAGGGCCCCGAAAATTCTGCCTTTCTGATTAATATTCACGAGCCGATTATTTGGCGCCTTCATGGACTGATCCAGCAGGCTAACATCACCAGGATATTCAATACTCAGACCACTTCTGTTTCAATTGATCCGATCATTCAAATTGGGTAGTGTATCAGCCTTATCCTTGCAATGACACTATCCATCTGTTTCTTGCGTTTGCTTTTAAGCACTGACTTAAAACACTAATTTTTCGTTATTGGCAGTGTTCTCAATATCTCAGAAGTTCGTTTCAAAGTAACCATGGGTATGTCCCCGACTCAACGGCCAGTTGGTGTCCTTGGATTTTGGGCAAGCTTAATGACGGCTCTTGGAAATACTGAAAATATGCCAGTAAGAATGAACTTTTTTATGTTTTGTCGATAATCAGATGCAATCAGTGTAAAAGAAAAAGTTATAAGCTACTGAACTGTTTGGATTGATCAGTAATGGCAAATGTTTGTAAATTAAATGAATTCCACTGCTCCAGCCATATTACTCTTCCCATGTGTCTCTATAGTTTATAAGATAAAGAACTCCATAGCAGTTGTCCTAGATTTATTCAGTAAAGTCTACTGATTACGTACAAAACTGAGCAATCTGAGTAGTCATGTTTTTCTTCCATGTTTATAGAAATGTGTCCTCTTTAACAGGTTGCATCATTTGCTAGTATGACAACATTATTTGAGATTCCAAATTAACTAATAAGTAGCAAATTTTCTTCTTTCATTTTAATATATAGGTGATTGATGTTATGTTGTTATATAACAGGTGCGTGTTAATCGGAGATTCCAGGAAAATGTGTGTATGAGACACAGTGTTCTAGTCAGTAACTCTATTTCAAACATTAAAAAGGATATTCTTAGTCAGCCACTGCAGCTCCTTTCCGGGGTTGATATTTTGGGTAATGCAAGTAGTGCACTTGGACACATGAGCAAAGGTGTTGCTGCTTTATCAATGGACAAGAAATTCATACAAAGTCGGCAAAGACAGGTTCAAAGAAATTTCCTTCTAGAAATAATTGTTATGCCATTCTCTGTAATTCTTACTACAAGGCTCAAATCTTGTACTCTACTACTCTGTAAGCTTTATAACATGATTCCTATCTTCATGTATTTGAGTGCTTACAGAACTGCACACCACAGTATACTCTCATTGTGTAGATATTCTCATTAGTGATGGACCACAACATGCTCGACTCATCTGCAGAAAGTACCATGGTGTAGGACTTCTGAGATATAAACTGATACTCTCTTTCTATAGATTTTCTTAGTACACTTGAACTATGAAATGCAATAATGCAATAGAACTTCTTGAGAGGTGGAAGTTTAAAATTAGTAGAGTCAATTGTTGATGATGAATTCAAATCTCCATCTATATTCAGTTGCATATCTCATAGTTAACAGGTTTCTCAGTTAACTATACACATTACATTCGGCGATTCTACTAATCCTTCAAGATAACTGTACCATATTTACTAAAGATACTGCAGAAAATGATGGAACCGCCGAAAATAAAACCCAAGATTCCGGAATGTGTTTTGAACATTCCCCTCGAACCTCATGGTAGTATCAAGATGTCTCCAATTGCCAGATTTGAAACTATACCATCAAAATCTTTCTCGTGAAATCCTTCGATTAGAATGCCCGCTGCTTTATTAATAGAAGAAACATAATTTGCACAAATAGTTCCTTGAGCGAGCGTTCTAAATTCAGCCTCTGCACTACTTTTTTCTAACGTGATTCGATGTTTTCATACATAGCATTGCATGCTTTATTTTATATGAACAAATGGTTTTTGCTGCATTGCTTTTTTCCTTCAATTTATATGATCTTCTTGCAGGATAACAAAGGTGTAGAGGACTTAGGTGATGTCATACGAGAAGGTGGTGGGGCTTTAGCTAAAGGTATATTCCGCGGATTCACAGGCATTGTAACGAAGCCTTTTGAAGGAGCAAAAGCATCTGGTGTTGAGGGCTTTGTACAGGGTGTTGGGAGGGGAATAATAGGTGCTGCTGCACAACCTGTCAGTGGTGTGTTAGATCTTTTATCTAAAACTACTGAAGGCGCAAATTCATTGAGAATGAAGATAGCTTCAGCAATTGCTTCTGAAGATCAGCTCCTTCGTCGAAGGCTACCCCGGTCTATTGGTGGTGATAATTTGCTTAGGCCATATGATGAGTACAGAGCAAAGGGGCAGGTAAATTGTTTTGTATGCCATGCAATGCTCCCACTCCCTATTAAAATACGAGTAGGTCTCCTATGAATCAGAATGCATGAACTCTCTTCTCCAAAGTATCACCTTTTAGCATATGAAGTATCACCATTTAAAAAATCATCAAACAATGACACTTCATATGCTAAACAGTATTACTTCATGTACAACTGAGTCCACCATAAAACTTCTGTAAACCAAGTTTGTAGAAGTTTTTGTCTTAAAATATGTGTCCTGTTTGCCTGGTCTTAATGTGCTATGAGTAGTGTCTGGTTCTGACATCTGTCCTTAATAGCCAATGCATTTTATGTTATCCGATGCCATTTCGAAAAATTTATATTTCTTTTATTTATTTTTATGTTGAACCTTCAGGAGTTTAGTACCTTTCTGGTATAAACTGAATACCAACTTCTTCCCCTCAAAAAAAAAAAAAAAAAAAAAAAAAAATGGAAAAAGAAAAGAAGACCAGTTTCCTAACTTGTTGAGTTAGTGACAAATTGTACAATTTTTAATTGGTATTTGGCAGTCTGAAAGTGATTTTCGCGAGATAACAAACTTCGTGATATTGCACATTAGCTTCAGGTCATTTTTAACCTTTGCCATAACTGGGTAGCTTGTCAAGAAATGCTTACATTTGAGCTGATATTCTGATTTGGATCAGATGTGATGATGCTTACTGTGCAGGCATTCCTTTATAGTCTTTAATTGAACAGAATCAATTCTTTTTGTGTCAATATCAAGTACTGAATATTATCCAAAATCAGTCACTACCGACTAGCAATTAACCTGCTATTGAACTAAATAATCATGCTTCTGATGGGATATAAACCCGAAGGCAGCGACCTAGATATCATTTGCCAGTTCTATGTACTTTGCCAATTACCAGGGAAAATATTTTAAATGTTCGAACCTGTCTTTATTGTTCGGCATAGGAATATGACTGTCAGTTTGGCATTGCTATGTTTTTTTTTTTTTTTTTTTTTTTTTTTGTGAGTGTTGCTTTTAAGATCTCTTCATTGATCACCTGGTTATAGTTGCTAAAATTTGTTCTGTAAAGATAAGGAAATGAATCTAAGGAACTCTTTTCCAAAATGAAGGGGATACTGCAATTAGCAGAATGTGGATCATTTTTGGTTGATATGTTTAAAGTGCGTGGGAAGTTTGCCCTAACTGATGCCTATGAGGACCATTTTGCACTTCCTAAAGGCAGAATCGTTCTGATTACTCATCGAAGAGTTCTACTTCTGCAAGTAAGAAAAATTATGTTTAAGCAACATATAGGTCAACTATTTACTGGTATTCATTCATATTGACTATTTGGTGAACATTGTTTTTCAGCAACCATCGAACCTGATTGCACAGAAAAAATTCAACCCTGCTAGAGATCCATGTTCAGTAGTGTGGGACGTGGTGTGGGACGACTTAGTGACAATGGAGCTGATTCATGGAAAAAGAGACCACCCTATTGCCCCACCTTCACGGGTTGTTCTATATTTACAGATCAAATTCACAGATGCAAAGGATCAACATCGCATTATAAAGTGCAACCGTGATTCTAATCAAGCATTTGAGATTTATTCTTCGATCGAGCTAGCAAGATCTACTTATGGGCCGTCAATGGTTTGATTTTGTTTCTCATCATTTCTCTCCAGTTAATGCTTCTTTTATTTGCTAACAAGTAGAAAATTGATTTGTTGCAGGGGTATATAAAGAGCAAAGTGACGAGACCCTATTCTCCTATGATTGATGCTTCAACTGCGAAAGGAGGGTTCATGTTGTCACCCCAGAATATGCCTTCACCTTTATCTCTAAGTTCCACTCTTGGAGCTCTCAACACTGATTGATACGAGACTGTAGCTCCTCGCACATAAACCACACATGAAATTGGTAAACGTAGGGTCTGTTTGGAAGATAGACCTTAAAGGTTGGTGCCACGACGGAGATAGCTTTTACTGCTCTTGAGCCCTGGAGAGAATGTCGAATTGCTTCTCTTCGTAAGATAGACCTTAAAGGTTGGTGGCACGACGGAGATAGCTTTTACTGCTCTTGAGCCCTGGAGAGAAGGTCAAATTGATTCTCTTGGTACGTCTTCTATTCCTGAGACTTGATTATACGAGAACACACACATATATAGATACATACACAGCCATCCACCGTATTATTTGTGGGGGAAAGAAACATTATGTAGATATACGAGTGAGTAGCCTCTACCAAGTCGTGAGTGACAGTAGTTTCCATTTCTTGTATATAATAACTATTCCAGAATTGTTGTATATAATGGCAGGTTTTGTTGTAGGGTGCTGAATGCATTTTCTGAAAGGATGTGTGTATTTGTGTGTGTGAAAATACTGCTTGCCTGCCTTTTATAGTGCTTAATATTCTGAAATATTTGCATCGCTTATGCAGCTATAACTAACTATTTGAAATTATATACCTCTAATTCACCTTTTCTTCGTATTATCTCTTGCTTATTATAATTATTTCTGGAGGCGAAATACAACCATAATTTTTGCGGATTATTTTTGTTGGTTTATTCATGCTGATAATATTTCATATTTGGGTGCTGGCCTAGAATTGATTATCTAATTATTCTACTATCTTGGACTAATCTTTTATCGTTCATTTCTATCAAGAGAATACTTTAAAGTTGCATCATTCGCTCAAAACAAGAGAACATAATAAAGACATTTTGCATTTCACACTCGTAACAAGCATTGAAACATAAATCCCACATGTAAAACTCTAGACTTCATGTATGAAACCCCAAACAATTTACCTATTGTTTATAATTCTAAAATGGATTAATTATAAATAAATACACAATTTTTAGGTCAAATATTAATTTAATTTCAACCTTCAAGATTATTATATTAAAGTCCAACTTTTGATATTGTTGTAAATTGATATATGTTTTATTTTTTTCGGTCCGGAAAAGATGATGTAACTCATCAGAGCATGTGTATACTTGCCCGTTAGGGCTTAGACCAAACATCTTCATCCTTCCATCTCATCTTCACCCTTCCATCACCGCATCTTCACCAAAAAGTCGATTGGTTCTGTAAAATCCAAAACCCTCATAATTGCAAAACCACAACCCCCATCTCGAAAATCGAGTTCTGTGAATATCCAAAATTGAATTTTGCACAAAACTCTCAGAATCTCTAAAGCAACCCCCATTCAAAATCGCATATGCGAATTTGGTTCAGATTTGCAAAAAAAGAAATTTCTACCCTCAAATTTGCAGAATTTCACATTAAATAAACAACAATTAAAATAAAATCAATCTCAAATTGCAAATAAATTTTCTATCCATCTCATAAATTGATCGAATTTCAATAAATACATCCCAAATTTAGTTTAAGGAGGTGAGCTGCAATGTAAAACAACATGTGATGGCTTGAGGGGACGGCGATAGACAATGGGTGGATTGAAGGGGGGCGGAGAGAAACTGAGGGATTTCATTTAATTTTAGAACATGGGAACATGTTTAATTTTGAAACATTGGCGGCGAGAATTACTTTTAAAATTTGAAATTTAGATATTATGATTTGGACATTTCATCCTATGCGTAGTCTGACGTGACAAGATAATAGTTCTGGCGAGCCACATGACACATATCATCTCTTCAAGGTCGGAGGAAAAAACGTGTATTAATTTACAACAACATTAAAGGTTGAACTTTTATATAATAATTCTAAAAATCGTGATTAAATTGATATTTCACCTAATGGTCGTGTATTAATTTAGAATTAACCCATCTAAAATTTGTTACTTCGGCTGGAATATGCTACCCCCTAATCGGAAAACACGTGAATTGTGATTAGAGGGGGTGTATTATGTTTCAATAATTTTTAGTATACAATTGTCCACATTTAAAGTGTGTTTTAATTTATAATAATTTATTATCCATACATTTAATATATAGTAAATGACGTCCGTATAATAATATCTACAAGCTGTCATCCTAAAACCTATAGAAATTTTATGGTGAAAATAACAATACATTTTGTTTCAAGTCCCATTTTATGGCAAAAACTTGTATGCAATATTGCATAGTGTGATTTATGTGCAATTAGCTCAAATTAGATGGTTTTATTTCTTGTGGGTCAGGCCCAGGGCAATTTCGGATCCGGCGACTCCCAGATTCTTCTTCCTCGCTTTCTCCCTCGCGATCTACGATCTACCAGATTTTTAGCGGTGCATTTCTAGGTTTTTCCTTCACTTCTCTTGTTCTTCTTTTTCTTTCTTTCTCTTCCTTATTAAAATTCGTCCATATTCTCCTCCCTTTCTACAGTTTTTTCATCCTCGCAAATTTGCAGGTCTTTCCGTTCGTTTTTCTCTTGATTTTCTAACACAGTCTTTCAAATCCTTCTGCACTATTCTCACGCTATTATTTAAATCTGTAATTATGGACTATTAAATCTATAATTATGGACTGAGGTTTTTTTATTCGCATTTGTACCGATTTTTATTTATGTAGTAACACATTTTTATTCATAGAGTAACATTTTTTTGTTCATGTAGTAACACATGGACGTTGTTATTTAAATCTGTAATTTTGGATTGTTAAATCTGTAATTGTGGATTGAAGATTTTTTGTTCGCGCTTGTATTGATTTTTGTTCATGTAGTAACATATTTTTATTCATAGGGTAACACTTTTTTGTTCATGTAGTAACACATGGACGTTGTTCTTTAAATCTGTAATTTTGGACTGAGAATTTGTTTTCGCTTTGTACTGGTTTTTGTTCATGTGGTAACACGTTTTTCTTCATAGGGTAACACTTGTTTATTCATGCAGCAACACATATTTTTTAGTAATATGTAACACTGTACACATGTCGTCGTAGTCCATTCAGTAACACATGGAGACTGACAAGGTTTCTTGATAAAAAAATATTATTTAAAAATTATATGCTCAATAAGAATTAAACTAGCGACCAAATACATTAACAATAGACAATAACTATTATACTACAACACAATTTGATAATAATATCTTTGCATAAATATATAACAGGTCAACAACCCAAGCAACCTGCCCGGCCTGCCCGCTGACCCACAAATTTTGACAATTTTACCCAATTTATGATGTATTACACATATCAATAGAGTACAATACTTCACAAGAGACTCTCTATCTTTATATGGTGAAAAGATGACATACAATAATAAAAAATGAAGTAATAAGGTACAATTTTTTTGAATCAAATTACTAATAGGTATATACTTTTTAAAAACTTACACATAATGTGCAAATGAACCTGATTATGTGCAATCTTTTTGAACCTTTGTACCTATTAGTAAGGTTTGAGTTGTCAATTGTACTGGACACCCTTAAATGAAATGATGTGTTTTGTTATTATTATATTATTATTATGTACACTAGTTAATTGTTTTTTAAATTTTATACTAAACGAACTTAACATGATAAAAGAAAAATGAGAATTATATTGAGGAGATGGCTAATTGGTAATTATATGTTTAATTGAAAAATTGCACCGTCAATGGTCTAGATTGGCTGCCATCAATTTTTATCATCGTCTGCCTCCACAAGATCAACGGCTCTGAATATTCACATTTTCAACTATAATAATAAATACTCCATTATGTTCAAAATATAAGATGTTTTGGCATTTTGCACGTTTATTAATAAAGAAAAAATATATCAAAATTAGTTTATTAAATGATAAATTATCTTTAATGACATGATGGGAATAAAATAAAAAAATAAAGAAAAAATATTAAATAAGAGTAGTGTAGAGAAATAAAAGTCAGAACATCAAATAAAAAGTAAATAATATAATAAGATAAAATATTTTATATTTTGAATAAGAGAGTAACTTTTAATGTACTCTAATTTGTCTTTTAATTGACTCTATGACTACATGTAGTTGCATTGAGAATACGTGCTAAATAAAATTTGCTTTTTTGAATCAAATCAGTACTGGAGTGCATATCAGTCTGCCACATCTTTATTGTTACTGATTTTTTTGTGTGCAAATTATCCTAAATTGACCTAAAAAAACCAGATTTTGGTAGCGATAATACCTATGCTAATTGGTACAGTACTATTATTTGTCTACCAACTTGATGTTATCGACATTGTCATTGGATTTGGATCCTCTGTAGTACTTAACGGTGCATTTTTCACTGTGCTTCGTTAGATCACATACGCACACACACATACGAGTGTGTATGATCTAACGATACACAGTGAAAAATACACCGTAAAGTACTGCAGATTATCCAAATCCCATTGTCATCTCAAATAATTAATTGAGATTAAATTTTTTATAGTCCATTAATTTTACTTGATTTTGAAATTGATGCCGATTATTTTGACTTTTATTTTCATCCAGTAAATTATCAAATTTTTTGAAAATGATCCTTTAACCATGTTCAACTTTACTTAAATTTAGACCGTGTTTTTAAACTCTAAAATAGTGGAGAATCACTTATTTTCAAAAGTTACTACTCACACTTTTTGAAGATAAGATTCTAAAATTATTAAGACCATGTTTGGTGGCGGTCACTATATATCTGCGGTCTGCCGATTGAGCACGATTAGAAAACATGCCACGATTAAATGAAGCAAGATATCTCGACAGGGGTTTGGTATGCCCAGTTTTAACTATTGATTAGTGCGTGTGCGTATTTTTAGTAACAGTACCTTTAAATGGTAAATTACAAATTTGTCCTCATAAAATTTTGAAAAAACACAGCTAACCTATGTTGCACGGATGCGGGGACGCGAGTGCGGGGGCGATACGATAAGGATGCGGGGATACGTATTTTTAAAAAAAATAGGGTGCAATTCGACAAAAATACGTCTATTTATTTATAATTTATTATATATAACACCTAAAAATATATATAAATATGAAATTCGTAAAACAAAATGTATGCAATTCAAATTTTTATCTCCCTAAAAACTTAACAATATTGAATAATTTAATCTAATTAAGTAACAAAACAATAATTCAAATACCATCAGCCCAATATATAAGTCGTAATGATGAATTCAATCTAAAACGAGTGCCATATTATCAATTTAAGTTGCATTACATAATAAAGTTCAATTAAATAACACATCTAATGCTTAATAACATGATCATATTTAATCATCTAACATGAATTCGCATATCGAATTCGTGTGTCCGTTAATTTATTTTATTTTATAATTTATCGATTCGCCAAGTGACATTCGAATACGCGAATTCGAGAATCACACCCATTTTAGAGTGCTGATGCGTACCCGATACTGCATTGTGATATTTTAAGAAGAATCTTTGCATCATAACAGCTAACCTAAGAAAAAAAATAATCTGGAAACCTATGGCCCACCTAATAATTAGAGGTTTCAAAATGTTTTATGACTTATCTTTACCTCTTTTCGGCAGCCATGGCCCACCTATTAGTTCGAGTTTACCATATCAAGTTGCAGTGTTCTGATTTATTTGAGATCCAATTGTGATTTATTTTTATACATATTACAAAGTAATTTGGAAAGGGGTTTTTTTTTTTTTGGTAATTCTAATTTAATAAAAAAAGTGCAGAAATTTTAAAAAACAAGAATAAATTAGTAAATTACCCATTATTTATAACAATCCCATACCAGATGAATTATACTCCCTCCGTCCAATGAGGACTTGAACACTGAAAATGACACGCAAACTAAGTAAAATGGATTTTAGTGGGTCTGAGTGAAATAAAGTTATTGTCAAAACACATTTATTGAACCATACTGTATTGAACCAATTGAGAACACAGATTTTATCTCCAGAATACCCCTTCATTACAAATTACCATATTATATGGTATCATTTGACAATATACATCAAGAACATGGGCATATGCTGAGCTCTAGACACTGTCAAATTTAAAAGGCATTACACATTTATAAGGGTATTGAGATCAACTTATATTTATCATTTACCCGTAAAGTGTAACAAAAGTCGAAAACATATAACCATTTAATCATTCAATTAACGAAACTACAATTGAGTCATTCCATTAACAAATATACCAATTAACTCATATTCACTTGAACAAATGACTAACTGGAGTACATGATTTAACAAACCATTGTTAATCACTGGTTACACTCATTTCCATTATACATGGCAAAATGAAACCAATTAGTTCCACACAAACAAAAGACGTGTACAATCATATACGAGCCTATTTTTTAGAAACTGACTAGTCCTCAATATTCATTATTTTAGTTAACAGGAATTCTCTCATTTACCAAAACTAGACAAACTCAATTATATTTCACTATAAAAATCACCATTCTTGAGTTGAATTTTTTTTTCAAGGATTAAACATTAAATCAATCAGCAGCTTAAACACAAACATACTAAAATAATCACAGTATTTAGTATTTGATATCTTACGACATGAGTATACCTAAGTTTCAGATTTATGAACTAGACATACAAAATTTTAGCCAATGACTGATGGTGTCGTTTCTAATGTAAAATCAAGGAAATAGCTAGGAGCAGAGAGCAGCGAACGATATCTAGTGAGGTGTAGCACAAAACCACAAACACAAAGTCTAGTATGCAAATTTGTATAGATGCAAAAACTTTAATTTTCAACCAAATTCTATAATTGATGAATGTATTACAAAATTGAGTGGTTCATGGTTCACTCGGCCCGATTAGTTCATGGTTCACCCAGCTCAAATAGGTCATAATTTAGGGTTAATTATTTAGTGTTTATGGTGTAGTTGATTGATTTAGGACAATTTTATAGATTTTCATCTATACAAATTTCCACACTAGACCTACAATCACAAATTGAAAATGGAGACAGGATACCTGGTGTTGTTCGACCGCCGCCACTTCCCCGTTGTGGTCGCACCGTCAATTCTTCGGAAATTCCGAGAGAGGCAGGGAAGAATATACCGATGGATAGTATGAAAAAGAGGGAGGAAAGATGTGTCGCTGAAATTAATTTGGTACCTCAAAAAAAAAAAAAAAATTGGTAAAGGGGCTAAGGTTTCATTCAATAAATCATTCCAGTTAGAACACCGATTCTACCGCAAATATGTAGCTTCAAGATAAAAAACAATAATAATGAATAAAATAGTATTGCTCCAGATCGAAAGCGTGAATGGAAAAAGAAACACAATCTAAAAAGATCCAACCCTGGTCTGTGATTCAGGTAGTGAAGAATCGAGCCGAACCACAAAAACGGAAATCGCCAGTCAAGAAGAGAGGGTGTCGATCGGATGGAAAAATGTCCAAATGATTTTAGGTGCAAGGGTTGGATGTTAAATATTGAAGGGTATTGTAGACATTTGGATTCTGTGTCTGAAGGGTACAAAACCTTTATTGAAATCTTGCACGCTGAATCGCTTCAAGACAGTGTCTATGTATGAAGCTTGTGAGAGGTCGATCATTCTTTTCCTGCGATCTCGAGTGATCTTAATCCCTAGGATATGATCAGCTTCTCCCAAGTCCTTCATATCAAACTGTTTTGACAGCCATGTCTTTACGTCTGATAACACCTTTACATCGTTCTCGATGAACAGAATGTCGTTTACGTATAGTACTAAGAATACCAAGGCAGTTCCGACGCACTTTTTATAAACACAACTCTCGAAATTGTTTTGATCAAAACCGTAAGATTTTATGACCTGATCAAAACATTGATTCTAAGCACGGGATGCTTGCTTCAGTCCATAAATGAACTTCCTTAGCTTGCAAACCAGATGCTCTTGGCCTTTTTCAATGAAGCCTTCGGGTTGTTGCATATAGATTTCTTCATCAAGACTTCCGTTAAGGAAAGCTGTCTTAACATCCATTTGCCAGATCTCAAAATCTAGATGCGCATCAATCGACAAGAGAATACAGATGGACTTCAGCATGGCTAAGGACGAAAATGTTTCCTCATAATCGATCCCCTCTTTTTGAGTGTACCCTTTGCCACGAGTCTTGCTTTGAAGGTTTCCACCTTACCGTCCGATCCTCTTTTTCTCTTGTATACCCACTTGCACCCTATGGGTTTTACCCCGTCAAGTGGTTCGCCTAGCTCCCACATTTTATTGTGATCCATTGAACTCATTTCGGCTTCCATTGCAGTTTGCCAAGAATCTGCATCATTGTCTTGGATCGCCTCGTTGTAAGTTCAGGGGTCTGATTCAATGTTACCGGGGATCAAGTCCGAAGACTCTCCTATCCCCATGAATCATTCGGTTATCTGACAACACCCCCAGATTCTCATGTGTCTTAGATGGGGCTTGTGCCCGGTCCATAATTCTCTAGGTGTTTTGGGAACCGATTTGGATGACACTAAGTTTAGAATGTAAGCCGCTGTTTCCAAGGCGTAACCCCATAACGATTTTGGTAAATCCGCATAACTCATCATTGATCTGACCATTTCTAAAAGTGTTATGTTTCTTCGTTCTGCAACCCCATTTTGTTGAGGGGTTCTGGGTGCAGTTAACTGGGATGCAATCCCTTCGTCTGACAGGTAGTTCAAAAATTCATCGATGAGGTATTCGCCTCCACGATCAGATCTTAGAAACTTGATACTCTTTTCCTTATGATTCTCTGCTTGAGCCTTAAATTCTTTGAATTTGTCAAATGTCTCATATTTATGCTTCATTAGAAAAACATACCCATAGCGTGAGTAATCATCGATAAAAGTAACGAAATACTCGTAGCCACCTCTAGCTTTGATTTGCATTGGACTACACACGTCAGTGTGAACGATTTCTAACATTTCTTTAACTCTAATCCCCTTGGCTCCAAATGCTCGCTTGATCATTTTACCTTCCAAACATGATTCACAGGTTGGAAATGGTTCAACTTGGAGAGACTCCAATGAACCATCTTGGACCAACCTTTGGATCCTATTCGGATTAATATGACCTAATCTTAGATGCCAAAGAAGTGTTTCATTCACGTTAGTTGAACGTTTTCTTTTAGTGCTTGAAACAGTCGACGTGTTATAGGATGCATTTTGTGCGTGGTGTGAACAATTAATAGTGTAAAGATTGTTCGACAACGTTCCATGACAGATATGCAGATTATTTTGAAAAATCGAAACATGTTTAGAAAAAGTAACTGAATATCGATCCAAAAGCAATTTAGAAACCGAAACAAGGTTCTTTCTAAATTTAGGAACGTAAAGAACGTCTTTTAAAACTAAAACTATGTCTTCATAAGACAGCTTCACTTCTCCCACTGCTTCAGCCACCACTCTCGTAGCGTCGCCTAGCGTGATGAGGATCTCACTCCCACTAAGTTTTTGGGTCCGCTTGAACCCCTGTAAAGTGAAACAAACATGATCAGTGGTCCCCATATCAATTACCCACGAGTGGGTAGCATACGCCACTAAACAAGCTTCAACAACTAGTGCGTGAGAATTACCTTTCTTTCCATTCCGCTTGGGTTTGGAACAGGCCGACCTCCAATGTCCTTTCTCACCGCAATTGAAACATTTCCCCTTAGCTGGCTTCTTAGCTCCTCCCTCTCCCTTCATTTTTCCTTTGCCCTTGGCAAAGCTCGAGTTAACTTGGCTTTGGCCTTTTGTCTTTTTCTTGTTCTTACCTCCTTTTGGCCTAGAAGAAGAAGAAGGACCATTTGCCACCAAGGTTTGACTTTGCTGCCCCAATACCCCTTTTGCAGAGACGAAAGCTTGTAGCAGATCAGGCAACGTGAACTTATGATTGTTCATTTGGTAGTTCAGCCTGAATTGCTCAAAACTTTTCGGTAGAGAATAGAGTATGAAGGTGATCTGGGTCTCGATATCATATTCAGCGCCAAGTACCTCGAGCTTGTTTAGATGAGCCATCATCTGGAGAACGTGCTCCCTTATGGGTGTTCCCTCCACCATTTTCATCGAGAGCATGTCCCTCATGGTGATCTAACGAGCCACTCGGTTCTGATGTTGAAACATCGCTTTAAGATTTTTCATGATGTCCACATCAGTTTCAACGTTTTGGTGTTGGTGTTGCAACACATCTGACATTGAAGCCAAGATGGTACACTTTGCCATTTCGTTGGACCGCTCCCAGTCAACATGATCCTTCTTATCCGATTTGCTAGATTCGTCAGTTGGCTTGTCAGGTTTAGGTGCAGTAAGAACCCAGTTATGATGTTGTGCGGTTAGGATAATAGTAAGTTTACGATACCAATCAACAAAATTTTCTCCAGTAAGCAAATTGTCTTTAAATATATTGAACAGTGGGTTAAAAGGTTGCGACATGAAGATACTAAAAATAAACACACATTTTGTATTAATAACACAAAAAATATCACATAATTCGATAACATGAATCATATTAAAATCTAAAAAAAAAATGACTATGCATCAGCCAACATCGTAAAACAATTTAAATGAGCCACGTGGGTGGGTCATCATTTAAAACACATTTAAGTAGGTTAAAAACAAGAACAATTACAAACCTTTAATTCTCAATTAATAGTTGGCTTAAACTTTGACCAATATAAAATTGACAGGGACTTCGGCGAAGTATATGCATATTAATTTTATACCTAAGTAATAACCATGATTAAATATAAAAGTATTATTTTGTTTTGAACGAGCCTCTTGGGAGGGTCATCGTCGCCACTAATAATAATTCACAATCATCCTTTTGAGAATTTATTCATGTGAAAGCTTTCTTTTTGGCCGTCCCTTAGGGGAATTTCTCCAAAAGAATTCACAAATAAATAAATCATGGAGGTAAAAAATTAATCCAATTTTATTATCCGGAATAAAATTGTCAATTAATTATTTAAGCATACTTAGTAATTTTAAAAAAAAAAAGATTTTTCATGCTCAACAAAACCTCATGCAAACATATTTAAACAAATTAAATACAAGCATATGAAAATAACAAAGCAACAACAAAAAAATAAACACATTGGACACATATATCCAATTGTCACGGTTTAAATTTTTATCTTGAATTTGAGAAATCGTTCGTCTTCAATTTTTCCCACTCGATCGTCTAAAAAAAATCTTCACGTCTCGTGTACCGATCAGCTCGCTGGCCGGGATGCACACCTTGCATCCGGCCTGGTCGTATCGGTCGGCGCCCATGCACACGCCGCGCCCAACAAGACGTCGCCAGTGGTGCTTTCGGCACTCTCTCAGGAACCGACTGGCGTCGCTTTTATCGTAGCATTTATGCCCCTAACTCGGCGCGTCCGCTCGCCCCGGCGTCGAAGCGTCGCAGCGCCCTTGCTTGTCTTGCCGCCCGCCCGATCCGTCTTGGCGCCCGATGTCCTTGATCGCGTGCGTGCCTCCCTTGGCACATTTCGCACAACGTAGCTGCCTGCGCTCGGTTTCCGGATCCCGTCTTCAATCCTCGTCTTCACCTTTGATCCGATTATAATTTATTTAATAGAAAAATAAATAAACCTATGATCTAGGCTAGTCTATTACATTGAACAAATCAAACAAAACTAATTTACTCGTGGAATTTTTCACGAGTAAAATGAATTCGAACGAGTCGAATTAAAACCAACAATTATACGCATGAATATAAACATACATTAAATTACTATGACAATTGGATACCTGCAAGAAAGATCTAACAATTCTACTATCCAATTTTCAAAATTTAATGAACAACAATTTAAATTACAATCTAAATCACAGAGCTCGAAACCGAGGCTCTGATACCAGTTGTTGGAGAATTGGGTGCCCGGATTTATTCGAGGTGTAATTTAAATACAAATTTAAATTATTTAGTTATTACTAGCATGAATTAATCCTATATTAATGCAAATAACAATTAGATAAACAACAACATATCATGCATACAAATAGCCACGTAAATCCTACACATGCGGAATTCTAGGAGTTACGTACGTCGTACCTTTTTGGCGGATTCAATGGAGGAAAAACTACACACAAACCCAACGACCTTCTTTAGTATTCCCACGTCCTTGTCCAACAATCCGGTGGTAGGGTGCTTGCGAACAATTAACAAAAATGGAAAAAGAAAAATATGTTGCATCAACTTTGTGGATTTCTATTTTTTCCAACACATGGAATTGTCTTGGGGATGAAAAATTCATCTCCTATATATAGAAATGAGGGGGGCGAAAATTTTGTGACATATTAGGGTTAGTAAATTTCTTTGCATCTTCCCAAGATACAATCTTGAACATATCTCAATATATTCTATTTCCATAATAATCACAAAATATCTTTTCTTCCCTACACTCTATAAATTTCGAAAATCTTGGTAAATAAAGGAAGAAAAAGAATCTTTGACTTACCTTGAATTTATGGGATAAAAACTTGTATCTCAAGAATACTTATTCCATAAAATCTTTCCAATAAAATCAAGAAAATCTTTTCTCTCTCCTACCCATAATTTTCGAAAATCAAGGAAAAATAAGACAACAATATTTCTTTTATTTTAAGCACCTTTTTCAGTTATTGGACTTTATCTTTGGGCTACTAAAGGGGCCTTTAGGAAAATTAAGATTGGACCTTCTAATGGACTTTGAATTTTCAATATTGAGCCACAATATTATTCAAGCCCATAAATATTAATTAATCCCACTACATAATTAATATTGCACTATCCATCATAACCCATATTATTGTAATATGACTCCCGGTTATTATTTCTCGTGTTTAAGATTATCTTAGTCCATTAATTAATTCAAGCCACTGAAAAGTTTTATATTAATTAATATCTTTTATCCTTGGTTTAAGAATGACTCAACATTATTATCCACACCGGAAACTAATTCCACTTGCAAGATTTTGTATGATAAAACTTCTGAGCCCACCAAGGGGACAAATCACGCAAGACTTTCCAAGCACACGATTCTCTGTATTAATTTAGCAATCGTCATGTAATTAATATTATTGCCCAAGATATAGGGTATCGAAGTCGCAATGATTCTCTTCCCAGCATAAGTCAAAGCAATAATTATTAATCACACACAATCCTTATTAAGTGACAGAGATTAAGAAATAACGAACCACTGAGGTCTAATTCTTTTATATTCAGTACTGAAGAATTTATCCTCCTGTAGGTCCTATTCAGCGCATCATAATGCAATAGTGTAATCTCTTGGTCAAGACAAGTCAATCTGAGCCTTACTTCAACCTTTCACGAATGATTGTTCATTTCCATCTAGGTTGTGAATTTGTACTTGTTTACAAAGCATTGTTAATGTGATCATATGTGATCTGGTATTACCACATTAACTATAATGTAACACGTACTATTTATGGAACGGTTATGCAGTAAATATATATAACATTCAATCATATTTAAAGCAACAATGATATATAATTTAATTTCAGTAAATAAGACAGAAATTCAGTTTGGTTATACAAAGTAAAAGCATACTTTCCAGTATAACCCCAATATTTTCTGCTCGGCCTTTACTCGTGCTCGTCGGATTTGGCGAGTACGATATTAGCTTGCCAGACGAGCATAATCACTAATGGTGTGGGCCCGTGATTTGTCCCAATGTGCGAGGGCGTACACCTGGCGAGTACATGTAGGCGAGCCGGGTGCCTCTCTAGCTGGCGAGTACCTATTGTATGCAACCCGTTAATTGGTCCACGTGGCATTAGGCAGACACGTGGTTTATTTATCCTTGACCGTGCACAATAATACCCCCCAGTCAGGCCTCTTTGTGCTCGTCATGGGGGCCCGACTATTTGTGGCCTTCAGGGATGGCCCGAGGTGTCGCTTCGATTTCCGTGTGTTTGCATCTCGAAGTGGATATCCTTTGAGCATGTAAGGAAAATTCGGCGCACGGGGCTCGAGGTCCAGGAAACGAGGGGTTTTTGAATTTTAAAATTCAAAAAACCCTGAACTCATAAACTATATAAACCATTTCTTTCCTCATTTTTCATTCTTCTTCTTTCCCTTGGTACTTTTTCTCTATCTAGAAATTTCTGACGACTTCGTCTTCTCCGACAATGGATTTCTTCAGGTAATTTACTTCTCTTTTTCATCTGTCTTCGTAATGTCTTCCCACTCAATTTCCCTTGATTCTCTATTCGACTCCATGGGTCCGGAGGACCACCGTGGGTCAATTTCGTCCTTGCGCCGCCCAATAACTCGTGGTAGGGTTAGTCCATCGGCGACGAGTGTCTCTGGGTCGAAACCTCACCGGAGGCTACGACTACCATTCGCCGTTCTTTTCTCTGATTCCCTTGAGGCGGTGGAGGACTTAAATCGGGAATTAGCCCAACCTAATTTCTTGGACAACCCCAATGAGGGAGATTCTCAACCGCGAGAAGATACCGGGGTTTATGGTGGCCAGATTGCTGGTGAGTCACACGCTGAGGGTACCGGCGAACATATTGTCGAGGGGACTGGCGAACATAATGCCGAGGCTGGGGGAAAGCATAATGATGAGGCCGGGGGTGAGTAGATTCCCGAACCCCCACTCGGCCGACCCCACAGCCCAACTTATACCGAGTATAGTGCTCGGTATAATTTCGATTGGCCCGACCAACCCCACCAGAAATGAGTGAAAAATGACTACCCGACGAGCGAGATCTAGAGTGTGATTGAGGCAGACTGGTTGAATTAGATGTACCAAAAATACGAGACTCCAAAAAGATGTATTTTTCTGGGTGCCCGATTTTGACGAGCGAGCAAACTAGCCTCCTGAAGGGTGTGTGGCCGTGAATATGGATACCATGGAAGCTGGCCTCCGATTTCCATTGCATCTGGCGATCATGCATTTGTTCGTTGAGTGGAATATTACCATCACTCAATTGATGCCAAACTGGTGGCATATGGTGATGTGTCTTCTGACCTTATTCGGCAAGACAAAACCTCTGTACTACCCCACCGCAGCCGAACTTGCTCACCTGGTCCATTTATCCCAACCTCGGGGTGAGAATGGATGGTTATTTATGCAGGCAAACACGTACTTCAAGGTTGTGGAGAAGGTGCCGAACAAGATTAAGTATTGGAAGGAAACAAATTCGTTTGTTGGGTGCGAATGGAAAAGTCCCGCTTCGGGTAGCGAGCCGGGTGCTCACTTGGACATTCCTACTGACTTCGAAGTTTGCCGAAGTAAGTGCATCATTTTTTATTCGATCCATGGACTGATATTAACTTACTTTTTTTGTTTCAGGACTACATCTGGCCACGGACAATGAGGTTAGCGACGGGTATTTTAGCAGTGTTTGGTAAATTGATCTTGAGCTTAACTCGGCGTGCACGGTGAGAAGGCTAAACACCGCGGACGAGCGGAAAAATTGAGGGTTATACGTGCCTCCACATCATTTGGTCGCCCTCTACCCTACTGGTATCCCCATTTTTATTCCCTTTGGTTTCTTCATTGAGTTCTTTATCGTTTCTAATGCCCTTTTCTTTTCAGCTTTGCCCGCGGTTACTATTGCCGTGAGCATTGCCGAGCATACCGAGATGGCCCGGAAGAAGAAACCGAACGAGATGGCACAGATTCAGGCTGAACGGCAAGCACAGAAACCTTCCCGGGGGGAGTCGAGCAAGCAAAAAAGATCCTCCATCCGTTTAGCCGACTAGGCCTAGGCCCCCTCGCCAAAGAGGTCAAGAAGGCACCATGGGCACGAAGAACAGGCGCACCGGGCGAGCACGCCTCCTGCTGTAGAGGAGGCCATGGCAGTGGGGGCGAGCACATCCGTACCCCCACCGGTCGCTCCAAGCCTCTAGGCTCCATCTGGTTCCCGGACTCATGACTCGGAGGACAAGTCTTTCTTGGGATGGGATCCGTAGAGAGTGTGCAGGTAACTTGCTTTAATTTTATGCTGCCTTTTCCCTTTTTCTATATTTGACTGCTAACAGGGGTGTTTTTCATATATGCGGGTATAAGGTCTGTGCTAACGCTGGATTTTCTCAACTATCATCTCTCGCCCACGGGGAGTAGACCTGTTGGTGTTCCTGATTATCTTCACCAAGCCTACGAAGGCCCGATCCGATCTTGGACGACAGATTTGGATGATGTGCTCGAGAGCCACTCAGCGATAGAGCACCTGCGATTTGCAATGATTCATCATAACAGTTCATCGGTTATGTTTGAGTATGCCCACAAAGCTCTGTCCGCTACCGTGACCGAGAATAATAAGCTCAGGGCTAATCAGAGCAAGAGGGAGAAGGAGCCAAGGCTCTTGAGGAGGTAAGCTCAGCTCGGTCGGAGATGAAGATAGCTGGAGAGGACATTCAAGCCTAGGCCAAAGAAATCCGATGACTAAGAAACAAAAATGGGGTCTTGGTTCATGAGAAACATTTGCTCGCCCAACAGCTCCTTACTGCCGAGGAGACCAACACCCGGCTTGGCCTGCAAAATTCAAAACTACGTACGGAGGAGTATGTGGACTCAATGTCCAATTATTCGTACATTTGTACCTTTGCAGACGCCCTCCGTATGGCGAGGCGGGTACTCCAGATGACCAGTTGGGGCCCTTCATAAAGGACCTCAAGAAATATTTGGCCGACAATTTGCACGCTCCCGACCGAGAGCTACCCCTGGTTGACCTTCAAGATTTATGTGATTTCTCAAACCTTCCTGAAGGAGTAGAGATTGGGGATCCCTTGACCAATGAAGAAGACAACGACCAGGATGAAAGAGCTAAGGGTGATCGCGGCGGTCAAGGCCATGAAGGCGAGCAGGGCGAGCAAGATGGCAAGGGTGAGCAGGGTAGACAGGGTGGCGGTGAGCAGCGTGGCCGAATCAAACATGGCCCGCTCAGTACTTCTCTTCCGAAAACTCCGGATACTCTCTTCCAGTGACTTCAAATTCCTAGTTTACTGTTGGTTTTTGTCTGCAAACTCTGTGCTCAGTTTTTATCGACTTTTTGTGTTCGACCTAGATGACCTTTTTTGTACTTGGCCTATATGGACTTTTTGTATTTTGGCCAACAGTGCCGTACTATGAATGAATCGAACATTTTATCAAATGCATGTGCTCAACTTGACTTCATTTCAGATTGTCCTATTTGTTTGCAATCAAAGTGGTTGTCTTATGTAGTTGCAACCTTAGCTCTTTTGTTATCGTCTTATTATGTTGCAATCACTTTTTATTTGGTCATCTTATTTAGGTGCGACCATGTACCCTTGCTCGTCTGATTGCGAGCTCAATAAGTACATTTTTGTTCGTCAAGTGAACACAAAGCTCGGCTTGTTCATCGATCTTTTTTCTGGTAATCTTATTTTGGTGCGACCACTCTAAGTATAGTTAACAAGGATAAACAAAAAGATATCACACAGGATGTTTTAACTATTACACTTGATTACAATATTCGCGGTACTTACAGACAAAATTTTCTTTAAAAAATTACAAGGCAACTTTTACAAAGGGAAATCTTCATTTACAACACTACCCTTGATCATGAAAAAACATGCAGTTACAGCCCTTGTTCCGTCGAACATATCAAGGCTTATAGAAACACCGATTATTAGGCATATCCGGTATAATCAGAGATTTAAATGGCGAGACGAAGAGATTAAGACTCATTGCTCGTGTTTTTCGCATCTCTGAAACTTTGCTCAGGAGCAGCAACAACAACAATGGATACTTTTAGTGCAAGCTGTGATTATGCGACCTGGAATTATCCTGAGCATGTGGCGAGCAATCTCTCTTTTCTTAACAAGGTGCGAACACAGGCGTCTGTTCGTCGCCTTCTTAGCATGTGTTCGCACTCAATTCCCCCCAGTGGAGAGGGTGGATGTCTTGCATAGACGTGCAACATGATGGAACTTCTAGTTGATTTCTATTTTAACACACATAAACGTGTGGTAAACCTGAGGCCGTTGGACATAGTGTATTTGATGCGAGCTCAACATATGCATGTGACTACATCTGGGGGAGTACCAAGTCAGGATTGTTATTGATGGGGAAAGATTGTGTCGAGCATACGTATGATACAGTGAGCACAATTAGACGATCTAAACACGATATTACTTCAGTTAGGTGCTTGATCGAAAAACTTTTTCTTTCTTAGGCCATCTGAGGATCTATTTATACTACTTTGCCAAGTAGGTGCTGGCATCGTAAGCAGAAGCTGACCTAGTAAGAATGAGCTGTCCCTTCCTACTCAGTAAGATTGCAAGAAGTGTGGACACGTATTCTGCAGTGTTTCTCCGATCGACACATGTCTTGGGAGGTGTCGATATGTGTCTTGGGAGGTGTCGACACTTGTCATGGGAGGTGTCGACACTGTCTTGCTGTCCAAGAGGTGTCTGCATTGCGTAGGACTGGATTTTGTGCTCGCTGATGCGGGTTCGGCTTTTAGGGTCCCACTGCTCGCCTCAGGCTGGCGGTCTTTAGCGAGCATAAGCGTATGCTTAATTTCCAAATTTGAAATTAAGCTCGCCCATTACTGATAGTACTTTTTCATGTTCGATGCATTCCACAAATAAGAAATTGGAGTTCCATTCAATTCTTTCAATTCATATGCACATTTTGGCCAACATTACGACACTCGATATGAGCCCTCCCATGCTCGGCCGAACACACTGCCCGACAGCCATGTGAGAATTTGCCAATAAGCACAAACTTAAGATCCGCTGCAAGAGAATTCCATTCGGAGGCTTTAAACAACACTAACGCGGGTTTACCATTCAGGGAGGACTTAGAGGCGAGTTTGCCTTCCTGTTGCTCGGAGAAGTTTGAGGGCTCTCGTTGAGAAAAGGCTGTCCTGGTAGCCGGTGAGAGCAGTGGCGAAGGACCGACTGCCGTCCGGTGGCTTGGGCGGCTTCCTTAGAATCCCCTTAACCTGAAGTGGAGGATCATCTGGCAGTTCAGAGAGATCTGCCCCACGACTGCTTAGCAGCTGTTTGCATCACCTTCATAGCATCACTAGAAGAATCCGACAACACCCTGAACTCCTGCGAAGGATGAGAGGTCCCCGTATCTCAGCTAGTTTCTACTTTAGACTTTGTAAATGGGTCCCAGTATCCAATTTTGAATCTTTGAATCCGGACCTTGGAGTTATAGTATTTTTCCAACCTCTGTTTGTACATGGCATTCTTAAAATCAGCCTTGAATCTTTTCTCCTCCAAAAGATCTATGCTAAAAGCGAGCGCTTGATCATTGATATGCTCGCCAAAGCACATAGTCTGGTAGCTCGGGACTTCAACTTCTGCCGGGATAACCGCTTCCATACCAAAAGCCAAGGCATATGGAGTTTTGCCTGTTGAAGTTCTGAAAGTAGTGCGGTATGCCCATAATATTTCTGGCAACTCCTCGTCCCATCCCCCCTTAGATACACCAAGTTTAACCTTGAGGGTATGCTTGATGATTCTATTGACAGCTTGAACTTGTCCATTTGACTGAGGGTAATATGGGGTGGAATAATGTTTTTTGATCCCCTAGCGAGCACAATTCTGTAGGAATTCACTTCCATCAAATTACCTGCAGTTATCCGTCACTAGTGACTGGGAAAGTCTGAAGTGACAAATAATATTTTTCCACACAAAATTCCACATTTTTTGTTCTGTGGCCTTTACAATAGCTTCGGCTTCAGCCCATTTGGTATAATAATCAATGGTGACCACAACGAACCTAGCCCCCGACGTGCCAGTTGGGAAAGGGTTTATCAGATTGATTCACCACTTGGCAAATGGCCAATGGGTGTAAACGGATACGAGTTTCTCTGGCAGACTATGGATAAGCGAGGCATATATCTTGCAATCATGACACATGCGAGCATAAGCTAGCGAGTCTTTTTTTAGCGTGGGCCAGTAATATCCTTGTCTGATCGTCTTACACGCAAGGGCATGTTCACCCGTGTGGTTTCCACATACCCCCATGTGGATTTGCATAAGGATCAAATGACCCTATTTCGGGGTAACACATTTTAACAATGGAAGAGAGAAGTTTCGCTTGTACAGATGTTTATCCAATATAGTGTAGCGAGCAACTTGCAGACGAAGGTGAGCAACTTGTGCTTTATTATCGGGGAGGACCCCGTTTTGTAGGTAGTTCAGAATTGGGGTCATCCATGTTTCTTGCTCGATATCCATTTGGGTGACCACAACTCTAGGCATAGAAGGCGTAGAGGTTGTGATGACCACGACGTCGATTAAGCTAGTTACACTCTCTGTCGAGGCTAACCGTGCCAGGGCATCTGCGAAGGAGTTGCTTGCCCGGGCGAGCTGCTAGATGCTTGTTCAAATTGTTCGAGCAATTGCTTAGCTAATAGTTGATATTAAACAATCTGCTCACCCCGTGCCTCATACTCGCCTAAGACCTGATATACGATCAGTTGAGAGTCGCTGTAGATCATTAGTTTTCGGATCCCCATGGCCGTAGCCATGTGTAGGCTTCCGATTAAGGCTTCATACTCGGCCTCATTGTTGGTGGCTGGGAAATCGAAACAGATGGCCATTGTGAATGTTTGTTGGGTTGGGCTGATGAGGACCACGCCTGCCCCAACTTTTTTGCTCGCTGATCGACTCCCTTTTCGGGTGGTTGTGGATATGTTAACTCAACCATAAAATCAGCCATGGCTTGGCCCTTGATTGTTGTTCGTGAGGCAAAGGTGATGCCAAATTGGCCCAGCTCGACCGCTCATTTGAGTAACTTGCCCGCCGTGTCCGGTTAATGTAGAACTTGGTGCAGTGGGAATGTGGTGAGCACTTCGATCGAGTGGTCGAAGAAGCGAACACTCATTATGAGAGCGTACACCAATTTCTCTAGCGGGGGGTAACGGAGCTCGACGTCCTTAAATACCTGGCTTACATAGTATATCGGCAAGTGTGTTGTCCCCTCTGCTCGAACGAGCATGGCGCTGATGACGTGTTAGGAGGCGGCCAGATATAAGTACAACTGTTCGCCCGACACTGGTTTGGACAAGATTTGGGTGTCCGCCAGGTACAACTTTAGGGACTCGAATGCACTCTGGCAGTGTTCGGTCCATTGAAAACTTCATTTCTTAAGAGTATCAAAGAAAGGTTTACACTTGTCCCTGGTTTGAAAGGAGGCCAAACATCCCGTTAGCTTTTGGACTTCTTTTGCATTTATGGGGGCTTGCATATCGAGCATGGCTTGGATCTTAGATGGGTTCACTTCGATCCCCCGCTGACTAACCATATGCCCCAGAAATTTTCCAGAATGAACCCCAAAACTACATTTTTTCGGGTTCAGCTTCATGTTGTATGCTCAGAGGATATTGAATATTTGAGCAAGATGGTCAAGGTGGTCTTCTTTGTGTTCGCTTTTGACCATGATATCATCAATGTACACCTCGACTGTTCATCCGATATGCTCGTCAAATATCTTGTTCACCAATCTCTGGTAGGTCGCCCCGACATTCTTTAACCCAAACGACATACGCTTCTAGCAATACATGTTCTTTCCATTGCAGAAAGATGTGCTTTCTTGGTCGTCTGGGTGCATAGGAATTTGGTGGTACCCAACAAATCCATCCATAAAAGTCATAAGCTCGTGCCCTGCAGTATTATTGACCAGATAGTCGATATGCGGTACTGGGATATTGTCTTTGGGGCACACTTTGTTTAGATCAGTAAAATCTATGCATAGCCTCCAGGTACCATTTGGCTTTTTGATGAGCACAGGATTTGCAAGACACTTCGGGAACTTGACCTCCCGAATAAGCTTGTTATCGAGCAACTATTTTATCTCGGCGTCCAACACCGCATATTTTTTTGGGCCGAACTTTCTTCGCTTTTGGGTTACTAGAATTTGTGTTGGTCGATGTTGAGGTGGTGGCATGCATGCTTAGGATTGATGCCCATCATGTCCTTATGTGACCATGCGAACACGTCCAGGTTTGCCCGTAGATATTCAATCATGTCAGTTCGGACTGGTTCCGGAAGTTCTGAACCGATGAAGATTTCTAATTTTGGTCTTGTCAGGTCGGCCTGGATGGTCTCCAATTCTTCAACAGGTGTTGCTCGCCGCTTCTTTTGCTTCCATCGGGGATCTATGATCGACCCCCCTGTGCTCGTCCTCTACCTCCATAGGATCAATTACCTACGTGAGGTTCCAAATCTGGAAGTTGGGGACCCGACTGCGGTTCTGGTCGGCCACTAAGTGTGTCAATATTCATGGGGTCGGGACCTGGTATGTTTGCCTCACTTGTGCTCGGCCCAGACCCGGCCTGATTTGTCTCCCCAACATCCATGTTTATTTGTTCTACCATGTTCACCATAGTCTGCTTTTCCGACGAACACAATAATAAACAATCACGGGCCTTACTTTGGTTGCCCTTCACGCTGCCTGTTCCATCCAGAGTTGGAAACTGTACACAATAGTAATAAGTCAAATAGGCAGTCTTGAATTCATTGATAAACGGGCAGCCTAAAAACCCGTTATAAGTGGACAATACATCGACGATTATGAAATCAAGCATTCTAGTTCGCCGAATCTCAGGGTCCTTAGTAGATTCTAACTTGACACCTAATCTAATCAATCAATAGGGTCGGATTACAGCTTCTCCAAAACCCAATATAGTATGATCACAAGGTTCGATATATGCACTAAGTTCCTCTACTTATTTTTCCATCTGGTGCAGGGTGTTTACAAACAGGTTGTTCACATAAGCTCCAGTGTCGACCAAAAGTCTATGTACTTTTAAGCCCAAAATTCAAGCACTGACCACCAAGGAATCATTGTGAGGGGTGATGATGTCATCCAAATCATCGTCAGAGAATGCGACCAAGTGAGAATGTGGTGTAGTTGTAGACGTGCTTGCCACATTCACCAGGTGGATGCTCTGCATATTGCGCAACTCCATTTTCTTGCACCTATTTGAGAGTGTAGGCTCCTGATAGCATCCCCCAGTGGTCCGTAGTTAGGGCGGATCATCATGATATCTTGCCCTGTCTTTGCTTTATCGGTAGTCGGTGCACCCTACTTTGGTAAATCAAGCTGCCGATGGAATTCCTCCTCCTCGCTATCAGTTACTTCTTCCGCCTTACGCTTCTTTTTCTGATCGCCTGGATG
Source organism: Stenogyne calaminthoides (assembly GCA_037126765.1). Taxonomy (NCBI): domain Eukaryota; kingdom Viridiplantae; phylum Streptophyta; class Magnoliopsida; order Lamiales; family Lamiaceae; genus Stenogyne; species Stenogyne calaminthoides. Next base: position 23,889,004 of record JBBCBC010000010.1, on the reverse strand, counting down.
TTCATCCCAGGCATCTCTGTTCGCCAGTTTTTTCAAGAACCGGGTAAGGCGGTTCTCCTTGTACAATTTCCATAGTTCTCGAATAATATTGCGACACTCATTTATGTTGTGCCCGATATATTCATGGTACGAGCAGAAACTGGAGGCATTAAGCTGATCCTGATTATTTATTGTTCATCGGGGCTTGGGTAGCATGTTCCGATCCTTGATTTGACTGTATACCGTCTCGGGCGAGACGACGAGCACTCCCTGTAGTGCTTGTGCCTCGACCCCTTCATCGAAAGGCTTGAAGGAGCCCCGGGGCTTGTACCCCCCTGCATAGGGTAGTTTTTTGTTGGTGACCACCTTTTTGATTGCCCCTTCTTGCCCAGCCGGAGACTGGGCGAGCAACTCCTGCATGGTTATAATTTTCGCCGCCCACTCACGGAACTCAGCATATCTGTTTGGCCAATCCTGATGCATGGCCTTCCACATGTCTGTATTGAGGGTGAGGCCCCCAACTACCGTGAGGATCTTGGCATCCTCCTCCACGGGGGCCCCATCAAAGAGACACTTATCAAATCTTTTCACATATGTCCGGTCCGACTCGCCCTTCATTTGTGAGAAATGTGCTAGCCTCTGCTTTGGAGCCTGGCGAGCAGACATTGATGAAAAGTAAGACAAGAATTTATGTCCCAACTGTGTGAAAGACGTGATTGAAGCCGCCGACAGGGTTGAGAACCACCTATGCACTCGGTCGCCCAAAGTCATGGGGAACGACCGACACTGAGTCGCATTGGTGGCGCCCTTGGCGATCATGAAATCTGAGAATTTACTGAGATGGACATGCGGATCAGATTTCACGTCGAATATCGGGATGGGTGGACGTTTCTTTGCCACCTTCTCCTGAATTTTAGCGGACATGATCGCCGGAGAAAGGGGTAAGCATGGCATGGGGCCGGCTCATGGCAACCCTTTTGTTGCGGCCAAGTCAGCTTGTAGGCTCTCAATTGCCTTCTGCATCTTTGCGAATTGTTGGGATTATACTGGAAAGTATGCTTTTACTTTGTATAATCAAACTGAATTTCGGTCTTATTTACTGAAATAAATTGTTTATCACTGATGCTTTAAATATCATCGAATGTTACATATATTTCTTCGCATAACATTCAATAAATAATACGTGTTACATTGTAGTTAATTTAGTGATACCAGATCACAGAAGATTAAATTAACAGTCCCTTGTAACCAAAAGTACACCAAACACGACCTAGATGGAAATGAGCAATCCATCGTGAAAGGTTGAAGTGTAAGGCTCAGATTGGCTTGTCTTGACCAAGAGATTACACTAGTGCATGTTTAGTAATTGAATAGGATTCTGAGGAGGACAAATTCTTCAGAACTGAACTAGGAAGAATTAGACCTCAGTGGTTCGTTATTTCTTAATCTTCTTCCCTTAAATAGGATCGCGTGTGGTTAGTAATTATTGCTTTGACTTATTACGGGTAGAGAATCAACGAGATTCAATACTTTATATCTTGGGCAATATTATTGGTCACATGCGATTGCTAAGATTTAATACGGAGAATCGTGTGCAAGTACGCTTGTTCGATTTGCCCCCTTGGGAGGTTCATAAGTTTTATCATACCAAATCTTGCAAGTGGAACTTGTTTCCGGTATGGATAATAATGTTGAACCGTTCCTTTACCAAGGATAAAAGATATTAATTAATGGAAAGCTATTTCAGTGGCTTGAATTAATTAATGGGATAGATAATCTTAAACATGGGAAATAATAACCGGGAGCCATATTGACTGTAATATGGGTTAAGATGGATAGTGCAATATTAATTATGTAGTTGGATTAATTAATATTTATGGGCTTGAATAATATTGTGGCTCAATATTGATAATTCTGTTGGGATTATACTGGAAAGTATGCTTTTACTTTGTATAATCGAAACTGAATTTCCAGACTTATTTAATGAAATAAATTGTTTATCACTGATGCTTTAAATATTATTGAATGTTACATATATTTACTACATAAGCGTTTCAATAAGTAAATGACGTGTTACATTTTAGTTAATTTAGTGATAACAGATCACAGAAGATTAAATTAACAGTCCCTTGTAACTAAAAGTACGTTATTCACGACCTAGATGGAAATGAACAACCCATCGTGAAAGGTTGAAGTGTAAGGCTCAGATTGGCTTGTCTTGACCAAGAGATTACACTAGTGCATGACTGATGCACTGAATAGGACCTACAGGAGGATAAATTCTTGAGAATCGAACAAGGAAGAATTAGACCTCGGTGGTTCGTTATTTCTTAATCTTCGTTCCTTAAATAGGATCGTGGGATTGGTAACTATTGCTTTGACTTATCATGGGTAGCTTAATCGGTGAGATTCAATACTTTTTATCTTGGGCAATATTATTAGTCACATGTGATTGCTAAGATTTATCTGAAGAATCGTGTGCAAAGCACGCTTGTTTGATTTGCCCCCTTGGGAGGTTCATAAGCTTTGTCATACCAAATCTTGCAAGCGGAATTAGTTTCCGGTATGGATAATAATGTTGAACCGTTCCTTGACCAAGGACAAAAGATATTAATTAATGGAAAGCTATTTCAGTGGCTTGAATTAATTAATGGGCTAGATAATCTTAAAGACGGGAAATAATGACCGGGAGCCATATTGACTGTAATATGGGTTAAGATGAATAGTGCAATATTAATTATGTAGTGGGATTAATTAATATTTATGGGCTAGAATTATATTGTGGCTCAATATTAGATATTCAAGGTCCATTAGAAGGTCCAATCTTAATTCTCCTAAAGTCCCCCTGAGTAGCCCAACAAATAGTCCAATAACTGAAAAAGGTGATTAAAATAAAATAAATATTGTTGCTTATTTTTCCTATAAAATTTTGAAAATTATGGATAAGTTGGGAGAAAGATTTTCTTTGAATTTTGTTATGGAATGAAGATATGTATTCTTGGAATACAATATTATCTCATTAAATTCAAGAAATCTCCCACTTGGTTATTCATAAGGTAAAATTTCGAAAATTTTGAAAATATAGTGGGCAAGAAAGATTTTCTTGATTTTCTTGAAAAGATATTATGGAAGATATGTATTTCTTGAAATACAAGAATATCTCATAAATTCAAGAAGATCCAAATCTTGGAATCTTGCACATCATTATTTTCGAAAATTCCATAATTTGAGGATGTGGGATTTTTGTGGAATATTTTAATTATGGGAAAAAGAATATAGGAGATATATTCAAGATTTCTTGGTGATCAAGAAAAGTCTTTTCCCACATTGTTTTTCCACTGAAAAAATCGACCACTCCTAACCTATAAACAGGGGATGATTCTTTCATTCCCAAGTACAATTCCATGTGCTGGAAAAATTAGTAAATCCACAAAGGTGGTGCAACATATTTTATTTTCCTTTTGTTAAATCGTTCACAAGAATCCTTCCACTGGATAGTCGAACGAGGGCTAAGGGAATACTTGGGAAGTCCTTACGGTTAGTCTATTCAGCCACACCGTTGCCATCCCAAGAGGTATGTTCACGTAAACTCGTAGAATTCCGCATGCGTACGTTTTACGTGAATTGTTATATGCATGATATGTTGTTGGATTATTATTTGAATTAATGTAGGATTAATTCATGCTAGTAATAATTAAAGAATTAAATTTGTATTTAAATATTCACCCCGAATAGATCTGTGCAACTTAATCCCCAACAACTGGTATCTGATCCACGGTTTCGGGCTCTGAATTTTTTAAATTGTAATTTAATTCGTTGGCATTAAATTTGAAATTGGATAGTAGAATTGCTAGATCTTTTTTGCAGGTATCCAATTGTCATGGAATTTAATGTGTTTATGCATGCATATAAACTTTGTTTTTTTTAATTCGATTCGTTCGGATTCGTTTTGCCTCGTGAGAAAATCCACGAGTAGATTAGAATTTGTTTGATTTGATCAATGTAATAAACTAGTCTAGATCTAGGTTTATTTATTTTTTGTAAATAAATTGTAACCGGATCGAAAACGAGGACGAAGATGAAGAATTAAAGGACAAAATCGAGAAACCAGAGGCGTGGATATGGCGCCGCTGGCCGGCACGCATGGGCGCAGTGGCGAGGCCGAGGGCGCGAGCCGAGGGAATGTGACGCAGCGCGACAAAGTGCGGGCACTGAGTGACTGTGGCGTCGCGGCGCGCAGACGGGCCGGCGAGCGGATCGGCGCCGCACGCGGGCGCGGGGACGAGGGGCGCCTGGAAAATTTGCGCGAAAGCACGCACGCGGATGTCTTGTGGATCTTGGCGGTCGCTGCCGAGAAATCTTCTTCTTTGCCGAGACCTGCGCCGAGGTGTCCGAGGCACTGGCGGCGCGACACTGCCGGGCGTGCCTTTGTTGGCCTAAAGCGGCGGTTGGATCGCGGGCGTGCATCCCGGGCCGCGAGCCGGCGTGGCGTTCGAGACGGGTATTTTTCGAGACGATCGAAAGTGGGAGAAATTCGAGGCGTGTTTCTTCCAAAGATCAAGCCAAAAAAAATCAAACCATGACAATTGGATAATTTGTGCGAATATGTTTATTTTTACATGCATGCCTTTGATTTATTTGTGCTATCTTATGCTTTTATTTAATTTGTTTAAATGTGTTTGCATGAGAGTTGCCCAAATGGAAAAATCTCACCTTAAAAAATTTCTAAGCACGTTTAAATAATTAATTGACAATTTTATTAGGATAATAAAATTGAATTAATTTTTGACCTCCATGATTTATTCATTTGTGAATTCTTTTGGAGAAATTCCCCCCACGGGACGGTCAAAAGATAGCTTTCACATGAATGAATTCCAAACGAATGATTGTTGGTTATTGCTAGTGGCGACGATGACACTCCCCACGAGGCTCAATCAAAGCAAAATAGTAATCCTGTATTTAATCATGGTTATTACTTAGGTATAAAATTGATATGCATATACTTCCCCGAAGTCCCTGTCAATTTTATATTGGTCAAGTGAGAGCCAACTATTAATCTGGATATTAAAGGTTTGTAATCGTTTTGTTTGTATCTCGCTTGAATGTGTTTAAATAATGACCCACCCCACGTGGCTTATTTAAACTGTTTTGAGATGTTGGCTGATGCATGTTCATATTTTTTTTTGAGATTTTAATATGATGCATGTGATCGAACCTTGTGATATATTTGTGCTTATGCATGTTATTATTTATTTCAGTTCATCATGTCGCAACCTTTTAATCCACTATTCAATATACTAAAAGACAATTTGCTCACTGGAAAAAAATTTGTTGATTGGAATCGAAAACTCATTATTGTCCTCATCAAGACAAAGCCATAATCGGGTCTCGACCACACCTAAAACCGGATAAACCATCGATGAGTCCACTAAAGCGGTTAAGAAAGAAAGTGTATCTCGACCGAGGCGGTCTAACGAAATGGCAAAGTGTACCATCTTGGCTTTATGTCGGATGTGTTGCAACACCAACACCGAACGTTGAGACATTGCGGAAATCATGACTAGTCTTAAAGCGATGTTTCAACATCGAACCCGTGTGGCTCGTCGGATCACCATGAGGACTTGCTCTCTATGAAAATGGTGGAGGGAACGCCGTGAAGGGAGCACGTTCTCCAGATGATGGCTCACCTTAATAAACTTGAGGTACTTGGCGCGAATACGATATCGAGACCCAAATCGATTTTCGTGCTCCATTCTTTGCCGAAAAGCATTGAAGCGATCAAAGTTGAACTACCGGATGAATAATCGAAGTTCTCGATGCCCGATCTGTTGGTAAGCTTTAGTCTCGGCAGAGGCGATATTAGGCGTAAGAGCCAAGCCTTGGTGGCAAACGGGACCTTCTTCTAGACCAAGGGTGGTAAGAACAAGAAAAGGAACAAAGGCCACAAGCAAGTGAACTCAAGTGTTGCCAATGGCAAAGATAAGGTGAAGAAGGGTGGTGGAGTGAACAAGCCGCCTAAGTGGAAGTGCTTCAATGCGGTGAGAAAGGACATTGAGGTCACTGTTCGGACCCAAAAGGGATGGAAAGAAAGGTAATTCTCACGCACTAGTTGTTGAAACTTGTTTAGCGGCGTATGCCTCCCATTTTGTGGGTGGTGGATACAGGATCCACTAATCATGATTGTTTCACATTACAGGGGTTCAAGCGGACCCGACAACTTAGTGGGAGTGAGGTCCTCATCACACTGGGCGATGCTACGAGAGTGGCAGCTGAAGCAGTGGGAGAAGTGCACCTGTCTTTTGAAGACAGAGTTTTAATTTTGAGATATTCTTTACGTTCCGGATTTTTAGAAAGAATTTGTTTTCAGTTTCTAAACTTTTTATGATGGATATTCGGTTACTTTTTAATAAAGTTGTTACCATTTTTCTTTTTGATAAATTTATCTATCATGGAACGTTGTTGAATGATCTCTATACAATTAACTGTGCACACCACTCACGAAATGTATCCTATAACACATCAACTGTTTCCGAGAAAAGAAAACGTTCATCAGACGTGAACGAGACACTTCTTTGGCATCTAATATTAGGACATATAAATCCAAAGAGGATCCAAAGGTTGGTGAAAGACGGTTCACTAGGGCTTCCCCAAGTTGAACCAATTCCAACCTGCGAATCATGTTTGGAGGGTAAAATGACCAAGAGGGCATTTGGAGCCAAGGGGAATAGGGCCAAAGAAGTGTTAGAGATCGTTCACACAGATGTATGTAGTCCAATGTCAACCAAAGCAAGAGGAGGTTATGAGTATTTTTATTGATGATTACTCAAGGTACGGTTACATTTTCCTTATGAAGCATAAATCTGAGACCTTTGAGAAGTTCTAAGAATTTAAGGCTCAAACAGAGAATCATAGGGAAAAACGTATCAAGTCTCTACGATCTGATCGTGGAGGCGAATACCTCAGCGATGAGTTTTTGAACTACTTATCTGATGAAGGGATTGTATCCCAGCTCACTGCACCCGGAACCCCTCAACAAAACGGGGTTGCAGAGCGAAGAAACATAATTCTTTTGGAAATGGTTAGATCAATGATGAGTTATGCGGATCTTCCCTAGTCGTTATGGGGTCATGCCTTGGAAACAACGGCTTACATTCTGAACTTGGTGCCATCCAAATCGGTTCCCAAAACTCCCAAAGAATTGTGGACCGGGCGCAAGCCTAGTATGATACACATGAGAATTTGGGGGTGTCCGGCTTACGTGTTGAACAAGGAAAGCGGTAAATTGGATCCTCGATCAGAATTATGGCTGTTTGTAGGATACCCTGAGGGAACAAAAGGGTGTATGTTCTATGGTCCCGAAGATCAAAAGGTGGTCATCAGCACCCACTTTAGATTTTTGGAAGAAGACTATATGAACCAAAGAAAACCCATAAGTGAGATTACCTTAAATGAGCTTAGAGGGCAAACCTCAAGTGCCAAGTGTACTAGATGATATACCAAACGATGCGCTTTCACAACCGGAGCCTCGTCGTAGTGGGAGGGTTGTTAGATAGCCCGAGAGATTCATGGGAATAGGAGAGTCCTCGGACTTGATTCCCGGACAAGACGAATCAGACCCATGAACATATGACGAGGCACTCCAAGATAAGGATCAGATTCTTGGCAAACAAAGAATGAAAAATTTGAAATGGGGTCTATGTTTCATAATAGAGTGTGGGAGCTAGTCGAACCACTTAATGGGGGAAAACCCATTGGATGTAAGTGGGTATATAAGAGGAAAAGAGGACTGGACGGGAAGGTTGAAACCTTTAAAGCAAGACTAGTGGCGAAAGGTTATACTCAGAAAGAAGGGATCGATTATGAGGAAATTTTTTAGCCAGTAGCCATGCTTAAAGTCCATCCGTATTCTCTTATCGATTGCTGCGCATTTCGACTTTGAAATCTGGCAAATGGATGTCAAGACAGCTTTCCTTAACGGAAGTCTTGATGAAGAGATCTGTATGCAACAACCCCAAGGTTTCATTGAAATAGACCAAGAATACCTAGTTTGTAAAGCTCAAGAGGTCCATTTACGGACTCAAACATGCATCCAGAGCTTGGAACCAATGTTTTGATCATGTTATAAAGTCTTATGGGTTTGATCAAAATGAGTTTGAAAGTTGTGTGTATAAAAGCGTGTCGGAACTGCATTGGTATTCTTAGTACTATATGTAGATGACATTGTGATCATCGGGAACAATGTGAAGGTATGATCAGACGTAAGAGGCATGGTTTTCAAAATAGTTTGATATGAAAGACTTAGGGAAAGACGAATATATCATTGGGATCAAGATAACTCGAGATCACCGGAAAAGGATGATCGGTTTATCGCAAGTTTCATACATAAACGCTAGTTTTGAAACGATTCAGCATGTAAGATTCCAAGAAAGGATTCGTACCTTTCAGACTTGGAATCCATCTATCCAAGAAAATGTTCCCTAAGACAAAAAAGGAGATAGATGACATGAAAGGTATTCCTTGTGCTTCGGCTGTCGGAAACCTTATGTATGCATTCTTTGTGTCGAGATGGATATCCGCTTTTGCCGTAGTAGGCATGGTGGCAAGATATCAAAGTAACTCAGGGGAAAGAGCATTGGGACGAAAGTTAAAAACATTCAAGTGTCCGAAAAGAACTGGGATAGAATGTTGATTTATCGATCGATACTCCAATCCCCCGGCCATTTCTACGATTCGGATTTCAATCGATTTAGATTCGTAAAATTATCCGCCTCGGTTAGTGTGTTTCCATTTGGGAAGTGTAGCCATCAAATGGGACGAGTGTGAAGAGTAAATGCATCACTTGACTCAACCATGGAAGTCGGGTAAGTAGTCGCCAGAAGCGGTGAAAGGACCGATTGGGCTCTAGATCTTCTTAGTGGACTTGGATGGTGTTCTGAATTTGTCTAGCAATATCTGCTAGGGGCAGTTGCAAATTCAAGAGAACCAAGAGTCCACGAGTCAAACAAGCACACTAAAGGAAAGACATCTTATATGAGAAATCGTTAAGAGAGGAGATATAGATGTGGCAAAGATAGCGTCTGAGGACAGCCTAGCAGATCCATTCACAAAGAGTCTGCCTCTGAATACATTCGAGAGACATGTGGGTGGAATGAGTGTCAAGACCATTGCCAATCTGCTTTGAGTATAAGTGGGAGAAATTATTAGGTTCGTGTAGGTGACATTAGATGTCACGGACTACGCGAGACATGTTGTAGTATACTTAAAAGCAGACTTTGAGTATAAATGGGAGATTGTTGGGATTATACTGGAAAGTATGCTTTTACTTTGTATAATCGAAACTGAATTTCCAGACTTATTTAATGAAATAAATTGTTTATCACTGATGCTTTAAATATTATTGAATTTTACATATATTTACTGCATAACTGTTCAATAAGTCGTACGTGTTACATTGTAGTTAATTTAGTGATACCAGATCACAGAAGATTAAATTAACTGTTCCTTGTAACTAAAAGTACATTATTCACGACCTAGATGGAAATGAACAACCCATCATGAAAGGTTGAAGTGTAAGGCTCAGATTGGCTTGTCTTAACCAAGAGATTACACTAGTGCATGACTGATGCACTGAATAGGACCTACAGGAGGATAAATTCTCCAGAACTGAACAAGGAAGAATTAGACCTCAGTGGTTCGTTATTTCTTAATCTTCGTTCCTTAAATAGGATCACGTGGGATTGGTAACTATTGCTTTGACTTATCATGGGTAGCGAATCAGTGAGATTCAATACTTTTTATCTTGGGCAATATTATTAGTCACATGTGATTTCTAAGATTTAATACGAAGAATCGTGTGCAAGTACGCTTGTTTGATTTGCCCCCTTGGGAGGTTCATAAGCTTTATCATACCAAATCTTGCAAGTGGAATTAGTTTCCGGTATGGATAATAATGTTGAACCGTTCCTTGACCAAGGACAAAATATATTAATTAATGGAAAGCTATTTCAGTGGCTTGAATTAATTAATGGGCTAGATAATCTTAAACACGGGAAATAATGACCGGGAGCCATATTGACTGTAATATGGGTTAAGATGGATAGTGCAATATTAATTATGTAGTGGGATTAATTAATATTTATGGGCTAGAATTATATTGTGGCTCAATATTAGATATTCAAGGTCCATTAGAAGGTCCAATCTTAATTCTCCTAAAGGCCCCCTGAGTAGCCCAACAAATAGTCCAATAACTGAAAAAGGTGATTAAAATAAAATAAATATTGTTGCTTATTTTTCCTATAAAATTTTGAAAATTATGGATAAGTTGGGAGAAAGATTTTCTTTGAATTTTGTTATGGAATGAAGATATGTATTCTTGGAATACAATATTATCTCATTAAATTCAAGAAATCTCCCACTTGGTTATTCATAAGGGAAAATTTCGAAAATTTTGAAAATATAGTGGGCAAGAAAGATTTTCTTGATTTTCTTGAAAAGATATTATGGAAGATATGTATTTCTTAAAATACAAGAATATCTCATAAATTCAAGAAGATCCAAATCTTGGAATCTTGCACATCATTATTTTCGAAAATTCCATAATTTGAGGAGGTGGGATTTTTGTGGAATATTTTAATTATGGGAAAAAGAATATAGGAGATATATTCAAGATTTCTTGGTGATCAAGAAAAGTCTTTTCCCACATTGTTTTTCCACTGAAAAAATCGACCACTCCTCACCTATAAATAGGGGATGATTCTTTCATTCTCAAGTACAATTCCATGTGCTGGAAAAATTAGTAAATCCACAAAGGTGGTGCAACATATTTTATTTTCCTTTTGTTAAATCGTTCACAAGAATCCTTCCACCGGATAGTCGAACGAGGGCTAAGGGAATACTTGGGAAGTCCTTACGGTTAGTCTATTCAACCACACCGTTGCCATCCCAAGAGGTATGTTCACGTAAACTCGTAGAATTCCGCATGCGTAGGTTTTACGTGAATTGTTATATGCATGATATGTTGTTGGATTATTATTTGAATTAATGTAGGATTAATTCATGCTAGCAATAATTAAAGAATTAAATTTGTATTTAAATATTCACACCGAATAGATCTGTGCAATTTTTTCCCCAACAAATTCAAGATCCATTTGAAGGTCCAATCTTAATTCTCCTAAAGGCCCCTCAAGTAGCCCAACATAAAGTCCAATAACTGAAAAAGGTGTTTAAAAATAAAATAAATTTTTGTTGCTATTTTTCCTAAAATTTCGAAAAATATGAATAAAAGGGGATAAATATTTTCTTTGAATTTTGTTATGGAATGAATATGTGTATTCTTGGAATACAAGATTATCTCATTAAATTCAAGAAATCTCCCACTTGGTTATTTATATGATGATTTTCGAAAATCTTGAAAGAATAAGGGAAAGAAAGATTTTCTTGATTTTCTTGAAAAGATATTATGAAAGATATGTATTCTTGGAATACAAGAATATCTCATAAATTCAAGAAGATCCAAATCTTGGATTCTTACTCCTTATTTTTTCGAAAATTACCATAACAAGAGGAGTTGAGATTTTTGTGGAATATTTAATTATGGAGAAAAGAATATATGGGATATATTCAAGATTTCTTGGAGATCAAGAAAAAGATTTTCCCATCTTTATTTCCACCTAAAATTTCGACCAACCCCTCATTATAAATAGGGGATGAATGTTTCATCCCCAGGTGAACATGAAAATTGGTTTTTCGGAAAAATATCAGAGTCGATAAAATATCAAATATTTTGAAACGTCGACAGATTGTGTATTTTCGAAAAACCTCAATTGTGAGTGTACATTTCCATGTGCTGGAAAAATTAGTAAATCCACAAAGGTGGTGCAACAAACTTTTATTTTCCCTTTTGTTAATTGTTCGCGAGCTTCCTTCCACCGGATTGACGAGCAAGGACTAGGGAATACTTGGAAACGTTTTTTGGTGTGTTTTTATCGACGAGACCATTGCCACTCCAAGAGGTTAGTTCACGTAAACCCGTAGTAATTCCGCATGCGTAGGTGAACTGTTTATATGCATGATTTGTTGTTGAATTATTATTTGAATTAATATAGGATTAATTCATGTTAGTAATAATTGTTAGAATTAAATTTATATTTAAATATTCATCCCGAATAGATCCGTGCAATTAATTCTCCAGCACGAATTTCACTGAGTTGACGGACCCAGAGTGGGGCTTGATCCCACCACGTGGACTCTGATGGTCATGCTCATGGTGGGGCAGTCCCCCTTTCTGTGTGTGCCACTGATCTTCTGGGAAATCTTTATGGCTCTTGTCGCTTTTCCTGATGTAGGCGAGCATGAGAAGCCGAGTGTGCTTGCGTGTTCGCCCGCTGCTCCTTCCGGGATCCTGGTGTCGGTGATCGCCGAGTCGATCCTTTGCCAACAACTTTAGAAGTGCAAATGCCGATTGTCTAGACCCTTGTGGTTGTTCATCCGATAGATTATTGATTTCTTTGTCGGCTCATTTCTCGGCGGCCCTCTTCTTGACCTGCTCGCTATCAAGAGTGTGCGAGCGATGATCATCACTTTCTGGACCTTTTTGCTTGACCAGTTCTTTTTCAACCCGCTCTTTTTGGGCTCTTAGCAAGAACGTGATGGCCTTTGTTGTGGCTTCCGGATCACTGGCTATGTCCTCCAGATTGATGTTTTCCCTAGACTGGTTTTCTTGAGGTTGATGTTGAACCTCATCTTGGGTGCGAAATCGGCTTTGTCCCGATTTCTCGGTTTGAGTATTTCTTGACTGAGGCATTATATTTCTTTTTTTCTGCCTAGTTTTTTTGGATAGTGTTTGGATTGATTAATTGTATTCGTTTGCTACCCTCCTTCTAGCGCTAATTGTTGTTAGTCATCTTATGTGGAAATTATGATGTGGCGTGGTGTGTGACAACTCAACAAACAAAATGAGTGATGTGTCGAGCACAATGTACTTGTGGCGAGCACAATTTTTATGTGGAATGGAGAGCAGGTGTAATAGCAAGTGGGAAATTTCTGAATTTTTTATTTGACCTCAGAGGGTCTATTTATACAAGTTTATCAAGCATGTGTTGCCATGGCAAACACGTGCTGGCCGTTTCCTGTCATGCAAGAGTACATGTGGTGTTGCCACGTTTCCTACTATGCTTCCCTGGTCGACATCTGTCTTTGCTTGCTGATGAAGTCTTCGACTCGTCATCCAGGCGGTATCTGCTTAGTAGGTGATCTGGTCTTTTTGTTCGTCAGCTTTTCTGCTCGGCCTAGGCCCGTGCTCGCCGGATTTGGCTAGCACGATATTAGCTTGCCGGGCGAGCATAATCACTAATGGTGTGTGCCCCTAATTTGTCCCCATGTGAGAGGGCGTACACCTGACGAACACATGTAGGCGAGCCGGGTGCCTCTCTAGCTGGCGAGTACTTGTCGTATGCAACCTGCTAATTGGTCCACGTGGCATTAGACAGACACTTGGTTTATTTATCCTTGACCGTGCAAAACAAAAATATTATAAGTTTTTCAACAACAATACCCATTGGATATTGGTAAGAAAAAACTATATGCTATTTTATTATATTTTTTTATTATGTATTTTATTTAATTATCACTATAATTTTTGAACTATAATTTCAGTTGTATATGACACCCAGGGAATCATTCAGTACCGCCGATATCTTCATATTGGGTCCATCCTCATTGTGCACAATAATATAACTAATTTTTTTTACTAACTTATTTATTTGTTATATGTACCATTTGCTTAATATTTAATCATGGTTCTATTTTTTAATATTAATTGTGTTTCATTAATTTGCTTAATTTATTAGACCATTCATTACTTATTTGTTATACTCCTGATCATAATAAGTTATAATTTGTAACACACCATTAGTTTTAACATTACAAATAAATTAAAAAAATTTAATAGGAGTATAATATTAAACAAATAAGTATTACAATTGGTATTCAATAATTATTTTCATAAATACTACACTCAAACTAGCAATAAGTAATAAAACAAAATTAAAACAAAATAAAATTGAATGTGATTAATATATTTTACTCTTTATTAAGAAAATTGAATGTGGTAGATTTTTTCAAGCTAAATAGCCGATGCTCTTTGTATAATAATGGGTAAATTCACTATAATAGAAAATTGAATGTGGTAAATTGAATTAATACAAAGGGGTGTGTTCGTCCACTTCAATCACGTCAGTCACTATTCTTGTGTGCATTTACCACTTGTGATTTTCATCCCTCTTTACGTTTTTAATTTTCGAATTAGATTATCTTTTGTGGGTAAAAGTGATTCAATTGCACTGCATACAAGAATTTGCTCATCGAAATAAGGTTGTAGGGAATTCAATATTCGACTAGGCCAAGATATTTAAACCATCTCGTTTTGTCAAGAAAAACGAAATAAATTGCTTCTTTTTTTTTCCTACTTAGCTAAGTATATTAGTTGTAAAAAATTATCACGTAGTTATATATAAATAAACGTAATATACGTATACAAGTTGCTGTAAAATGAAAAATAATAATTGTACTAAAAAATCGAGAATATTTCATGAATGTAGCACATATTTTTCTACTCCAGTTATGGCTATTGTAATCAACGTCAGGAGTTAACCTTGCGTAGTAATGAAAATGTCAACTACTTGAGAGCATGATAGACTGATATAATCTAATCCACCTGTCGTGCAGCCAAAGGTTCTTAAGAATTTAATAATTTGCAGTACTAATCGTAATACAAATTAATTAAGTAATCTACTTGTTGTGCAATAAAAGGTTCTTATATTTAATATTATGATTATTATTTATAATTTATTATTGTTATTTTTGCCATTGTTACTATTATGCATAACATTGATAATTAAATGCCGTCACTATCTCAAAATGGACGTAGATAAATCTTATCCTCATATAATGAATAGGGGAACTCGCTCTAAGATACAAAATAGAAACACTTTTTATTATTAACTACAAGCCATTTATTTCATTACTATTAACTACAAAATGACACCTAATTTGACAATAATGTCCCTTTTCAATTTTCTCAAATTTTAAAGCTCACACCCCTAAATATTATACCCCTACCAAAAACCTCATCTCTTAGTACGAATGAAAATTTTATGATCTTCAAATTGTTAATTTTCTTCGTACCTACGCTTATCATTGTATGTAATTTGATATGCATTTAACAATTTCATCATATTCAAATAAATATATATATATATATATATGTGAGAATTGAAATTTAAATATAAATTAAAAAAAAATAAGAATATATAATTTAAAAAAATATATGTGAAGTGAAGTTCAAATATAAATTTTATAAATAAGAATACTCGAGTTATTTATCCACCAAGGTCTGATAATCTTATTTATCCACATGAGAAGATACAATACAATTTCTCATTGTCAAATTTAAGCTTTTATATAAAAATACTAAAAAAAAATTACAAATAAAATAATTGGCACTGTAATTTTTTTAAATGTGCAATATTATTTTGCATATACGGATTGTGAATATGTACAAAAAAGATTGCACACATAACTAAATATTTTCCACAAGTAAAAAATAAATTGCACATAGTATAAATATTTTTGCACATGTGCAAATTACAAGTTTTGCACACAATATTAAATATTTTGCACATAAAAATACTAGAAAACATTTACAAATAAAATAAATCTCTTAACTTGTGCTATCCATTGGCACTGAAATTTCTTTATATTTATATGTGCAATATTATTTTGCACATACATATTGTGAATATGTGCAAAATAAATTATACACAAAACTAAATATTTTTCACACGTAATAAATAAACTGCACATAGTATAAATATTTTTTTACACATGTACAAAATTAAACATTTTGCACATTAAAAATGATTTGATAGTCGATGAAAAAAATTTCAATAATTAAAATCGCCAAATTTCTCAGTAACTGAAATAATTTCCTGTGGAAACGGATGTGATTTTTTTTTGAAAGGATGGGGAATTTTAAATAATTTAAAGAATTCCCTCAAAAATAGCTGAAATGAATAGGGGGTTATAAAGGTTAAAAATAAGTAAACCACAATAAGAATTGTATCTAATAGTAATAAATAAATTCAGTTGTACCTATTGATGATGAAGTCTTAAAAATTGTATCTAAGAGCAATTATCCCTAATGAATAACATGCATATTTTCAAACATGCGCGGGCTCGGTAAAATGTAAATATGCACTCATTTGCTCTAACAACGCATACAATCGAGTTACCCATGTCATATATTTTAACATGATGCAAAAACTATATATACTCCATCTTTTATGGATTTGATTCTATATAGAGTCGGTCCTATGATTTTGGGGGTACACTAAACTTTTAAGTCTCCGTATTCATACTATTCTATAAATAAAAATATTAATATAATTGTTAATATGATTATAATTATATTAATAAATAAAATAAAATAAAATGTACAAAATTGAATAAATAATACTCCATCTGTCCCACAATAACGTGCACAATTTCTTTTTTGGTCCGTCCTGCAATAAAGTGCATATTTCCTAAAATGACAAAACACTCAAAACTTACACCCTCACAATATCATTATAATCAATTTAAATAATATCAATAAAACAAGTTTTCTTAATTTTTGTGCCCGGATAGGGGTGCAATTTATCCCGGGACGGAGGGAGTAAATAAAATTTTGAAAAAAATTGAAGCTTTGAAGGTTCGAACACGCAACCATCTTAAAATTAAAGATTTCACATTTATCAAATACTAACACAACTGAATGAATTATTGGGATATTTCACAATATAATAATTTATACTATATTAAATATTTAAACATATATAATTAAAAATAAAAAAAATCGGGGCCCTCGGCTAGGGTGGGGCCCTGTGCGGTGGCACCGGGTGCACCACCCCGGATCGGCCTGATCCTATGCAAACTTATATATATATTTTTTTGTCGTGATAAAATTATACACCCTCCATTTTTATTTAGATGTCATTTTGAATTTTTCTAGACAAATTAAGAATATATTTTATGTCAAAATTAATCTTAATCAATATTATTTAAATATTCTTAATAATAATTATTATTGACTAAAAAATTATACACACAACATATTTGTAAAAAAATTGAAATTACCAAGGATACACATGAGATAAAGAGAGAGAAAATATCATAACGACACCTATTATATATTATATATACAATTATTTCAAAAGGCTAAAACGAAGTGTAATTAAAAATTGAGTAAGTAGTAATGTTTATCAAAGCATCATCTGTTTATTGCACATGAGATCTCATTCTATTATATCAGAACACATTAATTGATGAATAATAACATCCAAAAATTATAGTATATATGTATATGTAATTTTTTTAAGTCCACCTACACGTAGTCAAACTGATCAAGTGCTGCACAACTAATGAATGTCAAAGTCGTTTACTTTAAATTATCTTTTAAAATTGAAATGCACTTCCAAAATACACCAATTATAAATATAAAAAAAATGAAATTTGACTTGTCAAAAATCAGATTGCATTATTCCCATCACATTCCTATAAATACATGTAATTAAACAAAAACCACTCCAATAAAAGAGAAAAAAAAAAGGTTCAAAATGGAGAACGGGATTGAAGAAACAGGAATAAACCAATTGCAAGTATGGGATATTAGATTTGATGGATAACGAAACCAATTTAGATCAGTTCATTGATCTTATCCAAGAAGAGAATGCATCTAACCCTATTCTCAATTTCACTTCTCAAATCATCGATTTCGATGATCAGTTGTTTGAATTCAACGATGACGTTTCGATGAACTTTGTTGGCGGAAATTGTCGTGATTGTAGTACGGAGAACGAGTTCCAAAACGACGTCGTAGGAGAAGAAAGGGAGGAGAAGGAGGAGGAGGAGGAGGAGGAGGAGGAGGAGGAATCCTCTGCAACGCAGAAGAAGAGTAAGAAGATTGATAGATCTCGAACGTTGGTTTCAGAGAGAAGGAGGAGAGGCCGAATGAAAGAGAAGCTCTATGCTTTGTGCTCTTTAGTTCCTAACATCACAAAGGTAGGTTTGTTTATGCTTTTCTCATGGAAAATTAAAAACTTAATTTTGTATATTTTGGTTTCATTTGGTGTTGCATGTCGTAGGGTATATCGTGTGTGCATTACACTATTTTATAGTAACAATTGATACTTTTTAATGAAACAACTAATACCATTTAATGGAATACATACAAAATGTAAATCAATTGCACGGTGAAATTAATTGGTTTATATGAGACTTTGACTTTAACTACTGTTTCATATTTTATGTATTCACTAATGCATATCAGAGACGTTTTAATGATGTCATGAAAAAAATTACATTTCATCTAAAAGTCTGTAACTTGTAGAGATATTTGAAATAAACGGTATAATATTAAAAAAAAAATGTTTTTTCAACCAAATAACAATTTGTGTAAAATTTAAAAATTAAAATTATTATAAAAATTCGTATGAGACGGTCTCATGCATGAGACAGAGTACAACTTAGTACAATTAACACCCACCCCTTCTAAATAGGGATGGCAACGGGGCGGGTTTGGCCAAACCTGTAACCCGCCCCGCCCCGCCGGGTTTTTTGAACTCGCTCAACCCGCCCCGCCCCATGAACCCGGCGGGTTTAACCCGCCCCGCATATTTAATTTTATTTTCCCTCTATTTTTTAATTCGTACTCCTAATTTCATACATACTACATTCGTCCCATAAAAGCGTGCATACCTACTTTATTATCAAGTTTTTGTGAGCGAGTTGTTTATTAGTATTTCAAATGATAAAGTGATTTTTAAAGAGGGGTATTATAGATTTACCTCTCATCTATTGCATGCATCTGTAAAAATTAT
Organism: Stenogyne calaminthoides; assembly: GCA_037126765.1. Taxonomy (NCBI): domain Eukaryota; kingdom Viridiplantae; phylum Streptophyta; class Magnoliopsida; order Lamiales; family Lamiaceae; genus Stenogyne; species Stenogyne calaminthoides. The sequence continues at coordinate 23,870,111 of JBBCBC010000010.1, read as the reverse complement.
TTTATCATTTCAAATACTAATAAAAAATCGCTCGCAAAAACATGTGAAAACAGTAAACGTGCAAGTTTCTTTGAGACGGAGGGAGTATCATTTTTAAATACACATCGTTCCTAAAAAATAAAACATAAACTAGAATAATTCAAATTAAAACAAATAAAAAATACATAATATCATAATCAATCTCACATTAAAGATGATGATGTGCAACTGAATGAAATTGGAAACAATTGAATTAAGTAACAAACCCTAGAATAGATTACTTAATACATTTAATATATACTATATATATATACCATGACCCGGGGCGGGTTTTAAACGGGGCGGGTTTGCCTAATACCATGACCAGCCCCGCATCCGGCGGGTTTTTGTTTGACCGGATTTAACCCGCCCTGTAACCCGTTTGATCGGGTTTAACCCGCCCCATCCGGGGCGGATTCGTGCCGGGTTCGGGTTGAAACCCGTCCCATTGTCATCTCTACTCCCAAAGTGTTAAAGCGTCAATACCCAAATTACACTCCGTCTCATTGTGAGACTATTTCACGCAAGAGTGCCTCTAAAATTATACATGGACTGTATATAATTTAAAATAAAAAAATATTTTAAATCAAGTAATAATTTATAAATGATTTAAAAAGTTCAAAAAATATATAAAGAATATACATTACTCCCTTCCATCCCGAATTTAATGGCACATTTGTCAAAAAGGTCCGTCCTGAATTCGTTGTCACATTTTTTAAAGTATAATTAAAGCAACTATATTACTTTAAACTTTACCTCAAAACATCTAACAAATTACACACTGCCATTACTTTTCTCATACTAAAGTTAACTTTATTCACTTTTATTTACATCACACGTCATTATTTTACCATTTACACCTTCTACAAAAACAACTTATACTAATAAACAACTCTCTCATTAAACTCCGCGAAAAAAGTAAATGCGCCATTAAATTTGGGATGGAGGGAGTATAATTTAAAATGCAAACCATAAATTTTTTCAACCAAATAATAAATTATGTAAAATCAAGAAAATAATAATAATTTTTAACCAAGTAATAATTTTATAGATAATCTAAATTTTTTTTTAAAAATACAAAAATCTGTATATAATTTTAAAAACAAAACGTAAATTTATCAATCACATAATCATTTATGTAAAATCTATATATATATATATATATATTCTATATATTAATTATATTTTTATAGATTTTAGTTTTAAAATTATTTTAAATAAATTATGAATTATGAATTAATATATTTTTGGATAGTTTGTAACTTTGTATAGAGTTGGTATGCTGTGAAAGTTGTTTACCGCGAAACTGATTTTTTTTTATAGACATACTCTTTAGTAATATAAGTCACACCCTTCAGTTATCACTACGATACTCTTTGATATAATATAAGTCACACTCTTCACTTTTATGAGTAATACTCTTTATAGTAAAACGTCACACCCTTTATAGTAAAAAGTCACACTCTTTAGTAATAAAAGTCACACTCCTTAACCAGTTTCAGTGTAAAACTTGTTCACACTATACTTTGCACTTTGTATATACTAAAAAAAAATATTAAATTTAATTTTTAAACCAAATAAAAATTTATATAAAAAAAATTATTCCTTGGGACCAAAAGTGTTATTAACGGTGCGTGCAACTCACTTTCATTAGAAATTGACGGAAAAAATTTATGAGACTATGAAAAAAAAACCACTTTAAATTTGGTCAATTCTACCGGGACCAAAAGTGCTATATAATTTTCATATTTGATCACTTCAATTAATGTCATATCATCTCATGAATGGTTGCTCAAACGAATGGTTGACTTAACCATGTATATTGTTAAATGGTGTTATAATATTAATTGACTTTATATGTGTGTGTATATATCTAATAGGTAATAGCATGATTTGTAATTTAAAATATTGGATTATAAATGCAGATGGATAAAGCTTCCATATTTGGGGACGCAGTGCTATATGTGCAAGACTTGCAATTGCAGGCCAAGAAGCTCAAATCTGAGATTGCTGGCCTTGAGTCATCATTTACAAGAGGAAATCATAATGACAAAAATAAGCTAAAATCTAAAAAAAAGATTGCTAGAAGTTTATGCCCTACTCCTACTATCAAGAAGATTTTCAAGGTATTAAAATGGGGTATATATATATATTTCATACCATTAAACTTATAAACGGATATAATTACTCTAATAAATGAATACCTTAGTATATAATGCAATGATATAAGTTTATAAATGTAGTGGTATCAGTTGATATATAAGTGTTATAATATAAATTTGTAAGTGTAGCGATATAAATTTCATATTATATATGAGCAAGTTTAACCAAAGACCTATGTCATAATATCTTATTTGGACTAATAATTATGATATTCATGACATCTATAACAATTTGCTGTTTAAGTGCAACTTTGATTTCATGATATTCACATAAATATGAAATTCCTTAAATTAATTTATTTGATAATTATGAATTTGCAGATGGATATATTTGAAGTAGAGGAAGGAGGGTTGTACGTGCGAATAGTTTCCAAGAAAGGGAAAGGAGTTGTTGTCATTCTATACAAGGCCCTTCATTCCCTCTCAACATTCAATATTAAATCCTCTAATTTGGTTTCTGATTCTCAAAATAATGCCTTCACCTTCACTATGCGTGTAAGCTCTCTTTTTATCATGACTAAGTTTGTATGCATCGATGCACTGTGCACTCATAGTTGCACGGTTCAGTGTACATAAATTGCATTTTTTAGTATAACAAGTTGCATGTTTCTAAAATGCACTCTGAGTGCACGGTGCACCTAGATGCACATGAGACCCACTCTTTTATCATACATAATTGTGTTTCGTTTCATTAGTTCATGCGTGCATTTATATTTAATACTCTCTTTGTTTTGTAATAAGTGTCTTTTTTAGAATTTTTTAGTGAAATTAAGAAGGGCATGCATCGACAAATATACCCTTGTTTAATGAATGCTCTTTTTACCAACTTTCATGATTTTTGCTTACTATAAAAAATTCTCACACACCTCCATAATTAAAATTACCATAAGAAGTATTTTTTAAAGTTAAAATAATGGCAAACTTGGGAGAAATGGTGTAAGAAAGGTTATTTAATATTGAACTAGCAACAAAAGTAAAAGAACACTTGTTATAAAATGGAGGGAGTATCATAATATGAACTTATTATGTGAAAATTGTGGCCATATATATATGGAAAAAATATGTGACAGAGCCATTACATATTAATTTTTGGCAAGGTATTGTGTACACTAGGTACATTTTGCAACTCGAAGTGAATTTTTAAACATAGAACTTACTCAATTAAAACATGCAACTTTTTTAATTGACACAAGTCTCATGTTTCAGTGTAAACAATTTGCATGTTTAAAATTCACCTCTGAATTGCAATGTTCACCTCATGCACGTGACAAATACTCATTATTTTTATGCTTTTTATATATATATATATATATATATATATAATTACAAGTTTTAACTTTGTATATTTGGATTATTAAAACAGATTGCACAAGAGGAGGTTATGAACTTGCCCACTCTGAAGATGAGGGTTGCAAGAGCTTTTGCTGGTGAAGGATTTGAATTTGAAACATTCCCACCTGCCTAGTGCAATCCATATATATATATATATATATGTTCCTTTATATATGGATTATACAATGATAACAATTTGGAGAATATTTGCTTATATAAATTGCTATAATTCAGTATATAAGTTTTTTTTTTGTTTCATGTTCACGATGCTATATGTAGCAATCTTGTGTGTTGTCTTAAATTATTGATTTAACTAGTTTCTTGCCCGTGCGATACACGGACCTATTGTAAATATTCAATTAGGCAAACTTGAATCATGTTACTTTTGTCAAATAACAGTGGATTTATAATTTTTTTCATTTAATTATTTCTCTTTTAAATATTATAGACTTGAACTCCCTAACTATCTGTCTCTATATATATTTAAATATGTAAATATCCTTATTACTTATATTCATTTCAATTGTGACACGTGAGTATTTCTACAATAAATAGAAACATTACCATGAGTTCTTCTATAAATTATGAAATAAACAACAATTACTATCAATTCATACAAAAGCTAATTTGATGTTGACGTTCCACAAAAATTAAGTCCAATAAAATCACTACTAATCATTGTAAACAAATAAATGAAGATCACATTCTACTAAACATAAATCAATCCTCAATTAACAAAGCTTAAAATACACCCTGAGAAAGCCTCTCCAAGATGACCATCATTATATCCTAATCTTTCATCCTCGACTAACATAACAACAATGATATGATTAAACCCTATATCGAGCAAAAATAAAGTAGCAAAGAGTTTGAATAATCCAAATATGCATGTTTAGCTTAGTAGATGGACCCTATTGTTTGTACCAAGTTGACTATAGCTGAAGCGTACCTACAAATTGAGATTTCGCACCTGGGACCTTATACAAACTGTTGGGTCGCCGTTATGAATTCCAGAAATATAATTTCTCCATCAAAATTATAAACTTCCTCATACACAATGTTGTCTACAGATGCAATAGAAAACTATATGAAATAAATTGAAAAGATTGAGAGAAAATGGAATTAATATGAGAAGATTGAGAGGTTATTCTAAATCAGGAAAAAACAGACATAAGATTATATTTAAACTTTAGAGATTAATTAAGAGAAAACCTGAAAATTTGAGATTACGATGCATTAAATATAATGGAAAGTCTAAAACTTGTATATAGATTCATTTAATAAATTGATCAAGTGAGTAAAGCACATAACCGTGATCAATGACTCTCCCACACATGGATGTTGCATTCATACATCATTTGAGTTCCATTATCAAATAGCTATTGATTTGTCAAGTCTACATTTATACTCAAAGAGTTTGAAAGATTAGAAGATAAGGAATAGAGGATAAGTGCCTCTTGACAGACTTGTTCTTAGGCAACCATTTTCAATAGAATCATCATTGCAATTAGTACCAATCCATCTTGTTCAATAAAATGTTCGGTGAAAATCAGATATTATACCAATAATGTCACTGATTTCCTCTCCGCTTTTAATTACTTAATATATTTTCAAGAGCCCAATCAAATTTTATAAAGTTTGTCTTAGAACAGTGAACATAAAATTTCGGAATTAATTAATTGGCATGTACATTGTTGTGGTGGCTGACCGAACAAATGCAATTAGAGAAAGGCAAAAGTAGGCATAATTTTAAAAACCAGAACTCTATAAACTCACATTGCAAAAAAATCTGAATCTTGGATACATAAGAGGAATAGAACTAACTGTCTAAATGACCCATCATCAAAATATACATTTAGATTTTGATCCATTTTTTTTACTCCCAAGCCTTAAATAGTTCTCCATTGGTACCAAACATTAAAATCATCCCCATGTACTCCTTTACATGCTTTCTATGATTGTCAAAGGCTCACTAATAGCTCCATATAGTAACTTTCTTTTTACTATTCAGTATTGAGGATATAATTAATAATCGTTATTAGATATAGTTAAAATACTAAAGAATCCCGGAATCTTGATTTCATGTACACATAGATCCAAGTAACTACACAAACAATATTCATTTAGTTGTTCCAAGCATTGTTAGATATCTCAAAGTTAATAGGACAATAAATGACGAAGCCTTAGTCATATTAGCAACACATACAACACCATCCTATAAATAAATAGCCAGACCACACAAATTTGTAGTTTTTAAAGTATTGTCACTCCTTGTGCTTGACACTGTACTTGCAAGCACAAAACACGATGATGATGACATTTAAGTTTCAAAGACCATACATCTGAAGTTTTTCAAATTAAGAAATAAAAATGAGAGTAGCATAACCATGCACCACAAATACTTGAATAATACACAAAATGTAAATCTCATGCTCTTAAAGATCCAGCGATCAAAGATATATATTGAGCATATCAAAAACAGAATTTATGCCAGCTTTCGATCTTTCAACATTCTATTTAACTTTTATACTTACCTTGTTAAGTTGTTCGACCTCAGATTCCTCAAGGAACAATGGTTCCCGTGATAATATATAGTTCAACAATAATGCACTCCAAAGACCACATAACAATTGGTTTATTTTGCTCCCAGAAGAAGTTTCAGTAGAGTCAGTTTAACATTAATTCCACAGGATTGTTTGCAAGTATGTCAAAAGAGTTGAATATTAAAATGAATCAAATAAGCAGACATTTATGAATCTAAATTCTCCTATTATAGTCGCGATAGCCATTTGAGATATGAGGAAAAGCAAAAGAATGGATTGAGGCTATTAAGTAAGAACCATATTCACCTTTCTAAAATAAATAACAATTTGTTCTGCTAGCTCATTTGGCAACTAGATCAACTATCAAGAAATATAAATCCATCTCTTCTGAAATAATAACCAGCAGCCATTGCACCAAGCAAGACCGCCCTTGTACCTTATTCAATGTAAATTTCAAACTTTCCAACAATTAAGCAACCTAAACCCCAATTACAGATCGGGAAACATAATACACAAACTAAATTCACAAAACTATGATTGAATCAAATCGAAAACCCCGAACTGTAAACCGTGGCCAACAGAAGAAAAAGTAAATAGAGTAATAAATATATGCTTCACAACCCTATGCCTCCCTGCTATATTTCTCAATCCCGCCACACAACCCAAAAACAATATTTTTACAATTGGGTCTTCTGCCCCACCCCACAGTTCAAGCACCCCACTCTGATAATATTTCCATTCACATAATCTATTCTTAAAATAATAAAATAAAACAGTACAAAAGATAAATAATAAGAAATTTGCAGTGTAAAAGTCATAGAAATAGATGAGACATGTACAGGCAACACAACGTCAACAATGATAATTTTCAATTGAGCTGAAATCGTTCATAAACAATGTTGCTCAGAATTGGCTAATTTAATGTAACTATTGCATCGCTCGACATATCTCAATGTGCAAACTAATCGGAACTTAGACTGTACGGGCACAACACAAAATAAGTGGCAGTAAACATAATATGAAAGAAGAGAACTGAAACAAAGAGAAAGAAATTCTCGTTCATAAAAAAATAAAATTGTTGGGAAGATTGATCAGTATTATCTGATCAGGTCAGCTTATATCAGGTGACAACTGGAGGTTCACCAGATCATACGAGGTTAATCAGACATAAAGAATGTCAACCTTAGTTGGTAAATCAAACACTGAATAAGTGTTCTTGTTAACCAATGAGAACGAGACACGTATGTACGGAGCTGACAATGCAGGATTCGGCGCTGCACAGTCAAATGACTAGAAAGGACAAACATATATTCTTTCGGCCATGCCGCCTCTGTGAACGTGACATCAAGCCTGCAAATCTACCTAAAATAGCATGAGATTCAAATTGCTCTCCAACGACTCTTTGATTTCATGATCTATAAAAATGAGATTAAACCTTCATAGTAAGATTACGGAAATATTCATCAAGCTCAAGCAAACAAAATTTCTGCACGAAGAACACAAAATCAAGAATATTTTCTAAGTGTTCATCCCATAGTTCTTAGCACAGAAATCTTATCCTTTAGCTTTAGGCTACCCAAACACTATGATAGATTTTCAGTTGGAACACAACAAATCTTATACCCAAACCAAAAGCTAGGTTAAGTTTGTTTTGCAAGATTTCAGACTAGGGTTTCTAGTTCTGATTTCTGAGATTGGTTAAGTGAGAACTCTTGAAACAACTGTTGTATTGTGTTGGACTAACACATTAAACTAAGTCCAGTTGGTTAAGTTGGTGCCCCTGCCGATAGGGAAGAGTGGATGTAGGACAGGTTGTCCGAACCACTATAAAAATCTGGTGTGCCTTATCTAATTTACCTGCTTTACATTTTGCACACTACTTGTTTCAGTATTACATGCATATTCTGAGTCTGGATCAGATTTGCACCAAACAACTGATCTGATCAGTTTGACACTTTGTCATCTAATTCAAAACAAATTACTCAGAATCTGATTTGAGCAAACTAGTTTTTCACACGGGTTAACTTATCTTCCGCACCAACAGTTGAACTGATAGACGCCGAACTGATCTGCTTCCAAGCGATCAGTAAGTCGGATATCAGTTCATACTGCTTCACTCGCACTCTGATCAGACTTACTTGCGTCTTCACACCTGATCTCACAAAAAGTTTTTGAAGTCTATTCATCCCTCCCCTCTAGACTTCAACCCTCACGAAAACCCGTTCGGGACCTACAAAAATCATCTAAGTGGAGCAGTGTGATTTTTCACAGCAAGTACCAACGTCAATTTGCAGAGTCACATCTTCTCTTTAAGGGCATTACTTAGCTTCCATTTAGCAACCTTCAAACAAACAACAAAAAATAGTTAGACGTCTTATCCTTATAAAACTTAAATCTTTCAAAAAGATCAATATTCTTTGAAAATAAATATAGTGCCCAAGACAAACAAAATGGAAAAGTAAAACTGAGAAGGGTAATAATTTAACTGGAACACGGATATGTACCATATAAGATTTTATATGAGTTCAATCAAAATAAATGATTTGTGTACATCATATAGTTCTAAATATGTCATAAATAGAAAATTAGAGCAACCAAAGAAAACTCGGCTTATAGAGCATTTTTTCTATAAGCCTATTTAGTATCAATAAATTTGTCTGGATAAAGTTTCCTCCCTAACGACAATAAAGTTTATAGCTTCCAACCCCATAAACTCCACATGAAATTCAAGCTCAACATCCATAAATAATTGTTGCGTGTTTGGGCTTGAAAATATGAAGAAACAATTTAACATGGTCAACAATAATTTACTACTTTAGTCGAAATCAACCATGTTGATCCAGATCCAATTTCGAGGGTCTTGCAAAATTTTAAATCTTCTAATAATTAACTGTTAGATACTATCCACATATTTGTACTCCACTTTTGATATTTAAAAGAGACTCCCATTTTTATAGACATTTAATGAGCACTTTCTAAGAGGAAGTAGGAATACACTTCACCTTGCTTATACACTTCAAACCCAAGGTTAACCAGCGTCCTCAGACTGGATATAGAATTCATCGTACTTCCTTACTTTCTCTCGTCGTAAATCCATATCAGCCCTACAACATGATGAAAAATGAGGTTAAAAGGACGTTAATCATTTTAGAGTGATGGCACAGGAAAATAGGACAGAGAAATTGCTGAGGTCAGTGTGGAATTCTATTCTTCGAACTTCAGAACAATTTTGAATAATAAACCCGCAGCCATCTCAATGGAACTTACTAAATTACCAAATATTAGTTGGATGAAATGAATGCTTATATAATTTGTCTCAGGAAAACTTTTATGCCTGCATAAATGGATGAAAGAATTAGTTAAATTTATAGCATTATCTTCACCTAACTCTCAAAAAAAGCCAACATAAGTTATTACAACAATTATCGCTTTATACTCAAAATCATATAAACGGTAATGTCATGGGAGCTTTCGACTCGCATTGTTCCTACATACACAAAATTAAGTCGTCACAATCCTTAAAAAGACTACGAAAAGTAATCAGATTGAGAAATATGATGAAGAATTAAATGAATTGGCCAATTTTACAAAATTCAGCAGAGGTTTCTGGCTGAAGCGTAAATCTCAGATGAAAAGAAGAAGAAGAATAAAGCATAAATCTCAAATGAAAAGAAGTAGAATAAGAAGCATAACCGTGACTCTATACTAAGTAGAATGGATGAAGAAACCGTAAACACTTTAAGAGATCAATTAGTATCCCTAAAAATCAACTATATTAATCAAATAATAACACATAGGCAATTTTTTTAAGCAAAACATACTGTCAAATTTATCAATTAAGTTTCCAAGAATTAAGGCTAGAATATACCTATATATATAGAAACTCAATGGAAAGAAATACTATATATTACCATTTCATGCTGAAACTGATGGAAAGGTTGACCATTCTCGTCCTCATAATCCGCACAAATCTAATGATGGCTGGTGCTAAATTTGGTTTCTTAAACCCTAAATCCGCCAGCTTGCCTTTAATTCCAGCCTATGAATCATCGTGTATACCGTAAAATTGCAGCGGCCAAGGACCGTCCAGTGTGTTCGTCCCCTACTTTTGGTTTCCGTTAATGTATGAAGGGCGCGTAGACATCGATCCTTATGACCGATCTTCGATCTCCCTACGAATGAAGATATGATTTCACGTCAATTTCATAAATCTATATCCTCAGTTCTTTGTTCTTCACAGATTAATCCTTGAGACCATCACCCCCACTGATGATTTATTCAGATGATTACACATGCATATGGGGGAACTCAAAGAGACAAGGCAAGTGAGTACACAGAGAGGTAGATGATCGAGGAATGGATGACGTCACAAACGTGAAGGGCTATCAATGAGTTGTTTTCTTTCGCATAGGTTACAAATTATTGTTAGGACCAAGGGAAAGATTATGAGAAGATGAAAGAGGAAGATTGACAGGTGGAAGAACAACGGTCTGTAAGTAGGCCCTTTAATAAAATGACACGTAAGAATGTTACACTTGGCAAGATTATGGAGAGCCACTTGGTGGAGTGCTCTCTCTTTTTATAAAATAAGATTTCTTATGGTAGGCAATAATTGATTCACAATCGATCGACATTACAAATTTTAGGTCAATCCCAAGCTTGACATGTCTTGAATTTTTATATATGGACTATGTAAAGACTTAGAATATTCACATTTTTCTTCTTTAAGAACACAATTTTATACAAATAATATTTAATTTCACTACAATTTTTTTGTTATTATATATTACAATATAATTTATTCAATTGTTGGCCAAAAGATCTTCCAATCATCTATAAATCCTCCTTAGGCTATTAATACATGTATAAGTGACCACATTGGTCAGATAGATTACAATGTGGGATACTACAAAGCTATTCAATGTAAGTATTTATAATACTCTTAATATACCCCCTCAAGATTGAGCACATTCAGTGACATCAATCTTGTGCATAAGATGTGATAGGCGAGCTCGAGATAGAGGTGCATCAATTGGTTGATCAGCAAAGAAACACGTGAAGCCCGAAATTGAGAAGTCTTGATAAGATTCTAAATAAAAATGATTGTCTAGGCAATGTGCATCATTCGAGAGTAGAAGACTGGATTTGAACACAAATATGTTGCCCCGTTGTTGTCGATGTAGATAAAATGCATAGAGAGTAGATGAATATGTAGCTCAACTAGTATTGAATGACACCACTAAACCTCAGCAGTTGTACCATCAATAGGTCGATACTCAGCTTCAATGGAAAAGCGTGCAACAACACGTTGTTTGCAAGAACTCCTGGAGATTGGATTTGTCTAAAGAAAAATGATATAATTAAGCACCAATTAATTTTCGATTATCCCCTATTAGATCAACATCATTGAAACAATGAAAAAAAAAATCAAAAGAGACGTTTAATTGCACACCAATATGTCTTAGAAAGAGCATGCATGAATTGAGAAAGTTTGTTGACTGCAAAGGCAATGTCCGGACGGGTGAAATAGAAGATATCAAAGTCTTCTAAGAGCTTGGCGATATGAGGTAGCATCAACATGACTTGAGCCATCCTGTAAAGAGAGTTTGATACCCGGTGCTAGAGGTGTCTGAATAAGCTTAATATCAAGCATGTTGTATTTAGCCAACATATCGATGATATATACTTTCATTGAATAAAAGAACATGTTGTGAAGGAGCGAAGTACCTCAACTCCAAGAAAGTAGGAACATTCACCAAGATTCTTAACTGAGAATTTAGAGGCAAAAGCAGTGACAACATGAAGTAGGAACTTGTGTTATCCGTGAGAATGAGGTCATCCACATAGACCAAAAATTATGTCATTGTACCCTTTTGATTGTAGACAAACAATGATTAGTCAGATATGGTACAAGAGAAGGCCAAAGAGATCAATAACTGACATAAAGAGTTATTCCAAGTTAAAAAAAAAGTAAAAAAAGCACGAGGGTACATTTGTAAGCATATTAAATTCACACTCAATTAAATGCACGTGGACAAATATATATTAATATTAAATTAAATTAAATTATTTATACATTAAGAATTAAATTATATTAATTCTCAAGTTAAATAGTTATAGGATTGATATTTAATATACACGTTATGAGTCAATCAAATTTTTCGGGCATTCGGATACTCATATTTAGTAGATTAGACAGATATCAATCAAATTTGAATGATTGATTTGATTAGCCAATCAAATTCGTTCGGCCAACCAAAAATAGCCACGTGGCAGCACGAAGAAGGGAAAGTCTTCACTCGCTCACCTATAATTAGGAGCCTTTCATTCATTTTTTCACAACAGTATAACAATAAAATTGAAGAGCACATAATTGAAGAAGAATTTATTTTTTCACAATAATACAAAAGAAGTCCCAGAATTGACAAAGAAGAAGAATTTATTTTTCACAACAATTCAGAAGAAGGCCTAGAGAATTGGAGAAGAATTAATTTTTTCACAACAATACAGAAGAAGACCCATATCAAAGAAGAAGGCAGGAACAACATAAAGAAGCCAAAGAAGAAGAGCATCAGAAACACAAAAAAGAAGTCAAATTCTCTGTAAATGACCTTTTTCGTTCAATGTTCAATGATTAAAGGTGTTCTTCGCAGCCTTCAAGCGTTCTTTGTGAAAATCATCCAAAAAACGACACCCAATCCGAGATAAAGGTGTAGAGCCCTTTCGATCAAACATTTCTTCAAAGGCGTTCTTCGTTCAACATTCAAAGATTCGAAAACTTTTTCGCAACTTCAAGACATTCTTCGTGGAAGTGTTCGAGATCTAGGTGTCAAGCCTCTCTGATCGAAGTTTCTCCTCGAAGGCGTTCTCGATGATCCAATCGACGTTTCTCCTCGAAGGCATTCTCGATGATCAAAGACAAACTTCGAAGATTTAAAGAAGTTCTTCATTTAACTTCAAAGGCGTTAGTCCAGAAAATCTCTCACAGCAACGTTTGATTAGCGTTACAAATCCTCACATTCAACCCCGGACAAGATCAAGACGAGAGTTTCTTTAAAAGTCATATAATTCAAATTGAAATATTCAAAGAGAAGAATCATAGGGTTATTAATTAAAGATTGTACCAGCAAATTTCGTACATTTAAATTTGAAGAAATCAACCAGTAAACTTTTTTATGTTCAGTGAATCCATATCTTTCATAGTGTTGTAGAAATATAAAATTTGATTCCCTAATTTATAGAAATGAATATTATTATGAAATTTATGCTGCTGAATTAATTGTTTCTTGAATGCCCATGTTTTTCTTAAATGTTATCATAAAAAAAAAAACATAATAAAAACTGTGATTTTATAACAAAATAAATCATATTTTTATATATTATCTTATGAATTATTTTTTAATCAAATAATCATATTAAATTATGACTTTATAATGATAGGAGGGGTAGACTTTTTTTTTTTTTTTAATTATATCAATTCCATTAATTCAAAGTAAGAGTTCTAAATTGACTAGTTATAATTTTCTAAAGTCGACTGAAGCATGATCACCGACTGAAATTGCGACTAAGATTAATTGACCTAGAATTCTCTACAATTTTAATTTCACAGGTGCTCTAATATTCTAGGATTATTTCTTCATTATTTTCTATTTTAAATGGTTTCTTTATTTTTCTTTCTAATTCTAGATAGGAAAAATTGCTGAAAAGTACCATTTTACATGAGTTATTACTCTTAGATGCAACTAGTATATTACCCGTGCGTTGCATGGTTTGTGAGTATAAAATTAATATAATATGAAATATATTTATTTTTGTGTTAAATAAATTATAAAAAATTACTTTACTTATAATAATAATAAGAATCTTTTTTCCATTTTTTTAATATATTTTTTGATTTTTTTTTCATTTTGATGCAACACACGATTTACGAACATATTTTGCTTTTGCAATCAGACATGGGAAATGTGTGACGCTCCAACTGCTTAAAAAATTTACATTAATTGTTAAATAATGACTTTAAATGTATTTTTTTTCTTACAATTTTGAATTATTTCCTTCTAAACCACTTTGATTGTCACCTATTATTGTCTTCTCAATTTTCATTGCATGCATCTCAACAATTTTAAATTGTCCCCTAAAAGTTACTCTGAACATGATAACATATAACTACCCATGATTGAAATTGATCTCCTTAAGAAAGTCCAATGTTTTTAATAATTGTCTATAATTCTTATTAATGGTCACACCGTAAGATGTCATTGGTCAAAATTGTCTTTCTAAGACGTTAAAGAGAGTCTACTATCTGATGAAGTCAGTGTCATTCCCGAAATCAACATTCTTTGTCCTAAGTTAGTACCGAACTTCATCACAACCAACCTAATATCATTTTACAATCCAAGGTCTAATGTCAATTGTACATGCAACTAATTCATAGTAATTGGACTCAATGATGGACCTACATGTCCTATGTTGGGATCATGTGCTCCCATAGTTTTTTTAAAGTATATGTTATATATATTATAATTATTAGGAGTAAGACAAAAACTCATATGAGACGGGGTACAACCTAGCAAAAATTACATCCACCCTTCCCAAAGTGTTTAAGCGTCAATGTCCAACTAATGCTCCGTGTAATCATGAGACGGTCTCATGCAAGTGTGCCTCTAGGAGTAATACTTATATTATATGTATAAGTTTTTAACAGTGTTATTGTAGGTCCCGAACGGGTTTTGTGAGGGCAGAAGTCTAGAGGGGAGGGGTGGATAGACTTCTGAAAACTTTTTGTGCAAGATCAGGTGTGAAAGCAGGTTGCCTGAAGAGTGCGTGTGAATTAGTTTGGACTGATATCCAACTTACTGATCGCCTGATGACAGACCAGTTCGGTGTCTATTAGTTTAACTGATGTGCAGAAGCAAGTTTTAACCCGTGTGAAAAACCAGTTTTGATAAATCAGATTTCTGTTTATCTATTTTCAATCAGATGAAAAAGTGTCAAGCTGATCAGATTAGTTGCTTGATGCAAAACTGATCCAGACTCAGAATATGTATGCAATATCAAATCAGGTAGTGTGCTAAAGTGTAAAGCAGATAAATCAGATAAGGCACACAAGATTTTTATAGTGGTTCGGACAACCAGTTCTACGTCCACTATTCCCTATTAGCAGGGGCACCAACTAAACCAACTTGGGCTTAGTTTAATGTGTTATTCCAACACAGTACAACCAACAGATGTTTAAAGAGTTCTCACTCAACCGATCCCATAAATCAGAAACTAGAAACCCTAGTCTGAAATCTTGCAAAACAAACTTAACCTAACTTTTGGGTTTGGGTATAAGATTTGTTGTTGTTCCAACTGGAAATCTATCCTAGTATTTGGGTAGCCTAAAGCTAGAGGATGATATTTCTATGCTAAGAGCAATGGGATGAACACTTAGAAATATTCTTCAAATTTGTGTTCTTCGTGCGGAAATTTGCTTGTGCTTGAGCTTGATGATAATTTTCGTATCTTCACTATGAAGTATGATCCCATATTTATAGACCTCGAAATCAAAGAGCCGTTGGAGAGCAATTTGAATTTCATGCTATATTTGGTAGTTTGTAGGCTTGATGTGATGTGCTTCAGGAACGGCATAGTCGAAAGCATGTATGTTTGTCCTTTCTAGCCGTTTGCCCTGATATGCCATATCCTGCAGTGTCAGCTTTGTACATACGTGTCGATCCCCCATTGGCTAGGAAGGACACTTTATTTGGCGTCTTTGAAAAGCCAACTATGTTGACATTCTTCTGGTCTGATTTACAACGTATGCCTTGGATAAGTAGTTATGCTTATCACTTTTCTGACTAGTCTTGAACTGATTATCACCTCTACTGATCAGTCGCCTTGAGTCTACTGATATGATTGTCTTAGCTTCAACCAATCGACTCAGCTGATGTCTTCGTAGAATAGGTCTTCTGGTCTGCTGCGTCTTCAGATAATTTCTTCTGATTCTCGCTACTGATCTTAACTGCTGATCCTTGAAATGTGACCTAGTCTAATTCATCAGCTGTCTAACATGTTCAGCTGGTTTCCTATCAAATCATCAGTCGACTAACAGGCTCGACTGGTCCCTATTACAACTGTTTTGGAACTTCCATCAAAACTATAAATTTCCCAACCCTTTTTGATGGAACCAAAACATTTACCAGAAAGAATGCTGAACAAGTTAAATAGCACAAAAGAAAAACAAGATATCAGAAGACAATGAGAATTTGTCTTAAGATCAGAACAATAGAATATTTCATTAATAGTTGTAGAAATTACATGTACAGAATGAGAATATCCTAATCAGATCTTAAAAATAAACGGTCTTCTGGTATCTTCAATATCTTTCTTCTGCTGGCACATCACATATCTCGAACAATCTTGCCTTGACCTCTGCTGCTTACTTTATCGAAGATGTCATCTTGAGCAAGACATTTATTGAGAGTTGCGTTGAAAGCAATCTTGTCTAATTTCCCGTCTGGAGTCTTCTTGTAGTCCATGATTTCGACCTCGGGAGCTACTGGTATGCAACTCAGCTTCTTGGATTCTCTCATAATGTTGACATAGAATGCTGGATGCTTGTTATTCAACCAATCTCTGAATATTTCATCCTTGTCCACATTGGTTGGGATAACCTGATTGATATAAGCCGATATATACCATTCGCCTCCGATCAGTCTCCATTCCTTTACCATGTTTTTGTCTGGCTTTACAATCACATCCACATCAGCAGGGAGAATTGGCTCAACAAGATGTGCACCTTCTCCAGATTCAGCTACAAGCCCTTTCTTCTTTCTCATTCTGTATGACTTATCGAGGCTTGAAGCTTCTTCCAATCTTCTCTGTCTGTCCAGCTCTGCTTTCTTCAGCTCTTCAGCTTTTCTCATGTCTGCTTCTGAAGATTTCTTTTTCTTTGCAGCAACCGCAGCTGGTTTCTTGCCCTTCTTGGCACGTTTAACTGATTCAGTAGAGGAGGAAGAAATGACTTCTTCTAACTCTGCAGCTGTCTGGGCATCTTTCTTCATTCTTTTCTTTTCCAGAGTGATCTGGATCCCAGCTACATAGTTCTCTACCTGATTCAGTCTTTGCAGAGTTTCAGCATCTTTCTCCTCTTCCCCCTTTTTTGTTCCCTAAAAAAGAGCTTTCAACTCAGAACCGAGGTCACCAATCTGCTTCGTAAGATCTTGCTTGAGAGTTCCAAGGGCAGAAGATCAATAGGACTGGCCTTTTCGATTAAAGTTAGCATCGAAGATTGAGCTTTATCCACAATGGGGTTGACCTTTTCGAACAAGTTGTCAAACTTATCAGCAGCAGAATTGACCCGGTTTGTAGCACTAGCAAGATCATTTTGTAGTCAGGTCAATTCAGCCATCTTCTCATTCATCATTAAAATGAACTGCTGATTTCTGCTTTCTTCAATCTTGGCTAATTTTTCGTTCACCTCCACCATCTTGTCAGCTGTTGTATCTCTCAATTCTTCAGAAATTCTTGTGCAGTGAGAGGATACATATTCGCGTTCAGTTCTGATGGCCTTCTCCAGTTGTCTTGGGACAAAGAAGCTCACATCATCGCGAAACATCTGAGCCATGTTCGCTCTGAAGGAGTTCTTGATGTATTTCATGAGGTTTTCTTCGAATTTGGGAGAAGTTTGAAGGATTTGCATTACCTGGCCTGCTGAAGTCGAGGGAACTTCAACCTCCATATCAACTGCTTGACTCCCTCCAGTAGTCAGGTCAATCACATGCTCGGCTGACTGGGCCTCAGCTAATGGGGAATGTGCCGCATCTCCCACAACAACTTCATTGGCAGCTTCTTCAGGTTCCTCAATAATTCTGATTTGCTTCGCTGTCTGCTCAGTGTTAGCCATTTGCTCAAATATCTCCTCAATACTGATTTGGCCGACATCATCAATTTCTTCATCATCATCATCAGAATTCTTCATTTGCCTCATTACTCGACTATATCTAATCATTTTGTGGGTCATTTCTCTGTGCATAGGAGTGTCCGTCATTCCCAGTTGTCGTGTGATCAGCCCAGCAACAGCATCATCAGAAATCAATTTTGGGGCAGTCTCTACTCCTGCTATCTTTCTCATTTCCAGCTCATTATCAAAAAAGGGGCTGACTCCACCTTTCTGCTCGAGAACAGTGCCAAAGTCCTCAAATTTCTTCAATCTGATGTCCCTCCAAGTGAGCACATCAAGAACTATGGCCTTTGCATCTGAGTTGATGGCCAACTCCGGATACCTGTCCTCCAGCATTTTCTCTAATCGCCGTCTGATTATTTTCTCAGTGAATGAGAGAATTTCTGGTTCTGGCTCGGGTGAGAGAGAGGGAGAGAAGGTCATGGTAGAAATAGGATCTGGATTAGGCATGTGATGAGGAGATGAAGTATCCAGATGCTCAGATTCAATGGAGACAGAGGGAATCTGAATGGTCTGCTGCAGAGGCTCAGTCTGAGCAGTCTTGGAAATTTGACCTGATCCTCTTGAAGGTAATTTGCTGAGGATAATGTGATGATCATCTGAGTTAGAAGACTCATCCACCAGCTTTAACGCCTTCTGTTTCCCCTTTTCGGCAACATCAGCAGTAGGTGCAGATTTTATTTTCTTGGCTGCTGGTTCTTTGAGAACAATCCCCTTTTTAGGATTCCTTGCCACAACCTTTTGTTTCTGACCAGCTTGTCCCTTTCTGTGGACTTCCGCTGCTGGCTTAACTGCAACTTCAACATCGTCATCAACAAGTCCTGGTATTTTCCTGTTGATCAGCAGCATCTTCCTGTGAGCCAGTTTGTATGGGATCATCTCATCCTCACTCCAATCTCTGTCCCTCATCAGATCAATCAGGATTAGAGAAACTTTGTGCAACATCGTGATTTTCGCAGAGAGAATGACCCTCCCTTCTTCCACCACGAATTTGTCTGATTCTTCCAGCAACCTCCTCTTCAGAAACCCTAGCTAGTTGATCTTTGCATTATGGATAATGGTAGTCATAATTCTGGCTTTCTCTTGGGTGACCGCATCCAGACTGTGGTAATGCCCACAATGACCTTTTGGACAATATCGAGCAAGAGCCGATATTTCCTTTTAAGCATCGGTTTCTTAAAACCCTTGGAGTGATGAGCATCCGCGGGCCATAGAAGATGTTTAATCACCACACTCTCCTCTGAGGCAAGATACTCGTCGTGTTGGGATTATACTAGAAAGTATGCTTTTACTTTGTATAATCAAAACTGAATTTCGAACTTATTTACTTAAATAAATTGTTTATCACTGATGCTTTAAATATCATCGAATGTTACATATATTTACTGCATAACTGTTCAATAAATAGTACGTGTTACATTGTAGTTAATTTAGTGATACCAGATCACAAAAGATTAAATTAACAGTCCCTTGTAACCAAAAGTACACCATTCACGACCTAGATGGAAATGAACAATCCATCGTGAAAGGTTGAAGTGTAAGGCTCAGATTGACTTGTCTTGACCAAGAGATTACACTAGTGCATGACTGATGCACTGAATAAGACCTACAGGAGGACAAATTCTTCAGAACTGAACAAGGAAGAATTAGACCTCAGTGGTTCGTTATTTCTTAATCTTCGTCCCTTAAATAGGATCACGTGTGGTTGGTAACTATTGCTTTGACTTATCACGGGTAGAGAATCAACGAGATTCAATACTTTATATCTTGGGCAATATTATTGGTCACATGCGATTGCTAAGATTTAATACGGAGAATCGTGTGCAAGTACGCTTGTTCGATTTGCCCCCTTGGGAGGTTCATAAGATTTATCATACCAAATCTTGCAAGTGGAACTAGTTTCCGGTATGGATAATAATGTTGAATCGTTCCTTAACCAAGGACAAAAGATATTAATTAATGGAAAGCTATTTCAGTGACTTGAATTAATTAATGGGCTAGATAATCTTAAACACGGGAAATAATAACCGGGAGCCATATTGACTGTAATATGGGTTAAGATGGATAGTGCAATATTAATTATGTAGTGGGATTAATTAATATTTATGGGCTTGAATAATATTGTGGCTCAATATTGATAGTTCAAGATCCATTGGAAGGTCCAATCTTAATTCTCCTAAAGGCCCCCCAAGTAGCCCAACATAAAGTCTAATAACTGAAAAAGGTGTTTAAAAATAAAATAAATTTTGTTGCCTTATTTTTCCTCTCTTTTTCGAAAATCATGGATAAAAGGGGAGAAAGATTTTCTTTGAATTTTGTTATGGAATGAAGATATGTATTCTTGGAATACAAGATTATCTCATTAAATTCAAGAAATCTCCCACTTGGTTATTCATAGTGAGATTTCGAAATTTTTGAAATAAAAGGGAAAGAAAGATTTTCTTGATTTTCTTGAAAAAGATATTATGGAAGATATGTATATTCTTTCATTCCCAAGTACAATTTCATGTGTTGAAAAAATTAGTAAATCCACAAAGGTGGTGCAACAAAGTTTATTTTTCCTTTTGTTAATTGTTCGCGAGCATCCTTCCACCGGATTGTCGAGCAAGGACTAGGGAATACTTGGGAAGGCTTTTTGGTGTGTTTTCATCGACGAGTCCATTGCCATTCCAAGAGGTACGTTCATGTAAACTCGTAGTAATTCCGCATGCGTAGGATTTACGTGAACTGTTTATATGCATGATTTGTTGTTAAATTATTATTTGAATTAATATAGGATTAATTCATGCTAGTAATAATTGTTAGAATTAAATTTGTATTTAAATATTCATCCCGAATAGATCCGTGCAATTAATTTCCCAACAACTGGTATCAGAGCCTCGGTTTCGGGCTCTGAATTTTAAATTGTAATTTAATTCATTTTCATTAAATTTGAAATTGGATATAGTAGAATTGCTAGATCTTTTTTGCAGGTATCCAATTGTCATGGAATTTAATGTGTTTATTTATGCATGCATATAAATTGTGGTTTTTAATTCGATTCGTTCGAATTCGTTTTGCCTCGTGAGAAAATTCACGAGTAGATTAGGATTTGTTTAATTTGATCAATGTAATAGACTAGTCTAGATCTAGATTTATTTATTTTTTGTAAATAAATTGTAATCGGATCGGAAACGGAGGCGGAGACGAAGAATTAAAGGATAGATCCAGAACTGTACACGGATGACGTGCATCGCGCGAAACGTGCCAAGGGAGGCACGCACACGACGCGGACGTCGCCATGCGGGACAGCACAACGCTAAACTTGGGGATCGGATCGACGCAGGCCGTCTTTGGGACGAGCGACTATCACGAGACCATCGCTGAAAGCCGAGGTGGACGGGCCGCGGCGGCGAAGCGCGACGGGGACGCTTGGGCGCTGTCGAGATCCGGCGGCGAGGCGAGGCCGGTGGAGATGTGAAGACATGCGCCTTGGATAAGCGCCGCCGCCGAAGCCGCCGAGGAGGCGCCGAGGCAGGCGGCAAAGCGGTGCTCGCCGAGGTCGACGACCAGGGCGGCGGATCGGATGGGGTGCATCCCGACTACGAGCTACTTGGCGTGGCGTTTTGAGACAGAGTTCTTTTTGAGATGATCAAGTGAGAGAAATCCAGGACGGCGTTTCTTCAAAATCAAGCCAAGAAAAATCAAACCATGACAATTGGATAATTTGTGCCCAATATGTTTATTTTTCCGCTTTGCTTGATTTATTGTTGTGATTTCTTGTGCTTTATTTAATTTGTTTAAATGTGTTTGCATGAGAATTGCCCAATGAAAAATCTCACCTTCAAAAATTACTAAGTATGTTTAAATAATTAATTGACAATTTTATTCCGGATAATAAAATTGAATTAATTTTGACCTCCATGATTTATTTATTTGTGAATTCTTTTGGAGAAATTCCCCCACACTTTAAGTCGAAAGATAGCTTTCACAAAGGAAAGTCATCTTGACATCCATTTACGATTTCAAAGTCGAGATCTTGAAGAATCGACAAGAGAATTCGGATGGACTTGAGCATTCTTACTGGGCGAAAAAAGTTTCCTCATAATCGATCCCTTCTTTACGAAAGTATAACCTTTCGCCACAAGTCTTGCCTTGAAGGTTTCCAACTTCCCGTCCGGTCCTCTTTTTCTCTTGTACACCCACTTGCAACCAATGGGTTTGACCCCATTAAGTGGTTCGACTAGCTCCCACACTCTGTTATGATCCATAGAACCCATTTCGGCTTTCATTGCTGTTTGCCAAGAAACTGCATCCTTGTCTTGGATTGCCTCGTCATGGGTATGATTCGTCTTGACCGGGGATCAAGTCCGAGGACTGTCCTATCCCCATGAATCTCTCAGGCTGTTTCACAACCCTCCCACTACGACGAGGTTCCGGTTGTGTAAGTGTGTCGTTTGGTATGTCATCTTGTACAGTTGGCACTGAGGTTAGCCCCCTTAGCTCATTTAAGGTAATCTCACTTCTAGGTCTTCTTTCGTTCATATAGTCTTCTTCCAAAAATCTAAAGTGGGTGCTTATTACAACCTTTTGATCTTCGGGACCATAGAACATACACCCTTTTGTTCCCTCGGGGTATCCCACAAACAACCTTAATTCTGATCGAAGATCCAATTTACCGGCTTCCTTGTCCAACACGTAGGCCGGACACCCCCAAATCTTCATGTGTCTCAAATTGGGCTTGCGCCCAGTCCACAATTCTTTGGGAGTTTTGGGAACCGATTTGGATGGCACCAAGTTCAGAATGTAGGCTGCTGTTTCTAAGGCATGACCCCAGAACGACTTTGGAAGATCCGCATAACTCATCATAGATCTAACCATTTCCAAAAGAGTTCAGTTTCTTCGCTCTGCAACCCCATTTTGTTGAGGGGTTCCGGGTGCAGTTAGCTGGGATGCAATCCCTTTATCAGACAAGTAGTTCAAAAACTCATCGCTGAGGTATTCGCCTCCACGATCGGATCATAGAGACTTGATACGTTTTTCCCTATGATTCTCTGCTTGAGCCTTAAATCCTTTGAATTTCTCAAAGGTTTCGGATTTATGCTTCATAAGGAAAATATAACCGTACCTTGAGTAGTCATCAATAAAAGTGACGAAATACTCATAACCTCCTCTTTCTTTGGTTGACATTGGACTACATACATCTGTGTGAACGATTTCTAACACTTCTTTGGCTCTATTCCCCTTGGCTCCGAATGCCCTCTTGGTCATTTTACCCTCCAAACATGATTCACAGGTTGGAATTGGTTCGACTTGGAGAAACTCCAGTGAACCGTCTTTCACCAACCTTTGGATCCTCTTTGGATTAATATGTCCCAATCTTAGATGCCATAGAAGTGTCTCGTTCATGTTTTCTTTTATCGGAAATAGTTGATGTGTTATAGGATGCATTTCGTGAGTGGTGTGCACAGTTAATTGTATAGAGATTTTCCATCAATGTACCATAACAGATACACTCATCATTTCAAGAAATGATTTCATTCTTATTAGAAGAAACTAAGTGTCTATTAACAGAATTTTAGAAACTGAAAGTGAATTCTTTCTAAAACTTAGAACATAAAGAACATCTCTTAAAATTAGAACTTTGTCTTCAAATAACAGGTGCACTTCTCCCACTGCTTCAGCTGCCACTCTCGTAGCATCGCCCAGTGTGATGAGGATCTCACTGCCACTAAGTTGTCGGATTAGTTTGAACCCGTGAAGCAAACATGATTAGTGCATCCCGTATCAACTACCCACGAATGAGAAGTATACGCCGCTAAACAAGTTTCAACAATTAGTGCGTGAGAATTACCTTTCTTTCCGGCCCTTTTGGGGTTGGAACAGGCAAACCTCCATTGTTCTCTTTCACCGCAGCTTAAGCACTTCCTCTTTGGATTTTTCTTGGCACCACCAGCATTCGTCATCATATCATTGCCCTTGGCAACAGTTGAGTCTGATTGCTTATGGCCTTTGGTCACCTTCTTCTTCTTGCCATCCCTTGGCCTAGAAGATGAAGACGGACCACTTGCCGTCAAAGCTTGAGTTTGGTGCCCTATCAACATCTCTGCCGAGACCAAAGCTTGCAACAAATCAGCTTGCGAGGCAAAATTGCTCAGAAACTTTTGGGCAGAGAATGAAGTACCAAATTCATCTGAGTCTCCAGATTATAATCTGTACTCAGAACTTCAAGTTTGTTCAGATGGGCCATCAATTTTAAGGACGTAATCCCTCACGGGTTTGCCCTCCACCAATTACAGCTACGACATCTCTCGCAAGGTGATCTGACAAGTCTCGCATTTTTGACTCGTCAGTTGGCTCATCTAATTTTGGTGTGTCAAGAATCCACTTGTGCTTTTGTGCAGTTAGGACAATTATAATTTTCCGTTTCTAATCAATATAGTTTCCATACTTATTCTATTGACTTTAAGTATAATAGCAGTGGATTAAAAGGTTACGACATGATGAACTGAAATAAACAATAATATGCATAAGCACAAATATATCACAAGGTTCGATCACATGTTTCATTTTAAACTCTCAAAAATATGAACATGCATCAGCCAACATCTCAAAACAGTTTAAATAAGCCATGTGGGGTGGGTCATTATTTAAACACATTCGAGCAGGTTACAAACAAGAACAGTTATTAAACCTTTAATATCCAGATTAATAGTTGGCTCCCACTTGACCAATATAAAATTGACAGGGACTTCAGGGAAGTATATGGATATTAATTTTATACCTAACTAATAACCATGATTAAATACAGAATCATTATTTCGCTTTGAACGAGCCTCGTGGGGAGGGTCATCGTCGCCACTAGTAATAATCCACAATCATCCATTTGGAATTCATTCATGTGAAAGCTAACTTTGACCGTCCCATGGGGGGAATTTCTCCAAAAGAATTCACAAATAAATAAATCATGGAGGTCAAAATTAATTCAATTTTATTATCCGGAATAAAATTGTCAATTAATTATTTAAACATACTTAGTAATTTTTGATGGTGAGATTTTTCATTGGGCAACTCTCATGCAAACACATTTAAACAAATTAAATAAAGCACAAGAAAACACAATAATAAATCAAGCAAAGCGGAAAAATAAACATATTGGGCACAAATTATCCAATTGTCATGGTTTGATTTTTCTTGGCTTGATTTTGAAGAAACGCCGTCTTGAATTTCTCCCACTCGATTGTCTCGAAAAGAACTCCGTATCGAAACGCCACTCCAAGTAGCTCGCAGCCGGGATGCACGCCCACATCCGGCCGGCCACTTGGCCGAGTAAACCCTCGGCGGCCAAGATGCCCTCAGAGGGCTCACCGCCCGCCGATGTTCTCAAGACGCCTCCTGCAGCGGCTTCTAAGCGGCGCGGCGATATCAAGACATTCAAGACGCAGCGGCATCGCCAACGCTAGCCTCGCCACGGATCTCGCCCACCAAGGTCGCCTGGCCGCCAGCACAAGATGGGGTCGCGCCCATGCGGCGTCTCAGCTGATCCCGCCCGACGCCTAGCGCCGCACTGCGTGCACATTCGACGTCAGAATGCGCGTGGCGTGCCTCCTTGGCACATTTCAAGACGATGCAAGTCGTCGTCGCCAGACGGCTCGATCTATCCTTTAATTCTTCGTCTCCGCCTCCAATTCCGATCCGGTTACAATTTATTTACAAAAAATAAATAAACCTAGATCTAGACTAGTCTATTACATTGATCAAATCAAATAAATCCTAATCTACTCGTGGATTTTCTCACGAGGAAAAACAAATTCAAACGAATTGAATTAAAAACCACCATTTAAAATTCAGAGCCCAAAACCGAGGCTCTGATACCAGTTGTTGGGGAATTAGTTGCACGGATCTATTCGGGATAAATATTTAAATACAAACTTAATTCTGATAATTATTACTAGCATGAATTAATCCTATGTTAATTCAAATAATAATTCAACAACAAATCATGCATATAAACAGTTCACGTAAATCCTACGCATGCGGAATTACTACGAGTTAACGTGAACGTACCTCATGGAATGACAATGACCTCGTTGATTAGACACACAAAAAAAACTTTACCAAGGATTCCCTTAATCCTTGCTCGACAATCCGGTGGTAGAATGCTCGCGAATAATTAACAAAAGGAAAATAAACTTTGTTGCACCACCTTTGTCGATTTACTAATTTTTCCAGCACATGGAATTGTACTTGGTGTTGGTCCCGGTGCAAACGAGTATTACACGTGTATGGGGGGGAAATACACGTGTTCAGTGTTTTTAAAACTTTTTCTTACTGAGGTCAGCTTGGGTCAGATAATCCTGAAGATTAGGTTCTGAGAAGCACAGATCGCTCTGAGTCAAAGTCTCATCGAGACAAAGTGATCCCGAGTCGCTTTCAGATACCTCGAGATAATCCCAACCGAGTCCCGAGTGTCAGAGATCCTGAGTTGCTTGGATCAGATAACTAACTTACTGAATCCTCAGAAGAGAGTTCAGTTTGGTAACTATCTGTTCTAGCTACTCAGTCGTGCGAAATGGTTAGCCCTTAGTTTATACTCGTTTTATGCTTTGCTGAAAACATTCCCTTTATGAAAATAGTGATTAGGCTGTGATTCACTTATGCAACTTCAGTGGATTGATTCCAACTGAATATCAGTGAAAAGTATGCTTTCAAAATCAAGTCAATGCAACAGTTAAGCACATATAAGGAAAGCAATAAAGAACACATCAATTATAGTGGTTCAGAGACTCAAGCTCCTACGTCCACTCTCCCTGACTCTTCAGAGAAATTCACTATCAACTTCTGAGCTTTCTGACTACCTCGTAGTTTACTTACTCAACTCGGCCCTGAGTTTTCTGACTACTCCACATTAGTTTACTTACTCAACCCGACCTTGAGTTTTCTGACTACCTCCGTAGTTTACTTACTCAAACACTCACAAGCTTTCAGACTACCCCTGTAGCTTACTAACTTCTCCTCTAGAGTTTTCTGACTACTCCGCGTAGTTTACTAACTCTTTACAACTCTTCTCACCAACAAACACACTCCAACTACCTTCTCAAGGGTTTTGGGGTTTCTCGGTTGGTTTCCAACTAGGATGAGATATCCTTTACAATGAAGCACAATGCAAATGGTTAGGATATCTCGACTAAGCTTTGGATAATTCTTATCAAGCTAGGCTTAATATAGTGAGCTCTCTTCAATATAGAAGCACTTGGGAAATTCTAAGTTTTTCGAGTGCTTTAACTTTTGCAAGAATAAGTTTGAGCTCTTGAGTTGCGTATAAATTTCCCGTAACCTTACAATGTAGAGGGTCACCAGTATTTATAGGCATACACCAAGGTCACTCTTGAAAACTATCCGTTGGAGAGATAGCTTCGTGAGTTTCCTCTTAAGGTGTGTGAGAAACGATTATATTTAGGGTTTGAACCTCCCTAACATGTTTTAGGCAATAGCCTTTCACGTAGCCGGTCTTCACTTTTTGCAGTCTGGAACTTTTGTACATCTGACATCTTTTACAGCGACCTGTCACTGTCAGTGTCAGTATGGTACAGTGCTGTCTTCCTCTTTTTGACTTTTGTCTCCAGTTAAAGGTAGACACCTTCAACGGCTCTTTTGGTTACAAACTCTGAGTTTGATATAACCTTAACAACACTTCCGACTTAGTTCCTTTTGTCTGCATTTGAATGTCTTGGCAGATATCTATTTTCTAAGGAATCGCGATCTTCTCAGTATTGCATCCTTCAGATAGATATATTCAGTGCCTCGGAACATTCAGGTTCATACTGAGCATTCAGTACATTACTGAGTCTTCAGTAATTACTGTGCCTTCAGTATTCTTGATCTTCAGTTCTCAGTCTTCAGTCTTGTGTCTTCAGAGTCTTCTGAGCCTTCAGGGTCTTCTGAGTCTTCAGGGTCTTCTGAATCTTTATAGTTTATACTGACTGATGTACTGAGTCTTCATGCTGAGTCTTCCGTTCCTCAGTATCCTACTGAGTCTTCAGAATCTCAGTTTCATACTGAGTCTTCGGATACTTCAGAAACATACTGAGTTCTTCAGAGTCTTCAGAACCTATCCTGAACTATATCTGCTGACTATACATTTTGCAGATAACATCCTGAGTACTCTAAAACTGAATCCTGACTCAACTATCAAGATCATTCTGATCATGTCATACTCAGGGGTTTTGGGATCTTAATCAAAATCATATATATTAAATTCATCTCCCAACAATTTCCCCCTTTTTGATGATGCCAAAACCTATCTTGTTACAAACATATGACCTGTATTCAGGTTTCAGTTTATCCTATTACAAGATTGGTTGTCTCCCAACAATTTCTTAAATCAGAGAAACTCCTAGTAATTTCAGAGAGTCCCCAATCAATTTAAATTACTTAACCATTTCTTCAGTAATGAATCTCTTTAAATAGTTCATTACCAAATACTTAAACAATTTCCCCCATAACAACATACAATCAGTTTAGAGACATTCATTCAGCATATCAAAATAAAAGACATGTAAATAAGATAATGAGATATTATCTTTTGAGCATAATGATAAATCTTCATTGATGATTGGTATCCCATTACAGATTACAATGAGTTTATCAACAAAATCAAAAAGACAAAAATTTAAAGATTACAGAATCTTCTGAGTCTTCAGTCTTCAGTCTTCAGATTTGCTTCATTCTCAACTTCATCAGCGGGCACCTCCAGGTCAAACATTCCGAAAAATCTCTTCTTCAGCTCATTTCTTTCCTTGATAATGTCCGTACTGTTTCCTGTTAGACCCAACTGACCAGCATACTGAGCAATTTCTTGAGTGATGACCTTTTCATTCACCAAGCCATTACCAAGTCTTGGAGGAGGATAGAAATATGGACCAGGGGCTACTATCTGTACCTCTCTTTCATCCGCAAGGTTAATCCAGCCCTGTAGATACTTTGGATAGAAGGTTAGAAGATATTCAATGAAAGCTTCATTCTGATATGAGCTTTCCTCTCTCCATTCCCTGAGAACATCATAATTGAACCAGAAGGTCCTCTTGAATTCTTCTCACATATCGTTGAGTTTGATTGGCATCCATTTATCAACGTGGGGCCACTTTAGTGCTTTTGATGTTCCTTTCCTCTTGCTAGCAAACTTCCTGAATTCACTCCTTCGCTTCTGCTCTTCGTCTATCTTCTTTCTGATCACAGACGCTCCTGAGACAGAAGCAGCAGCTTTCTTAGCTTGTTCTATTTGGAGTGTCTTCAGAGCATCTCTCGCGTTGAAGACTTTCTTATGAGGTTGAGACTCAGATTCTTCTTTATCTTCATCATCCAGAATCAACTTTCTCTGGATTGGCTTAGAAGCCTTTGCACGCTTGCTTTCAGGTTGAACACCGCCCAAGGCTTTCCTCTTCATAGGCATTTCAGCAGCAGCCTGGCTTGTTCCAACCTTTGCTCTAGCACTCAGTTTCTCTTTTGTAACATCAAGCATGGTTTGCTTAGAAACTCGAGTGTAGATAGGCTTCTCCACCTGAGCGAACTTTAACTTCTCAGTAGCTTCGACTTCTTTTAAGGCTTTGGCTAGATTATACATTTCAGCATCTTTCTGAGCCTTCTTCTCCAAAGTACGTGCCATGAACTTTCTGAGATCTTCACCTTCCTTTTCCCCCTTCTTGGCACCGTAATTTGGAAGAAGTCTGGAGAGTGCTGTGTCCATGTTATATTGCTCTTTGCTCACACAACGGATCTCTCCTGCTAACTAATCTTGTTCGTCTTCAGCCTCCTTAGATGGTTCTTGGTCACCGAAACTTCTTCAGATAAGTGGGCAAACTGGCCAGAGAGTGCTTCTTTGAACATCTCTGTCATCTTGGTCATGAGTAATGAGCTCATTTCCTCAAAGAGACTTGATTAACACCTCATTCTTTCTCTCGCTAGTTTCACCTCTAGGAAATCGAGAACTCTCCGGTGTTTACGCTTGATTCAAAGATTTTAACTTCGGCCTTGACTCCTCCGAACTTCTCATTCGACTTTTCTTCCATGGAGGTCATCTGGGTGGTCGAGTGTTTTGGATTAGCACCACTCACGAAGAGTAACTAAGACTTTCCATCTTTTGAGCTTCGTCACAACGTCTCTTCCATCCGAGCAATTTTGATCATCATTGGCTCAACCTTCTCAAGTTTCTCCATCAAGGGAGTGAGATCAATCTCGGGAACCTTCAGCACCTTATGTCTTTGTCCCCGATCATCATGCTTGACCGTCCCGAGCTCCGGTCTCCAGTCGAGCCTCGGTCATTTATCGACAATTGAGAATTAAAGATAGAACTTTCAAAGAACTTTGGCATAATTGTTAATAGTGCCAAAGGGTACCAAAGTGCTAGCCGATCGAGGTTGACCAATTTCGAGTTGATCAAACAGCGAAGTCTCCTTTTCCATCCGAGGCCCGATCCTCGGCATCTCCTGTTGGTCCCCATCTCCATCTTTAGATTTGTCTCCATTTTCGGGGACTCAACTTGATTCTTTCCTCGACCAACTTCTTACGAACGGCTCATCAAAATTGGAGTTTTTCATCCCGAGCTTTGTCCTCCCGAACCACGAGAAGTCGGTCCGGGAAGCGCATCTCTTCATTCCACCGTCTTCCCCTCTGAATGCGGCAATATCAAGCATCTCGGGGTATAGCCGATTTCGAGGGTAGCGGTCAAGAATGAACCGTTCCCCTTGCTCCTCCACTCGCCTTCTTGACTTCTCCTTCTTCCATCTCGGGCTCTCCGGGTTCTCATTGAAGCATCACCGAGGGATCAAGCAAGAGATCACTCCAAGAGCTCATCAAGAATATTACGCTCCCGAGCCTCAACAGATCTCGAAGTTTTCACATGCGTCAGTCCTCGGTTGCATCGAGTGGGTTCTCGAGGCCCGAGCCGGGCATATCCTCGATTTGAGTCCGAGTTGGCTTCACCGATCTGGCACATCTTCAGATCGACTCTCCGAAATGGGCTCTTCTGTCTCGAGCTTTGCACATCCGAGGTAAAGCATCTCGAGGTCTCGAGCTCTTTAAAAATTCCCGAGAAATTTTATCCGAATCGAGCGATGTCTCGAGCACCTCCGGAGAAGACCGCTCCTCACCGATCGATCGTGGTCCTAGAGATAACCTGAGCCAACACTTGTAATGGTGAACTCTGAGCGGTTTGGCCCTCCGATTGAATCTCTTCAGAATCACTTCCATCTTCATCGGTGAGAACCACCAATCTTCTGCGTTTTGGAGCAAGATCCCTCTGTTTCAACATCTTTGCTCCCTGCTCCATCTTTGCCTCCAACAAAACCTTCCCCCTGGTTTGTTGGGTCTCTTTTTCAGCAGCCGCAGAAGGTGATTCTACCTTCTTTTCTCTCTTCCCCCTGAAGGTTTGCTTCTTTGCAGCAATGGGTTTAAAGAGAATTTTGGACTTAGGGAATGAGGTCGAATTGGCGAAGATATCCTCCTCCTCTCTGCACATCTCCAAAATATAAGCAATTTTGGTGGCATGGTGGATCTTGCCTTTGATTGAGATCGCCCCATCAACCTTCCTCAAAACTTTGGTCTGCTCACTCACCATCTGAATCAGAAATTTTAGCCAGTTGAAGTCAGTGGTGGGTGAGGCCTCGATTGCCGCCATCAATCTGAGCTTCGGGGTACTGATCTGCTCAAAACTCCCCACAAGACTCATGATGCACTTACTCACAATATCCATCAAAACACGATATTGTGGCTTCAGGTGCCTTTTATGCAGTGTCGCTTCAAACTTCACAGGATTCTCAGCAATCCTATCTAAGTATTCCTACTCTCTACCCGACATATACATCGTAGGATCCTCTCCTCTATCACAGAGCTCAAAAACATCATTCAGATTTTTCGGAATTATGTACAAATCCCTCTCAAAATCGACGTATTTGGACGATTGCTCTAAATGTGATACGATGATCGAAGAATGCATACAGTCCTCTTCATCTATCTTCAAGTTATAAATGAATTCGATTACCTCATTAGCGAATTCCTGGTCTGGTCGGCTTGCGACTAGATGGGTGAGTTTAGCCAGTCGAATCATATGCAGAGCCTCCTCTTCTAGCTTTGAGTTGGTTGTGCTTTCGAGTGAGACAACGAACTCGTACCATGGCTTGTTGGTTTCGGCTAATCTCTCGAACAAGGTTGGAGCCATTTTAGAGATTGATTTAAGAAATGAAGCTTTAGGGTTTGGGAATTTCTGGGCAAATGGGATTTTTATTTGCAGAGGATTTGGGAACGAAGGGTTTGATAAAATTTTGGCTTGAAAGGCTTCTTAGGGTATATATAGCTTCGAGATCATGGGGAATCACGTTGGTTAGGTGAAAAGCAACGGTTGAGATTAATCTCCGATTAATCGGGTATCTGAACCCAACGATCTCCGAAAAGGAAGCCGCCAAAACATCCTCATTGGTCATTAATGTAGCAGAGCATTAAATGACTGTTAACCTTCTTCGGAATTTAAAACGATCCCGCCCAAAACATTCCTCAGGTGTTTTGTATTTATTGCGAATGATTACTGAGCTTCACTTAAGCAATAAATGAGTCGCATGAGTCATTACTTCTTCAGACTAATTTTCTTCTATCAGTCTTATCGAAATCGACCTTGATAAAATGTCAAGATAATATCGAAATCTTGAATTGGTTCAAGATGCTTCCGAAATCTTGACCTTCAAAGAATCTGAGTTCCCCGAGACTCGATTCAAGATTTCCATTTTATCCTAAGCTTCTCAAAGAGAATTCGAGAAAACTTCATGCTTACGAAAACCTTCAATTTTTGATTTTACTTTATACACACTGGTTCTAACATCCCTAATTCAACTTAAAGTTCACGAAATCTTGATTCAAACCCAAAGGTTTAGTCAAGATATCGACTCTTTTGCTTATCATTATGAATTTTCTCCATCCTTATGTCCTTCTTCTCGACATGATCTCTCGATGAAGTGATGTCCGATATCCACATGCTTGCATCCGTGTGCAATAACCGGATTTTGTGAAATAGCAATGACCTTTATTATTGTCACAAAATATTGGTACTTCATTGGCTTCAACATTATAATCCCTTAATTGTTTGCGAGCCAAAGAATCGAAGCATGACTTCCTGCAACCATGTATTGACTTCGATAGTAGTGGTTAACTCTTCGAGGTCCGCTTCTTCGAAAACCAAGATATCGACTTACTTCCTAGAAATTGACAAGTTCTGAAGTGGACTTCGTCAATTTCGCAACCTCCATAATAATCGCATCCGAGTAACCGGTTAATTCAAGGTTATCATCATTTGGATACCACAATCCTCTATTCACTGTGCCTTTAAGATACTTCAGTATCTTTTTGGCAGCCTCCATGTGACTAGCCTTATGATTAACTTGGTATCTTGCACATATCCCAACAGCAAATGTTATATCCGGCCTACTTAACGTGAGATAGAGCAATGATCTAATGATTCCTCTATAATCATGATGGCTTTTCGATTTGCCTTGTAATCGGGATCCATCTTGTAGTTAGTATTCATGGGAATCCTAAGCGCATTGCAATTCGCATACACCATATTTGGCAATCGGATCTCGGTGTACTTTGCCTGGTTGATGAATATTCCTTCATTTGATTGTTTCACTTGAAGACCTAGAAAGAAATTCATCTCTCCCATCATCATTTACATCTCAAACTTGCCTTTCATCGGTGTTGAAAACTTTTTCACACACGGTGATGGTTTGGAGATCCAAAAATGATGTCATCAACATATATCCGAACTAGTAAGATATCTTCCCATCCTCTATCCCGAACAGAAGTTCTATCAAGCAGTTCCTTTGACAAACCCATGGTCAAGAAGAAACCGAGAGAAAGAGTATCATACCATGCTCGGGTGCTTGCTTGAGACCATACAAAGCTTTTTTCCGAGCACTGTAAACTTGGTCATTCTGTTTTGAAACCGGGAGGTTGTTCCACATAAACCTCTTCTTTAAGCACACCGTTCGAAATGCACTTTTCACATCCATTTGATGGTACTGTGAACTTCATGTGGGCAGCATATGCAAGAAACAATTTGATGGCTTCTAGTCTTGCAACAGGCGCAAAGGTTTCATCATAATCCAAGCCTTCTTCTTGGGAATAACCTTGTGCAACTAGCTTTGCCTTGTTTCTCACAATGTTGTTGTTTTCATCTCTTTTATTCTTGAAAACCCACTTGGTTCCAATGACATTGTGCCTTTTACGGTCTATCTACCCGGCTCCCATACTTCATTCCTTGAGAATTGATTCAAATTTCATCTTGCATAGCAAAGAATAATCAATGAGAATCTTGTAGAGCTTCACCAATCTCAGTAGGTTCTTTCTCTGATAGGAAGCAGCAGAATAGTGCACTTTCACCATGGAACCTTCTTGTTTTAACACCTTCAGTTAGATATCCCACAATCTGACTTGTCGGATGACTATCTAACCATTTCCTTCTTGATGTTCCCCCTTCAATAGTATCCTCAACATTTGAAATATTAGGTTCAGTTAAATCAGTAAACTCAGGGAACAACAAAACAGGAGAAAGGGAATCATCTTCCTCAGGGGAAATTCTATTCAGAACATTGTCAGAGACATTTGTTCCCCTTTGGTTGATAGATTCAAAATTTGCCTCAGCTGTGACCACATCATCATTGGCATCACTTACCTGAGTCTGAACTGGTGTCTGTTCAGATTGGTCACCTTTGGAGTGTTGGTTTTCCTGAGTCTCACCATCCTGAGTTCCATCTGAACTTCTTTATTCGAGTCCGAGTCACCCAATCATAGGATGTGGTGACTTCTTCTTTTCGAGTTCAAATGGATGATTTATCTTTTCGTTTTCAGCTTAATCTGGCGATCCTCTTAGTCGGTTCATCAAGATCATGTTCTGTTTCTTCCGAACACAAGTAGATTCATCAAAAAACAACATGAGGTGTTTCCTCCACAATAAGAGTCCTACAGCTTGTAAACTCGAAAGTTTTATCGACTTCGTAATATCCTAAGAATATTCCTTCATCAGCTTTACTATCAAATGTTTTGAACCGATCTTTACCATTATTGTGTATGAAACACTTGCAACCAAACACACGAAAGAAAGAAACAAGAGGCTTCCTTTCATTCCAAAGCTCATAGGGTGTTTTGCCTTGACTCTTGGTCAGCATGGATCTGTTCTGAGAGTAGCATGTAGTGTTGACAGCTTCAGCCCAAAATCTTTTAGGAATATACCTTGACTATCATTGTCCTGTCAACGGCGTCTTTCGTAGTTCTCGTTTCATTCTTTTCAAAGAACACCGTTTTGTTGAGGGGTCCTTGCAGCTGATGTTTCATGTGAAATTCCATTCTCTGCATAATAATCAGATATGATATGATTTATAAACTCAGTTCCTTTGTCAGATCTGATTTTGACCACACTCAGATTTTTCTCAATACTGAGCCTTTTCAAGAACTCTGGCACTTTTTTATTCGAGTCTCTTTTTCATCGAGTAAGAATATGACCCAAGTATATCTTGAGTAGTCATCAACTAATACCAATGTGTATTTCCGCCATTAGTGCTTCTCTTGGTGTTATAGGACCAAAAGATCCATATGCAAAGAATCAAGTATTCTGTCAGTAGAAACCTCTACTTTGCTTTTAAATGATGCTTTTACTTGTTTTCCTTTCTGGCAAGCATCACAAATATGTTCCTTACTGAACACTTCATTAGGCAACCCTCTCACAAGAGCTAATCTTGCAAGCTTGTTCAGGGTTTTGAAATTCAGGTGATTCATTCTTTTATGCCATAACCAACTGGTATCTGTGGAACTTTTAGCAACTAAACATGTATCTTTGGGAGTTGAGCTCCAATCAGCAAGATACACATTCCCTTTTCTTATACCAGTCAGTAATACTTTCTGTGATGTATCATCTTTCACAAAACATAAGTTCTTAGAGAACTCAACATTAAAACCCTTATCATAGAATTGGCTAATTGTAAGCAAGTTATGCTTCAATCCAGATACATATGAAACACCATGGATATGAACTGAGTCAATTTCCAAAGTTCCATATCCTTCAGTCTGTCCCTTGGAGTTATCTCCAAAAGTGATCTGTGGGCCTCTTTGTTCAACATAGTCACTGAGTATCTTCTTGTATCCTGTCATATGTCTTGAACATCCACTGTCAAGATACCATATATCAGGAGCTTTTTCATCTCTTCTCATCAGTGCCATGTGATCTTTAGTCAGTTCAGTGCCCTTGTTTTCCTCCTGAAAAACAGATCAATTCTTAGGTACCCAATTTGTGTAGGGTCCTACAAGGTTAGATGTACCTTTCGGAATCCAAATCTGCCTGACAACTCTAATCACTAATTTGTCTTCCATAAACATCAACATATACATCCACTACTCTGGGTGCCTTAGCAGTTTTTTGTATATGTGTGCTAGCTTTAGCATGAACATGGGCTTTTGAATTCTTCTTTGGTTCAGGCCTTCTGTTCAGATGCTTAGGCTTTTGTGCAGCCGGTCTAAATCTTTGATGACTCGGGTTCAGATAACCTTTACCCTTAGGCAAGTGGGGTTCAGGTTGTCTGTACTGAAATCTGGGTCTTTCAGCATACCGAGGACTTGGTCTCTTCAGTTGAGAATGTCTCTGCTGAGTGTTTCTCATCTGAGGATTCCTCTGATGGTTCAGTGTGGAGCCTTTCAGGTTTGCATTCTTAGCCTGAGGCTTTGAAGTACTTGCCTGAAACTTTCCAACTGACTGCTCAGGTTTTCTAGCCTTTACCTGAGGTTTGGGCTTTCTAACCTGATCATTCAGTTTTACTGAGACCATAGGTCCTTTTCCCTTGTCTACAACCTTGGGCATTACTTTAGTTTGAAGTGTAGGTGCCACTGGTTTTACAAAGATTGTCTTCTTGCTACTTGATGCAGCATTCAGATGACCTTGTGAGGTTCCCCCTGGAATGAATCCCAATCCAGTTTTTATAGTGGCAGATCTCTGGTAACTCTGAATTTCATCTATTACATTAGATGCTTTATTCAATAGAGTTAACTTCTTCTGTGCACTATCCTCACAGTTCTGTAGAGTTTCATGCTTCTCAGAGAGGTCATTGAACTTAGTCCTGATTAGCTGAATCTCTTCAGTGGATTTCTCTAGCTTTTTAGTTAGGGACATTATCAACTTCTCTTTCTCTGAGAGTTGTACTTTCAGAACATCCAGTTCATCAGTAGCTCCCATTAATTGAGAAGTGATTTCAATATTGCTAGAGTCTTTCCATTTTAGATTTTCAGCTTTCAGTTCCTTATTCTGCTCTTGAGTTTCATTTAGCAGTTCTTGTAAAATAGCATAGTCCTTCATCAGATTCTCAAAAGAATCCATCAGGTCAAAATGACTGTTTACAGTGGAACTTGAAAACTCTTGTGCTGGTGTAGGAGCAACAACAGAGAAAGAAGAGTTTACCTCCTCAATGGCCATCAGACAAATGTCATCACTTTCACTGTCTGAGAATATCTCATCTGAAGAGTTAGATCCCTCCTCAGAATGTTCTTCTTCTGCAACCATGGCCTTTTTGCTTGAGAACTTCTGGTCTCTTTTAGCTTGCCTTTCTCTTCTCTCCTTAGCACTAAAATCTGGATAATCATACTGGAAGTGACCTTTCTTCTGACAATTATAGCATCTGTTGGTATCATCATCCTGATCATTTTCTTCTTTGGACTTGGAGTCCTTCTTTCTGGATGAAGATCCTTCAGCTTTTAGGTCCTTCTTCTTCTCAGTTGATTTGTCCTCAGGTTTCTTCTGGTACCTGTGGTTCCTGTAATAGCTTTTGTATTTTCCAAATCTACTATTAAGTCTGTCAAACCTCCTTGCCATCAGTGCTAGCTTTTCCTCAAGCTCATCCTGATTTTTGGCATGGGGGTTCTCAGACTCTCTAGTTTTACAGGTTTTATCTTTGGCTTTTAAAGCCACATTCTTACTCGATGAAGAATCATCTTTGCTGTCAGCCTTTTTGGATTTCTTATCAATTACAAATTCATAGGCCTTTAGCTCAGAGAAGACTTGTTGATATGGCATTGAACTAATGTTCTTGGTGTTTTCAATCACCACTGCATGAATATCCCATTTCTTAGAAAGACCTCTAAGAATTTTCAATGCCACTTCTCTTTGTGGATATTTCTTTCCAAGTGCATTTAGATCATTCATGATGCTAGTGAATCTGACTTCTAGTTTGTCTATTGATTCACCATCATCCATTTCAAAACTATCAAACTTTCCAATTGCCACTGAAAGTTTGTTTTCTTTTATATGATCTGTGCCTTGGTACATTACAGCTAGTGTATCCCAAATCTCTTTAGCAGTATTACAGTGAGAGATCATTCCCATCACACCATCATCAATTGTACTGTATAGTGTGTCTTTTGCAATGTATTCTAGATTGACTAACTTTCTCTCCTCAGGAGTCAGTTGGTCATCAGACTTAGGGAATTATGCTCTAGGATCAATTCTCTCATCTTTTGTTCCTCTGGGATTCACCACAGTAAATTGAAATGGTCTTTGAGAGACCACTCTCCACATACGCTCGTGTTTGGAATACAGATGAGCCTGCATTCTCAGTCTCCATAGATCATAGTTCTCCACTGAGAACATGAGAAGTTTTTTAGAAGACATTTTTCTGATCTTTTGAAAAGTAAAAAGTTTCAGCAAATAAGACCAGTTAAGATAGACCACAAGTATTTTTGAAAATAAAACTTTGGTCAACAAAGCGGGTGGTCAAGTTGAACCACTGCTCTGATA
Source organism: Stenogyne calaminthoides (assembly GCA_037126765.1). Taxonomy (NCBI): domain Eukaryota; kingdom Viridiplantae; phylum Streptophyta; class Magnoliopsida; order Lamiales; family Lamiaceae; genus Stenogyne; species Stenogyne calaminthoides. The sequence goes on along the minus strand of JBBCBC010000010.1, from coordinate 23,831,315 downwards.
CCACTTGTTGGTCCCGGTGCAAACGAGTCTTACACGTGTATGGGGGGGGAATACACGTGTTCAGTGTTTTTAAACTTTTTTTTCATCGAGGTCACTTGGGTCGATAATCACGAAGATTAGGTTCTCGAGAAGCACAGATCGCCCGAGTCAAAGTCTCATCGAGACGGTGATCCTGAGTCGCTTTCAGATACCTCGAGATAATCCCAACCGAGTCGAGTGTCGAGATCCCGAGTTGCTTGGATCGGATAACTAACTTATGAATCCTCGAAGAGAGTTTAGTTTGGTAACTATCTCTGTTCTAGCTACTACCGACCGCGGAATGGTTGGCCCTTAGTTTATACTCGTTTTAAGCTTTGCTGAAAACATTCCCTTTATGAAAATAGTGATTAGGCTGTGATTCACTTATGCAACTTCAGTGGATTGATTCCAACTGAATATCAGTGAAAAGTATGCTTTCAAAAATCAAGTCAATGCAACAGTTAAGCACAGATAAGGAAAGCAATAAAGAACACAACAATTATAGTGGTTCAGAGACTCAAGCTCCTACGTCCACTCTCCCTGACTCTTCAGAGAAATTCACTATCAACTTCTGAGCTTTCTGACTACCTCGTAGTTTACTTACTCAACTCGCCCCCGTTTTTTCGACTACTCCACGTAGTTTACTTACTCAACCCGACCTTGAGTTTTCTGACTACCTCCGTAGTTTACTTACTCAAACACTCACAAGCTTTCAGACTACCCCTGTAGCTTACTAACTTCTCCTCTAGAGTTTTCTGACTACTCCGCGTAGTTTACTAACTCTTTACAACTCTTCTCACCAACAAACACACTCCAACTACCTTCTCAAGGGTTTTGGGGTTTCTCGGTTGGTTTCCAACTAGGATGAGATATCCTTTACAATGAAGCACAATGCAAAGGGTTAGGATATCTCGATTAAGCTTTGGATAATTCTTATCAAGCTAGGCTTAGTATAGTGAGCTCTCTTCAATATAGAAGCACTTGAGAAATTCTAAGTTTTTCGAGTGCTTTAACTTTTGCAAGAATAAGTTTGAGCTCTTGAGTTGTGTATAAATTTCCGTAACCTTACAATGTAGAGGGTCACCGGTATTTATAGGCATACACCAAGGTCACTCTTGAAAACTATCCGTTGGAGAGATAACCCGTGAGTTTCCTCTTAAGGTGTGTGAGAACGGCTATATTTAGGGTTTGAACCTCCCTAACATGTTTTAGGCAATAGCCTTTCACGTGGCCGGTCTTCTTTTTTTGCGATCGGAACTTTTGTACATCGACATCTTTTACGGCGACACATCCTTTGTCGCTGTGTCGATGGTACAAAGCGATCTTTGTCTTCCTCTTTTTGACTTTTGTCTCCGGTTAAAGGTAGACACCTTCAGCGGCTCTTTTGGTTACAAACTTTGAGTTTGATATAACCTTAACAACAACCGACTTAGTTCCTTTTATGCGCATTTTGAATGTCTTGGCAGATATCTATTTTCTAAGGAATCGCGATCTTCCAAAGATTGCATCCTTCCGGATAGATATATTAAGTGCCTCGGAACATTGAGTTCATCTTGAGCATTGAGACATTATCGAGTCTTGATAATCTTGTGCCTTGATATTCTTGATCTTGATTCTCGGTCTTGATCTTGTGTCTTCCGAGTCTTCTGAGTCTTCAGGGTCTTCTGAGTCTTCAGGGTCTTCTGAATCTTTATAGTTTATCTTGGACCGATGTCTTGAGTCTTCATCTTTGAGTCTTCCGTTCCTCAGTATCCTACTGAGTCTTCAGAATCTCAGTTTCATACTGAGTCTTCGGATACTTCAGAAACATACTGAGTTCTTCAGAGTCTTCAGAACCTATCCTGAACTATATCTGCTGACAATACATTCTGCAGATAACATCCTGAGTACTCTAAAACTGAATCCTGACTCAACTATCAAGATCATTCTGATCATGTCATACTCAGGGTTTTTGGGATCTTAATCAAAATCATATATATTAAATTCATCTCCCAACACTTGGGAATGAAACACTCATCCCCTATTTATAGAGGTGTTGTGGTGGAAAATTTGGGATAAAATAATATGGGAAAATCTTTTTCTTGATCTCCAAGAAATCTTGAATATATCTCATATATTCTTTTTTCCATAATTAAAATATTCCACAAAAATCCCAACTCCTCTTTGTTATGGAATTTTCGAAATATAGGGAACAAGATTCCAAGATTTGGATCTTCTTGAATTTATGAGATATTCTTGTATTTCAAGAAATACATATCTTTCATAATATCTTTTCAAGAAAATCAAGAAAATCTTTTCTTCTTTTATATTCAAAATTTTTCGAAAAATATCCCCATAAATAACCAAGTGGGAGATTTTTTGAATTTAATGAGATAATCTTGTATTCCAAGAATACATATCTTCATTCCATAACAAAATTCAAAGAAAATCTTTCTCCCTCTTTTATTTATGATTTTTGAAATTATGAGGAAAAATTAAGCAACAGATTTATTTTATTTTTAAACACCTTTTTCAGTTATTGGACTTTATGTTGGGCTACTTAGGGGGCCTTTAGGAGAATTAAGATTGGACCTTCCAATGAATCTTGAATTATCAATATTGAGCCACAATATTATTCAAGCCCATAAATATTAATTAATCCCACTACATAATTAATATCAAGACTATCCATCTTAACCCATATTACGAGTCAATATGGCTCCAAAGTTATTATTTCCCGTGTTTAAGATTATCTAGCCCATTAATTAATTCAAGCCACTGAAATAGCTTTCCATTAATTAATATCTTTTGTCCTTGGTTAAGGAACGGTTCAACATTATTATCCATATTGGAAACTAGTTCCACTTGCAAGATTTGGTATGATAAAACTTATGAACCTCCCAAGGGGGCAAATCGAACAAGCGTACTTGCACACGATTCTCCATATTAAATCTTAGCAATCACATGTGACCAATAATATTGCCCAAGATAAAAAGTATTGAATCTCGTTGATTCTCTACCCGTGATAAGTCAAAGCAATAGTTACCAACCACACGTGATCCTATTTAAGGGACGAAGATTAAGAAATAACAAACCATCGAGGTCTAATTCTTCCTTGTTCGATTCAAGAATTTGTCCTCCTCAGAGGTCCTATTCGATTGCATCCGCCATGCACTAGTGTAATCTCTTGGTCAAGACAAGCCAATCTCGAGCCTTACACTTCAACCTTTCACGATGGATTGTTCATTTCCATCTAGGTCGTGAATGGTGTACTTTTTGGTTACAAAGGGATTGTTAATTTAATCTTCGTGATCCGGTATCACTAAATTAACTACAATGTAACACGTCTTATTTATTGAGCAGGTTATGCGGTAAATATATGTAACATTCAATGATATTTAAAGCATCATTGATAAATATTTTATTTCAAGAATAAGTTCGAAATTCGGTTTTGATTATACAAAGTAAAAACATACTTTCCAGTATAATCCTAACAGTGAAGACATGAAGCCAATAGCTCGAAGACCAAGATCGAGAAGACCACCGGAAGATCAAGATCCGCACTGAAGACCTACATCATCGAAGTCCGCTAGTTGAAGCTAAGACAATCGGCATCAAGAAGACTTTATCAGTAGATCGATCGGTTGTAATCGATCAAAGTTAGCTCACACCAGGTGTCAACTGATGTTACACCAGCCATACGTTGTTGATCTGAACAAAGAGAATGTCAACTTTAGTTGGTAAAACAAACACTGAAAAGTGTACTTGTTAACCAATGAGATCAAGACACGATGCACCCGAGTCGACAATGCGGATTCGCAGACCGCAGAGTCAAACGGCTATAAAGGACAACTATTCACGCTTTTCGGCCATGCCGTTCTGGGAAGCACGTCACATCAAATCCTGCAAACCTACCAAATATAGCCGGAAATTCAAATTGCTCTCCAACGGCTCTTTGATTTCGAGGTCTATAAATATGGGATTACTCTTCAGAGTGAGATACGGAAATTATCAAGAAGCTCAAACTATAGCGAAATTTCCGCACGAAGAACATAAATTTGAAGAATATTTCTAAGTGTTCATCCCATTGTTCTTAGCATAGAAATCTAATCCTCTAGCTTTTGGCTACATAAACACTAGGATAGATTTCCAGTTGGAACAACAACAAATCTTTACCCAAACCCAAAAGTTAGGTTAAATTTGTTTTGCAAGATTTCAGACTAGGGTTTCTAGTTCTGATTTCTGGGATCGGTTGAGTGAGAACTTTTTGGGAAATTTGTATTTAAGTTTTGATGGAAGTTCCAAAACAGGTTGTAATAGGACCAGTCAGACCTGTTAGCTGACTGATGACTTAGAATCAGATTAAGATGACCAGCTGAAATGTATAGATAGCTGATGTAAAAGATAGGTCACATATTGAGGGGGAACTCAATATGTATAGGTCAGGTCGAAGTATCAGATGACCCAGATAAGGTCAGATGATCAGAAGGCTAAGAACAATTCAGAAGAAAAGAAGTCAGAAGATCAGGTGAAGACAAAAGACACTGAAGACTCAGATGAACCTGAAGACTCAGATAAACCTGAAGACTCAGTTAAACCTGAAGACTCAGATGAACCTGAAGACTCAAATAAACTTGAAGACTCAAGAATAAACTCAAGATTCAAAAGATGATCGAAGACACCGAGGCTCGAGTCACCAAGATCAAGACTACCGGAAGACCTAAAGACCTATATCGGCCCGAAATCCGTGATATTGTGCTAAGATAATCTGCATCAGAAAACTCAACAAGGTAGATTGGTCAGTTATCTGATCAAGTCAGCTCACACTTGGCGTTAACCTAAATGGTACACCAGACAAGACGAATATTCTACAAAAGGAATATCAATTGTCTAACGGACAAATTACTGAAGTGCCGCCTCGCGAAGGCAAAGAGAAAGCGACACGTGCACAAAAAGAGCTGATAATGCGGGATTCGACGCTGCGGACATAAACGACGCTAATCATGCCTTCGGCCACGCCGATATTCGGAGCCTCACAATCATATCCTACAACCTACCTAATATAGCCCAAAATTCAAATTGCTCTCTAACGGCTCTTTGATTTCGTGGACTATAAAATGGGATTGCTCGTCAAGTGACACTAAGGACCAACACATGAACAATTGAGCAAAGCGGAACAACAACATTAACGCAAACTATCAAGAAGCAAAAACCTTCAGAATCTCCGCTCGAAGAACACCAAATTTGAAGATTATTCTTAGAGTGTTCATCCCATTGTTCTTAGCTTAGAAATTCTATCCACTAGCATTTTGGCTATCTAAAACACCAGGATAGGTTTCCAGTTGGAACCTTCAAACATTCTTTACCCAAACTCAAAGTTAGGTTAAGTTTATCACCGCAAGATTTCAGACTAGGGTTTCTAGTTTATGATTTCTGGTTCGGTTGAGTGTGAACTCGATAAACATTTGTTGAGTGTTGGACTAACACATAAAACTAAGTCCAGTCGGTTAAGTTCGGTTAAGCAGGTTAAGTTGCCCCTGTGTTAAGGGAAGAGTGGACGTAAGATGGATTTCGTCTGAACCACTATAAATCTTGTGTGCATTTACCTGCTCTTTATTGCTTTACACTATTCACACAACTGAGCTTAAAATTGCATACATATTCTAAGTTAACGGCAGTCTGCACCAAGCAACTGATCTGATCAGGTTGACACCTTAGTCAGCAGGTTGAAAATTGACTTAAGAATCTGAATTAATAAAACTGGTTTTTCACACGGGTATTTACAAGCTTCCGCACCCTCAGTTAAACTGACAGATATCAAACTGATCTGCCCTCAGGCACTCAGTAAGATTGAACATCAGTCCAAACTGACTCACTAGCACTCTGATAAGGCAATCTGCAAATCACACCTGATCCGCATGAAAAGTTTTCAGAAGTCTATTCACCCCTCCCCTCTAGACTTCTGCCCTCACAAAACCCGTTCGGCACCTACAAGTGGTATCAGAGCAGTGGTTCTACAGACTACTGGCTTTGAGTATCATCGATTCTTGAGGAAGAATCTTTGTGGTCATTTGAACAGATCTTGAAAAACCGTTTTCAAAACTCATTCGTTTTCAAAATCACCCAGCATGGATAATACCTCTGGTATGTATCATGATTTGCCTAAGTTTTCAATTGATGAGTATGAAGATTGGACTATATACATGTGCAACCATCTGGGATCGATAAGCGGCAAAATGATGGAAGTCATTGAACGAATCATCATATATCACGACAACCCAGCGGTTGGAGGAGATCTAGATCATGCACCTGGAAGTCTTGTACTCTAGATACAATTGCCAGGCATATAATCATGAAGACGATGGATAAAGTCACCAAAGAGAAGATAAAGTATCTCAAAACAGCGAAACAAATGTGGGATACTCTTGCTGAGATGTGCGAAGGGAATGATCAGATCAAAGACAGCTGACTACAAGCTGAACTGGTGATGTTCGAAAAGCTCAAAATGTTGCCCAACGAGACCATCAACGAGCTCGATGGGAGGATCACCATGTCAGTAAATAAGCTACGAGAACTTGGAAGAGAGATGTCAGACAAAGACATCAATTATAAGATCTTAAGATCTCTCACCAAGAAATGGGACATGAAAGTCACGGTAATCAAGGATTGCCAAGACATTTCCAAGATGAAGCCAAGTAGCTTATTCTTAAGCCTTAAAGCCCATGAGTTCGATTTAATCGAAAGAGGGCAAGCAGATGAAGACGAGATGCCTGCTGAAGCCTCAACCTCAACATCTAAATCAGTTACATTCAAAGCAACCAGCAGCAGATCAAAGGCCACTGAACCTGTTGGAAACATAATGAGTCAAGAAGAACATATCGCTCTGCTTACCAGGAAACTTGAAAGATCGAATACTCAACTTGGTAAGTATCGCAGATTCTACAAGGACTATCAAGACAACAAAATAAACAGGAGACCAACTGACAGATCACTAGAAAGGAACAGATCTGATGATCGAAGGGATCACAGAGAAGAAAAGAAAAGAGATGATCGGTCAGATGAGAGAAGAGATAACAGATCTGACAGAAGGAGTTCAGATTACCATCAGAAAGGAAAGTCACCTGACAGATCCTACAGACGGAGTGACTCACCTGGCAGAGGAAGTTCCGTAGATCGAGGAACATGCTTCAACTGCGAGAAACCAGGTCAGTATAGTACCGACTGCCCTGACCTGTCTCCCAGAGAAAGAGAAGAGAAGCTGAACAGAAGAGAGCAACGCTTCAGAGACAGAAAAACCATGGTTGCTGACACATCTGGAATTGATGATTCCTATCTGCCTTATGAGGATTCTGACTACTCATCTGTAGAAGACTTCTGTCTGATAAGCAGTGCTGTTGACTTCTTCGACCATGAAGATCTGATATTCTCTTCAGATAATGATGAACTCTGCCTGATGGCCAAGGAGGAAGACCAATCTGAGGTAACCTCCAAACCTTCTGCTTTTTCAATTTCCACACCAGCTATTATTAGCACACCTGCTGGAGAGATTGACTTGCAGCTCTACTCTGAGAAATTGCTTGATGATCTCTCTGATGCAGTAGACACTTATACAATAGTGAAAGCTGAAAATGACAAGCTAAGGATCAGAAATAATCAGCTTGTTAAAGAGAACGCTGTCAGTAAAGCTACTGAACTGAAATCAGCTGAAACTGCTCAGAAGGTAACTGAGGAACTTAACGTTCTAAAGGTTAAATCTTCTGATCAGGAGAAGCAGATCAAAGATCAGCTAGCAATCAACAAATAGCAAGCTGATGATTTCCAAATTCTACAAGCTAAATTTGATGAGCTATTCCAACTACATAAAAGTCTAAAATCTACCGTGGATAGTTTGCGCAAGAAAATAGAGGTTTTCACGAAGTCATCAAAAACCGTTCAAGATATGAACACCTATTTTCGAACGCCGACTAACAAGAAGGGAATTGGGTATGAGAACCCTTCTACATCCTCAAAAGCCCCGTTTGATTCAATTCAGAAGGGTGTAATCAAACGAGTCTCTGACAAAGATACACAAAAAGCTAAACATGTATCTGATAAGGGAAAAAGACCTCCTGAGCAAGTAATGCAAGTGCCTAATCAGAAAGGGAACAAAAATGGACCCCAACTGATTAAGCATCAGCCGAGGAATCAACAGAAGAACTCAGTTCTTCTGAAGAAACCTCAACCTGATCAGCAGATTAGGTATCAGAAGAGACAACCTGTAAAAAGGAAATCTAATCTGAGACCCAATCAAGGTCAGCTGCCTAACAAGCAAGCTATAGATAAACTGCAAAGACCATCTATACCAAGAAGATATGAATCTTTTGATGGTAGCAGTCATACCTACCCTTATAACCAGAGATCTACGGCTACTGCACCTGAGCCCCACTGGGTTAAAAGAAGACAAAACGTAAAGAAAAATCCCAAGTCTTCTGATTCACCCAAGGCTCACACGAATAATCATACTAATCAGAAAGCATATAAAGAGACGTATGATTATGTTGATATGTATGGGAGACAAATCAGACCTTCTAATCTATCTGATTACCATAGAAGTGCCCTGTTTGTTTGGACCCTAAATCCACCACTAACCCCCCAGGACTCAATTCCAAAGGGGTACCTAAAGCTTGATTCGATTACAGGTTCGCGTGGGACTGCCCAACAAAGGAGGTATACAAGTAACTATCTGGTACATCGATAGTGGATGCTCAAGGCACATGACTAGAAGCAAACATCTCCTTAGCTCTTACAAAGAACAAGAAGGCCCACGTGTACTCTTCGGTGATGATAACTTTGATTTTACCAAAGGATTCGGAACCTTAGAGAATGATGATGTACAAGTAATTGGAGTCTCGTATGTCGAAGGATTAAAGCACAATCTACTATCAGTATCACAATTCTGCGATAACGGATTCAGTGTTGAGTTCTCGAGTGATAAGTGTCGATTAGGAATCGAGCTACTCAACAAATCTTGCTAACTGGTTCAAGGAAAGGCACGATCTACACAGCATATTGGAACAGTTGTCCAAGAAATGCATGCTTAATTGTTAAGAGTTCCAAGAGTAGCAGTTGGCTCTGGCACAAAAGAATGAGTCATCTGAACTTTAAGACTCTTAACAAGATAGCTAGGATGTCTTTAGTTGAGGGACTTCCGAATGAGGTATTCTCTAAAGATCAGACATGTGCCGCATGTCGAGGAAGGGAAACGAGTTAAAGCCTCATTCAAGGAATCCCTGGACCAAAGATCAATAGAGTAGTATGCAATCGCTCCATACGGATTTATTTGGACCCGATTCAAAGTGATCGATCTCGGCCGGATGCAAATATACTCGTAATCGTGGATGATTATTCCAAGTTTACGGGTTGTATTCTTGTATAAGAAGAATGAGACAACAACAAAGATACCGAGCCGCTTTCAAGAAACTACAAAACGAAAAGGGTGTCGGTTTAGTGAAAATCGGATCGATAAAGGTATGAAATTTACGAACTCTTTTATTACTGATTTTTGCACTAAGTTTGGTATACAACATGAGACATCAGCTGCAAGAATGCCACAACAGAATGGTGTAGCAGAACGAAGAAACAGAACACTCAAGGAAGCTGCTCGCACTATGTTAGCTGAACATGCAACACCAAGCCGTTTCTGGGCAAAAGCCATCAAAACTGCATGCCAGACTCAGAATAGATGTTCTCTGACTAAGGCTCACTACAAAACACCCTATGAACTGTGGAAGGGCAGAAAACCTCGTGTTTCTTACTTCCATGTTTTTGGGTGCAAGTGTTTCATACACAACAATGGGAAGAGTCAGTTGAAGACTTTTGAGGCCAAGTAAAATGAGGGTATATTCTTAGGATATTCCTCATCTAGCAAGGCTTTCAGGGTTTACAACAGGCGAACCCTAGTTGTGGAAGAAACACCTCATGTGGTCTTTGATGAAACATCTTCTAAACAAGAGAAATCTGCCTCAGAACAAGAAGTACCAGATCAACCGGTACCTAATGCACAGAAAATGGATCAGCTAAGTATCAAGGAAAAAGGATCAGAACACGTAACAGTGTATATTCCAGATCTTGCTGATTCACCAGGTCAATCAGACCCTAAGGTACGCATGTTGTTAATGAAGAAGTTTGGTACACAATTTGAGACAAGATCAACTTAACCATCTGGTTCATGGGGAACACCTGAAGTTCCTACGGACAGTGTTGGGATATTTTAGTTTTGATAATTTATGCCAAAACATTATTAACTTGTGTTATTCAAGCTAATTTACAGATAACAAGTTTAGGGGGAACGCAAGAACAAATTGAGGGGGAACTCAAGAAATTAGAAGAAGATGATCGAGATCAGACGAGGCTGCAGATGAGTCGTGATCGAGATCAGATGAGTTTTAATCAATCGATGAGCAGGCAAATCGATGTGAAGAAAAAGCTAAAGCCAAAGAAATCGTAAGAGAAGGTTGCAGATCGAAGATGAAAAAAGAGATCGATCAAGATCGACGGATCGAGATCGGATATGAAGATGAAGAGATGAGATCGACGAGATCGACGTGATCGAGATCGATATGATAAACCGATATGCTAACCTAATGCAGATGATTCGATGCTATCCCGAGATGATCCTCAAGATATGTTGATATGATCACGAATGATCGATCAGCAAAAGAAGAAATCGATACTCGAGTCAATGTGACCGAGGGTCGATGTCCGAATTCAGAGAACTCGAACTCAAGAAGCCCGAAAGTGTCAAGATGCCTCGATCAAACAAGGTCCGGCCAAGAGAAGTCACTTGAATCAAGAACCCGAGACTCAAGAAGTTTATCAAGAACTCAAGGCTCAGATAACTCAAGGCTCAGTAACTCAAGGCTCGATAACTCAAGGCTCTGATAACCAAGGCTCGACAAAATCAAGATCCCGAGACTCGAGAAGATCCTCAAGAATATAGCCGTAGAGACTCGTAAGAAATCAAGAATATAGCCGTTAGAGACTCAGAAGAAACTGAAGAATATAGCCATTAGATTCAGCTGACGTGGACCAATGAGAGGAAGACGACAAGCCTGAAAAGTTGCAAAAAGCTACAGAGTAGTATGGATTTGAATGTGATTCTCTCCAACGGTAACATTCAAATCCACACTATAAATACAAGTTCTTCCTTCATTATCAAGTGTGGAATTAATGCGAAAGAGTGTGGAGAATGTAGCAAACAATGCTACAGAGCTAAGAAGATATGGGTTCCAAAGTAGGTTCAGCCCAAGGTCGTGCCAGATGATGTGAGTCCTGAAATATGGCCTGATCGTAGCACGGCTAAGACATTCAACATGAATTGTGCTCCCAATCCTATATACTCAAGCATTCCCACCATAGAACACAAAGCTAGAAATACACGCATATATTCAAGAGTGTTCTACCCTAGATCTAAGCACAAATGATATATCCTAAGCTTAGAGAGATTTTCCCATCCTTAGCATTGAGGATAAACAAATGTAAGGGAAAATCTCAACCTAGTTGGAAACCAAACAAACCTTACCCAAATCAGTTTGATAGGATAAGTTTGTAGGTGAGTGTGAACTCGGTAAAACATTTATCGGCAATCCCGTGAGGGTGATAAGTCCCGCTTGAGTGTGAACTCGGTAAACATCTATCGGCAATCCCGTGAGGGTGATAAGTCCCGCTTGAGTGTGAACTCAATAAACATCTCGGCCATCCCGTGAGGGGTATAAGTCCAGCAGGTTAAGTTCGGTTAAGGTTCCCCTGTGTTAAGGGAATAGTGGACGTAGGATAGGTTTCGTCTGAACCACTATAAAATTTCGTGTGTTCTTTACTGCTTTATGTTTATACTTGTCATATGCATTCAGTTATAAGCAAAACAACACACATGTTCTTAAAAGGGAAAATTTTGGTATCACCATTCCCTCACCCCTGTTTTATATGCATCACATTACATGTTTCGTTTCCGCAGGCGCAAAATCGATTTTAAATCGGGACCTACAGACAGACATCAGCACATGATGAGTCCAACATCAACTGAGACTTGTCCATGTCAAGTGGATCATAATTCTGCACCACTCCCAATCACTAGTAATGAACTACTATCAGAAGAGGATGATGTTCTCCAAACAAATGCAAATCAGAAAAGAAGGACTTGGGTAACCAGTCATCCAACTGATCAGATCATCGGAGACCCATCTGATAGAGTCAAAACTAGACATCAGATTGGTGAAAGTGCCATGTATTGTTGTTATCTGTCTTTGAAGGAACCAACTGAAGTAGAGGAAGCTCTAAAAGATGCAAACTGGATTCTAGCCATGCAAGAAGAACTGGAACAATTTGAAAGGAATCAGGTTTGGAAACTGGTGGACAGACCAACCCATCAAGATGTGATTGGCACAAAATGGATATTCAAGAACAATAGATATGAGAATAATGTAATAACCAGAAATAAGGCAAGACTTGTTGCTAAGGGGTATTCACAATCAGAGGGAATTGACTATGATGAGACCTTTGACCCAGTCGCTCGCCTGGAAGCCATTCGGCTATTTTTGGCATATTCTGCTCACAGAGGGTTTATTGTGTATCAGATGGATGTAAAGAGTGCATTCTTAAACGGGGTACTAGCTGAGGAAGTTTATGTTGAACAACCTCCAGGCTTTGAAAAAGGGGACCAGGTGTACCGTTTAAGAAAAGCTCTTTATGGCCTGAAACAAGCTCCTCGAGCTTGGTATGATACACTCTCCCAGTTCTTGATAGACAGTGGTTTCACTAAAGGAATATTGGACATAACCTTATTCAGAATAGAAGATGGAGAAGATATTCTGATGGTTCAGATTTATGTGGACGACATCATCTTCGGATCTCCCAACAAGAGTCTATGTGAAAAATTCAGCAAGCTGATGCAAGGGAAGTTCGAGATGTCCATGATGGGTCAGATGAGTTAATTTCTGGGTTTACAAGTTAAGCAAAGTACAGAAGGGATATTCATCTTCCAGGCGAAGTACACTAGGAGTTTATTGGCTAAGTTTGGAGTTCAAAACTGTAAGGAAGCCAGAATTCCTATGATGACTGGATTCAAGATGGATCCAGATGAGGATGGTCAGAAAACTAATCAGAAAGAATATAGGGCTCTCATTGGATCTTTACTATACCTGACTGCCAGCAAACCAGATATCACTTTTGCAGTAGGTTTATGTGCCAGATTTCAGGCAAATCCAATGCAAAGCCACCTGGAAGCAGCTAAGCGGATTCTTAAGTATCTGAAGGGGACAGTAAACATTGGTTTATTTTACCCATCAGATGATAATCTAGAGCTTAGTGGGTATTCTGATTCTAATTACGGAGGTTGCGAATTAATGTGAAGTCAACCTCGGTACATGTCGATTTTAGGTAGTAAACCGATCTCTTGGTTTTCAAAAAAGCGGGACATCGATTATGCGACATCTACTACCGGGAGAATATATGGTTGCAGGAAATTTGTTGTTCCCTAACCGCTTTCCGCTAAGTCGGCGGTGAGGATTACAACATTGTAGCTAAGAACGTATCTATATTCTCGCGTGCGAATAATAGTCTTATTGCAATCACTCGAGAATCTCGTTTCTACATACAAGATGCAAGCATGTGGATGTCGGGACATCATTTTATAAGAGATCATGTTGAAAACAAGAATATCGAATGGAAAAGATCCATCTCGATAAAAGAAAAGTCGATATTTTAACCAAGCCACTACCGAGATCGATTCGAGAGAATTATGCAATGAGCTAGGCTTCGGATCTCGGAGAAAGTGCACGAAATGTTTGGTGGACTGGTCTCCAGAACCAGTTGGTTAAGAGACTAACCAGGTTAAGAAGAATCAGTTGAGTTAGGAATCTCAACTGATCAGAAGATCAGACAAGGAACTGATCAGATTAAGACATATCGAGTTAAGGGGAACCGATCAGTTGGAAGGTTACTTTTGTAAGTCGATTGCTTATGTTCAACAAGCAAGTTGTATAAGTTTAAGGCTACAAATCTCATAAGTAAGTAGAAACAACACAACAATGAAATAATAGAACTTTTCATTAATGAGGACCCAGAGGTCAGATTTACATTACAAGTTACAAGTACAAAAGGACCCGGAGGTCAGTACATAAACCTTAAACCATAAATCCTAAGCTTAACCCTAGAAAGGGGGGGGAGAGAGGCTTTAAAGATTTTAGAGCCTGATGCTCCCATTTTCCCCAACCCGAAAAGGGGTGAGAGAGACTTTGAAATAATCCTAAGCCACCCTCAGAGCTTCGGAGTGAGGAGCGAGAGCGGCATTGAAGGATTTCTAAGCCAGGAGCCCCTAGTCCTAAAATCAATGGGCTCTCCAGCTGTTAAATGGGACACAAGTGCCAAAGATGTGGTCCAAAGACCATATGGCCAAAAGTGTCACATGCAAATATTGAGTTTGATATACGATGATCAGCTGTTGTCTGATCAAAATCGGATACCAAACTCATGTTTTGTATCAGACTGAGTCTGTTAATGCTAATTCCTTCATCTCAATAGTCACACAAGGTGCATACGGTTAGGAGAAGTGTCTTCTCATTTGTTATAGCAGATCCGCTACCTCGGTGGTAGAGAAGCTTGGCAATAATTGTATGTGTAATCTTCGATGACGATGAAAGCAGTAATAAGGGACACACAGGGTTGATTTGAGAAGCTGAAATCATTTGAGAAGGGTTAAAGGTTTTTGCCGGAAGTTTCACCAGAAATAAGGGTTCATCGGAAAACATGGAGTATAAGCTAAATAAAGAAGATGAATGGTTTATGTTGTGTTGTTTGCCTAAAACCCCAGATCTATTTATAGAAGAAAAGCAGGGGTATAGGTGCAAATTTATTTTCTCAAGACCCTTAGGAGAATTTTGCACCGCAAGGACAGCACGTAAGAAACACGCAACTGATGGTTGGATGAGTTGACGGTGTGAATTATCACAACGTATCCATACCATCATTACGAAGTGTCAAATCACGCCTACTTAGGGAATCGAGATGACTCTTCGACTCCTCAAGAACTAAGTTCTGGCAGGAGCGCACATTCCAAGACTTGACCTAGATCAAGAGTAGATCAGGATGGATCCGAAGAAAACTGATCAGATAAGAAGGATCAATTGGATATGGTATCTCAACTGATCAGAAAGGATCAGTCAAAGAGTTGTTCAGAGATAACGGTTGAAAAAGGGAACGTCACCTGATCAGCTTGGCTCATCAGAAAATTGATCAGATAAGTGGGACATTGTTGGGAAATACTATGGTTTAGGCAACCATCAGTAAGGTCAACAGTAATCAGGTCAATCAGATAAGATCAACAGTGGTAACTGACTGATTACAATATCAGTCAGTCAGATACGTTTTCTAATTTATCTTCATACCTATACTATGTTAGCTATTACTGTTCACATTACTTTATGATGTCATGCCTGCAAACATTAAATGCGGACGCGGGGCTTGTGTATTAAATGCATTTTTTTTTCGAACCTTCAAGTCCAAAAGTCTGCCAGTTTAAAACCTTAACCGCACGATTGAATTACTTTTCAACCACTTTAATCTTGACTGTCCACTTAAATCAAGGACACTCAAGTACCTTCAAAAATAATCGTGCAAAATGTTTCCCTCCCATCTTTTAAAACCCTAAATACCTTTTCTCTGAAAACCTTTCACATTTCATACTTTCTAAAACCGCAAATTTCAGTTCCAGAAAATTCTCTCAAACATTTAAAATATTCAAGCGATTAATCTATCTTCCAAAACTCTCAT
The DNA here is from genome assembly GCA_037126765.1 of Stenogyne calaminthoides. Lineage (NCBI taxonomy): Eukaryota > Viridiplantae > Streptophyta > Magnoliopsida > Lamiales > Lamiaceae > Stenogyne > Stenogyne calaminthoides. Next base: position 23,815,514 of record JBBCBC010000010.1, on the reverse strand, counting down.
ATCGCTTTTCTGGTAACTTACTCATCTTGTTATTTTCTTTAATAACATATAATGATCATGATCAAACTCTAACCCCTCATGTGTGTATTACTGTTAATCATGATCAAATGGCATCATAAACTATATGCATATCGGGGATAGATATTCATGTGTATTAATTCACAAAATTACTCTTTTATGAATAACAATGTGTGATTGATTATGTTGTTTCACATAGCACTCAATTTGTATGTTTGTTTATGATTTTAGAAAATGGAATAGTCAATAGTGCTATCGAAAACTTATGACTATGCCTCTATGCTCAAAAATGTCATTGATGAAAAGTATGTCATTTTCAATACCATAAATGATCCAGAATCAAGGGAGATACTCGAATGCTTAAGAGCCTGTGGACTTGATCAATTTTGCTATCGCCATCAAGAAACTGTCCATATGTTTGAATCATTGGAATTCTTGAGAAGACTAAAGGACACGGACAACAAAGAACTATTCTCATTCGTTGGAAGGACCAGGATCAATGTCTCCAACGATGATCTCAGAAGAATCTTTGGTCTTCAAATGGGCAAGAAATACCCTGATGAGTTCACTGCTGGAATGTCATATAAGGAGTATCTGCAGAAAGTGCTGTTGAGACCTGGGAACATCAATCAGCTCACACATGTCAAAGTTCCCTACCTCCAAAGGAAGTATAGACTGCTTTTCGAAATTGTCTCGAAAGTCATTCTTGGGATCTCTTTCAGCCCAGATGCTCTAACCCAGCAAAAGCAGCATGTTATGGCCGCAATCATTGAGAAAGCCCCAGATATGAACTGGATGGGGTTATTCAAGCATCGTTTGTTGCAGGAAACTGATAAGTTTGTCACAGATGAAGAAAATCGAGTGAAGCTGACCAAGAATATCAATAATATTCACAAGGTGTCCATAATTCTGGCTGATAAGCTTCCCAGTGACTATCCTTGGTCACAAAATGGGCGGAAGCAATATGTGGAGAAATTCAAAGCCTTGCTTTACAAGGATGAGACACTATTTGGATTATCTGATGTCCTGAAGGCAAAGCTCCATCTAAGAGAGGAACGAGAAAGAGGAAGCAGACTGTGAGTAAGCCTTCTAATGGTGCGAAACGTCAGAAAACACTTACTACAATGCTGCCTAAGAAGGATGGTATGCCTTCTGGAGGTCTTCAAGATGAAGGAAGTGATGTTGAAATTCTAGAATCAGGTGAAGATCAACCTGAAGAATCAGGTCGAGAGTTAATGCTGGTGGAAAACCCAGTTCAGGTGGAAACCCGTGGAGCTGATGTACAACCTAAAGAGAATCAGTCTGATTCTGAACCATCAGACTCAGCTCACATAAGTTCTCTTTTCAGAGGGCATGAAACCACCTACTGCCCCACTTCACCCATCTCATCTTCAAAATCACCTTCACCTGAACCCTTAACCAGAAAAACTTCACCCTCACCCGAACGATCAACCAGACAACCACTTTCAACTGAACCTTCCACCGGGAAATCATTTACCCCTTCTCCCTCTCGAACCCCCTCTCCCAAAATAACTTCAACCACATCAGAACCACGGCCCAATCAACCTTCAACCAGTCAACCAGAAAACCCTCCACCCCCTCCCAAATATTCACAGTTAAATCCACCTGTTTCGGAAGCTGTTCAGGAACCTGTTCAAGAAATCATTCGGGAACTTGTTCCAACACTTGTTCTGGAACTCGCTCAGGAGGAGCAAGATGTTGCTGAGATCAAAGACATATATGTCTCCATGTCTCACAATCCCTTGAACAAGAGGACCCTCCTCGAATCACCTGTACAAGAACACTCTACGGTGTATTTTCTACGGTGACAGGTGAATGCCTATCTGGACGAGCACTTTCCTGAACTCATCGATCATATTGGGATCAGACAGCAGATGGAGGAGATAGTCTTTTGGAGGAACATCAGACTCAAGGATATTGAAGACTTCCTAATTTTAATGAATGCCTTGGAGTCTGATTACTTTGTTGACCTGGAAAAGAATGCGAAGCAGAATGCCGGTGTATCCAGCGTAGCCGAACTGGCTACAGATGCTGATATCAGATGGCTGGTGCACCAGAAGCTGGGTATTTCTGAAGAAGAAGAAAGAGGTTATGATACTTATGCTTATACTGAGTATGAGTAACCTGCCGATGAACTAGGTATGGGTGCTGCAGATGAGACCCAGCCAGGCGAGGTTTCAACATCTGGTCAGACTACTGTGCTAAGTGCTGATATCCTAGATCTGATTTATGCTAGAATATAAGATGGGGTAAAAGCAACGCAAGATGGGGTAAAAGCTTCAGTTGATACACAATTTACGACTCTTGCTGCAAATCTGATGCAGAAATTTGAAGAAGCACAGAGCAACCTGATTGACAAAGAGAGGAAGCTAACTGTTGACCAGATCTCAAACCTAGTTGACAGTGAGAGGAAGTTAACAGTCGAGAAGATCACAAATATGCACGATTCTATTCTCAAATCGGTAACAAAACGAATTGACCCTCTTGCTGACAAGATGAGGATCCAGATTGATATGCTTGGAGAGACGCAGGTTCTCTTGGAAAGTGTCTGGGGATCCTTGGAACGGATTGATTCGTGTCTTGACAATAGCAGAAAAAGATTTGATCAATCTATTACTCAGGCAAAGAAAGTTATTGAATCTGGATTAAATAGGTTCCTGGGTACTGCAACTACTTCTGCAAATGTTCAGATCACTCCTCTTACTATGGAAGAACTTAAGGAGGAGATAACAAGTCAGTTTCAGGCCTTGAATCTCAAGCTGTCACACCTTTTTGATGCAACCAAATAGGGGGAAGGACAAGATAAAGAAAAACAGATGCAGACGGAAAAACAGTTGCAGATGGTAACTGTTGATTTACCAGAAGTGACCCATTCTGGTTTACCTAAGGTCACTCCGTCTGATGCCACTCCTTCTGAAGTCACCCATTCTGAGATTGCTCCTACTGCTAAACTAAAACAATCTGTGGATCAACACAGCAAGGAGATCGAGGCTCAGAGAAAAGAAATCAATAAGCAGAAGACAGCCCTGTCTGAAGTTATTGTCAGGGTGGACAAGATTGAAGACTTCTCATCAACTGCACAGAAAAGATTTGATCAGGAGGATCAGGCGAAAAGTCTCGAGTTGGCAAAGAAGCTGCAGATAGAAGAAGACACTGCTGAAGAAAGACAATTGCGAAAAGGCAAGCAAGATGAGAAGTAAATCAAGAAGCTAATCGTGACCCAGACTCAGTTGCAGAAATCAGATGCTGATAAAGAAGAACAACTGATGAGGCGTGGGGTCATTGAAGCAGCTATCAAGAAGAAGAAGCTTGCTGAAGCTGCCGGTCTGGACCAAAGATATGTTAAAAGGAAATCTAAGATGGCAGTAGATGCAGAAGAAGTAGATTGGGAAGAGAGAGCTTTCCCTGCTGAAGTTGAAAGCATTCTGGTGGCCAGACGAGACTTGCTTCCTGAATGGAAAAGGATTAAAATCGACTGGCTGAGCGACGTCTACATTATTCAGAAGATACCAGAACATGCCGATCAGGGTGAATTTGATGCTGAGTTTCAAAACTGGCTGGAGATCAAACATCCCAAATTCTTCAAAGTGGTGATGCATGAAGGAAAAATCATGCCATTAACTCCCTCTGCACCCAAATTTCAGACAATGACTCCACCACTCAGAGCTGATAACTCTCTTGACCCAATTGGATTCAAACAACTCTTCTATGATTTTGCTAAGAGAGGAGACATTATTGAGAGTGAAAGATTGGAGACCTTGCTGCAGAGAATGTACAAGATTTTCAACATTCCAGAAAGTCTTCAGAAGTTTACTTATTGAAGGAATCAGAAGATGTCTTAGATCAGGTGAAAGGTAAAATTTGTACATGTAATCGTCATATCTTATATATAAAACAAGTTACCTTTCTGATCTTAAGACAACATCTCATTGTCTTCAGATTTCTGTTGTTTATGTTTTTACATTTCGGATGGTTATCTGTTTTTCTGATTATATGTTTTGGTTCCATCAAAAAAGGGGGAAATTGTTGGGAAATTTGTATTTAGTTTTGATGGAAGTTCCAAAACAGTTTGTAATAGGACCAGTCAGACCTGTTAGCTGACTGATGTCTTAGAATCAGGTTAGGATGATCAGCTGAAATGTATAGACAACTGATGTATAAGGTAGGTCACATATTGAGGGGGAACTCAATATGTATAGGTCAGGTCAGTTAGTTGAATGATCAGTTAATCAGATGATCAGGTGAAGACATGAAACTAATAGCTCAGAAGACCTGAAGATCAGAAGACTACCAGAAGATCAAGATCCAGACCAGAAGACCTACATCAGTCGAGTCTGCTAGTTGAAGGTAAGACAACTGGCATCAGAAGACTCTATCAGGTAGACTGATCAGTTGTAACTGATCAGGTCAGCTCACACCAGGTGTCAACTGATGTTACACCAGTCATACATTTTTGATCTGAACAAAGAGAATGTCAACTTTAGTTGGTAAAACAAACACTGAAAAGTGTACTTGTTAACCAATGAACAAGACACGTATGCACGGAGCTGACAATGCAGGATTCGGCGCTGCAGAGTCAAACGGCTATAAAGGACAACTATTCACGCTTTCGGCCATGCCATTCCTGGAAGCACATCACATCAAATCCTGCAAACCTACCAAGTATAGCCGGAAATTCAAATTGCTCTCCAACGGCTCTTTGATTTCGAGGTCTATAAATATGGGATTACTCTTCAGAGTGAGATACGAAAATTATCAAGAAGCTCAAACTATAACAAAATTTCCTCACGAAGAACACAAATTTGAAGAATATTTCTAAGTGTTCATCCCATTGTTCTTAGCATAGAAATCTCATCCTCTAGCTTTTGGCTACATAAATACTAGGATAGATTTCCAGTTGGAACAACAACAAATCTTTACCGAAACCCAAAAGTTAGATTAAGTTTGTTTTGCAAGATTTCAGACTAGGGTTTCTAGTTCTGATTTCTGGGATCGGTTGAGTGAGAACTCTCTATACATCTATTGGTTGTAATGTGTTGGACTAACACAATAAACTAAGTCCAGTTGGTTAAGTCGATTAAGTCAGTTAAGTTGGTGCCCCTTGTGATAGGGAAGTGTGGACGTAGGACTGGTTGTCCGAACCACTATAAAAATCTTGTGTGCATTTACTTGCTCTTTACTGCTTTACACTATTGCACACAACCAGGCTTAAAACTGCATACATATTCTGAGTTAATATCAGTCTGCACCAAGCAACTGATCTGATCAGTTTGACAGTTTAGTCAGCTGGTTGAAAACAGACTTGAGAATCTGATTTGATAAAACTGGTTTTTCACACGGGTATAAACTAGCTTCCGCACAATCAGTTAAACTGATAGATACCGAACTGATCTGCCCTCAGGCGATCAGTAAGTTGGATATCAGTCCAAACTGATTCACTTGCACTCTGATTAGGTAAACTGCAATCACACCTGATCTGCACGAATTTTTTTTTTCAGAAGTCTATTCACCCCTCCCCTCTTGACTTCTGCCCTCACGAAACCCGTTCGAGACCTACAGGTAGAGAAAAGACGGTCAAATGGTTGGGTGTCAGAAGGAATCCAAAAGGGAAGTGTTTCAACTGTGGTGAAAAAGGACATTGGAGGGATGCCTGTTCCAATCCCAAAAGGGGAGGAAAGAAAGGTAATTCTCACGCACTAGTTGTTGAAACTTGTTTAGCGGTGTATGCTACCCACTCATGGGTAATGGATACGGGATCCACTGATCATGTTTGTTTCACATTACAGGGATCGACAGTTTCATGCAATAAGAGAAAATGTTCAGAAAAAGTGAACGAGACACTTCTATGGCATCTAAGACTGGGTCATATTAATCTAAATAGGATCCAAAGGTTGGTGAAAGATGGTTCGCTGTCGGACCTACAGTTAGAACCACTTCCAACTTGCGAATCATGTTTGGAGGGTAAGATGACCAAGAGGGCATTTGGAGCCAAGGGGAATAGAGCCACAGAAGTGTTGCAAATCATTCATACTGACGTGTGTGGTCCAATGTCAACCAAAGCTAGAGGTGGCTATGAGTATTTCGTGACTTTCATCGATGATTACTCAAGGTTCGGGTACATTTTCCTCATGAAACAGAAGTCGGAAACCTTTGATAAATTCAAGGAGTTCAAAGCCAAAGTGGAGAATCATCAGGAAAAGAGTATCAAGTTTCTATGATCTGATCATGGAGGCGAATACCTCAGCGATGAGTTTTTGAACTACCTGTCAGACGAGGGCATTGTTTCCCAGTTGACTGCACCCGGAACCCCTCAACAAAATGGGGTTACAGAACGAAGAAACAGAACACTTTTAGAAATGGTCAGATCCATGATGAGTTATTCAGATCTACCCAAGTCATTTTGGGGTCATGCCTTGGAAACAACGGCTTACGTTCTGAATCTGGTGCCATCCAAATCGGTTCCCAAAACCCCTAAAGAGTTGTGGACTGGGTGCAAGCCCAGTCTGAGACACCTCAGGATTTGGGGGTATCGGGCATACGTGCTAGATAAGGAAGCCGGTAAGTTGGATGCACGATCGGAACTAAGGCTATTTATAGGATATCCCATGGGAACGAAAGGGTGCATGTTCTATGGTCCCGAAGATCAAAAGGTGGTAATAAGTACGCACTTTAAATTTTTGGAGGAAGACTTTAAGAACAATCGAAAGCCCAAAAGTGAGATTACCTTAAATGAAATACGAGGGCAAACTCCTATACCAACTGTACAGGTTGATATACCAAGCATCACACCGACGCAATCGGAACCTCGTCGTAGTGGGAGGGTTGTTCGACAACCTGAGAGATTCATGGGGATAGGAGAATCTTCGGATTTGGTCCCCGGGGATAGTGAATCAGACCCCTGGTCCTACAAGGAGGCGGTCCAAGATAAGGATTCAGTATCCTGGCAAACTGTGATGGAAGCCGAGATGGGCTCAATGGATCATAATCAGGTGTGGGAGCTAGTTGAACCACCCAATGGGGTAAAACCCATTGGATGCAAGTGGGTCTACAAGAGGAAAAGAGGACCGGACGGAAAGGTGGAAACCTTTAAAGCTAGGCTTGTGGCAAAGGGATACACTCAGAAAGAGGGTATCGATTATGAAGAAACCTTTTCGCCTGTAGGCATGCTTAAGTCCATCCGTATTCTCTTGGCAATAGCTGCGCATCTAGATTTTGAGATCTGGCAAATGGATGTCAAGACAGCTTTCCTTAACGGGAGTCTTGACGAGGAAATCTATATGCAACAGCCCGAAGGTTTCATAGAAAAAGGCCAAGAACACCTTGTGTGCAAGCTGAGGAAGTCCATTTATGGACTTAAGCAAGCATCTTGGGCTTGGAACCAATGTTTTGATCATGTAATAAAATCTTATGGGTTTGATCAAAACGATTTCGAGAGTTGTGTCTATAGAAAGTGTGACGGAACTGCCTTGGTATTCCTAGTACTATACGTAGACAATATTCCGCTCATCGGAAACGATGTAAAGGTTTTGTCAGACGTAAGGATATGGCTGTCAAAACAGTTTGATATGAAGGACTTAGGGGAAGCTGGTCATATTCTTGGGATCAAGATCACTCGAGATCAAAAGAAAAGAATGATCGGCTTATCGCAAGCTTCATACATAGATACTGTTTTGAAGCGTTTCAACATGCAAGATTCTAAGAAGGGTTTTGTACATTTCAGGCACGGAATCCATCTATCGAAAGACATGTGCCCTAAGACACAAAGGGAGATAAATGACATGAGAGGCATTCCTTATGCGTCGGCAGTAGGAAGTCTCATGTATGCAATGTTGTGTACGAGACCGGATATCTGCTACGCCGTAGGCATGGTAGCGAGATATTAAAGTAATCCCGGAAATCAACATTGGACAGCTGTTAAGAACATTCTGAAGTATCTGAAAAGAACTCGAGATAGAATGCTAGTTTATCAGTCAGACAGTTTACTTCCAGTGGGATACACAGACTCAGATTTCCAATCAGACCTAACATAATCACGATCTTTTGTGATAATGTCGGAGCAGTTGCAAATTCAAGGGAACCGAGAGCCCACAAGGCCAGTAAAACACATTGAAAGGAAATACCATCTTATACGAGAAATCGGTAAGAGAGGAGATATAGAGGTGACAAAGATCGCTTCGGAAGACAACCTAGCTTATCCTTTCACAAAGGGTCTGCCTCAGTTAACATTCGAGAGACATGTGGAAGGAATGAGTGTCAAGAGCGTTGCCAATCTGCTTTGAGTAAAAGTGGGAGAAATGTTTATTAGGTTGATGTAGGTGACATTAGATGTCACCAGATAATACATCAGACATGCTGTGGTATACTTAAAAGCAGACTTTGAGTATAAGTGGGAGATTGTTGGGGTTATACGTGAAAGTATGCTTTTACTTTGTATAACCTATATATTAAATACTTATTTACTTAAATAAATTGTTTATCACTGTTGCTTTAAATATGATTGAATGTTATATATATTTATTGCAAACCGTTCGTAGCACGCGTTACATTGTAAACGAGTGCGTGTTTCACAACTTAGATAAATCACAGAAGATCACGTTAACATGGTGATACCAGATCACAGAAGATCACGTTGTAGTTAACGTGGTGATACCAGATCACAGAAGATCATGTTAATAGTTCCTTGTAAACGAGTGTGTGTTTCACAACATAGATAGATCCGAACAATATATTGGTAGAAGTTGATGTGTAAGGCTCAGATTGACTTGTCTTGACCAAGAGATTACACTAGTGCATTCGATGCGCTGAAGCTGACCTACAGAGAGGATAAACTCATTCGCACTAACTTAAGGGATGAAGAGTTAGACCTCAGTGGTTGTTGATTTCTTAATCTCTGTCACTTAATAAGGACTGTGTGTGATTAGTAGTTATTGCTTTGACTTATAAATGGGAAGAGAATCATTGCGACTTCGATACCCTATATCTTGGGCAATAATATTAATTGCACGACAGTTGCTAAATTAATACAGAGAATCGTGTGCTTACAATGTCTTGCTTGATTGGTCCCCTTGGTGGGCCCGGAACCTTTATCATACCAAATCTTGCAAGAGGAATTAATTTTTCGGTATGGATAATAAAGCTGGGTTGTCCTTACTCCAAGGATAAAGATATTAATTAATATAAAGCTTTTCAGTGGCTTAATTAATTAATGGACTAAATAATCTTAAATACGGGAAATAATAACCGGGAGCCATATTACCGTAATATGGGTTAAGTTGGATAGTGCAATATTAATTATATAGTGGTATTAATTAATATTAATGGGCTGAATTATATTGTGGCTCAATATTGGAATTCAGAAGCCAATTGGAAGGTCCATCTTAATTCTCCTAAAGGCCCCTCAAGTAGCCCAAATTATAGTCCAATAAATAAAAGGTGCTTAAAATAAAATAAATTATTGTTGCAATATTTCCATGAAATTTTTGAAAATATTAAAGAAAAGAGGGAGAAGAATTTTCTTGAAAAGATTTTATGGAAAGGAGATAATGTATTCTTGGAATACAAGATTATCCCATAAATTCAAGAAAACTCCCACTTGGCTTCTTTAATAGGGAATTTTCGAAAATATAGTGAATAAAAAGGGAAGAAAGATTTTCTTTATTTTCTTGGAAAGATTTTATGGAAAAAGATATGTATTCTTGGAATACAAGAATATCTCATAAATTCAAGAAATATCCAATCTTGCAAATCTTCTTGTAATTTTTGAAAATATAGGCTAAATAAGGGTGGGAGATTTTTGTGAAAAAATACACATGGAAAGAAGAATATATTGGATATGTTCAAGATTTCTTGGAGATTAAGAAAAGATCTTTCCTAGCCCTAAATTACCTTGAAATTTTCGAACCCCCCTCACTTATAAATAAGGGGATGAATTCTTTCCATTCCCCTAGTGTTCCATGCGCTGGAAATATTAGAAATCCACAATGGTAGTGCAACAATAATTTTATTTTCCTTGTTTTATAAATTGTTCATCGGAGAACCTTCTACCGGGGTTATTGGACGAGGACTTTGGAATACTTGAGAAGGACTTTTGGTGGGTATCCAGATACTTGATCCTGTCTGTCTCAAATCGTCTCTCCAACGGGTACATTTACGTAAACTCCTAGAAATTACGCATGCTAGGATCTTTTACGTGAAATATTATTTGCATGTTGTTGTTGGATTAATTATTATTTGAATTTACTTAGGTAAATTCATGCTAGTAATAATTGTTAATTTAAATTTGTGTTTATGAGGTCATCCCGATAGATCCTGGCATATGTTATCCCAACAGGATCGAGCTAGCATCTTGTAGAGCTTCTTCTATAGTGGTTGGTTCCTTCAAAGACAGATAACAACAATACATGGCACTTTCACCAACCTAATGTCTAGTTTGGACTCGGGCATTCGGATTGCCAATTATCAGATCAGTCGGATGGTCACTTAACCAAGTCCTTATTTTATGGTGTATATCAGTTTGGATATTATCATCCTCATCTGATATTGAGTCACTAGTAGTTGGGAGTGGTACAGTAATAGGATCCACTTGGCAAGGACAAGTTTCAGCTGATGTTGGAATCATCATATGCTGATGTCTGTCCATAGGAACATCAGGTGTTCCCCCTGAACCAGATGGTTCAGTTGATATTGTCTCAGCTGTACCAGCTTCTTCATTGACAGTTGTACGTACCTTTGGGTCTGATTGACCTGGTGAATCAGTAAGATCAAGCTTTGGGACATACACTATTACGTGATCTGATCCCTTGTCTTTGATACTCAACTGATCCATTTTTTGTGCATTAGGTACCGGTTGATCTAGTACTACTTGTTCTGAGGCAGATTTCTCCTGTTCAGAAGATGTCTCATCAAAGACCACATGAGGTGTTTCTTCCACAACTAGGGTTCGCCTGTTGAACACCCTGAAAGCCTTGATGGTTGAGGAATATCCTAAGAATATACCCTCATCTGACTTGACTTCAAATGTTTTCAACTGGCTCTTCCCATTGTTGTGTATGAAACAATTGCACCCAAAAACATGGAAGTAAGAAACACAAGGTTTTCTGCCCTTCCACAATTCATAAGGTGTTTTAAAGTGAATCTTAGTCAGAGAACATCTGTTCTGAGTGTGGCATGCTGTGTTGATAGCTTCTGCCCAGAAACAATTTGGAGTTGCATGTTCAGCTAACATAGTACGAGCAACTTAGTGTTCTATTTCTTCGTTCTGCTACTCCATTCTGTTGTGGTGTTCTTGCAGCTGATGTTTCATGTTGTATTCCAAACTTAGTGCAAAAGTCAGTAATAAAGGAGTTCAGAAATTATGTACCTTTATCGGATCTGATTTTCACAATACTGACACCCTTCTCATTTTGTAATTTCTTGAGCAGCTCGGGTATCTTTGTTGATGTCTCATTCTTTTTATACAAGAATACAACCCAGGTAAACTTGGAATAATCATCCACGATAACCGGAGTGTATTTGCGTCCGCTGAGACTAAGTGGTGTAACTGGTCCAAATAAATCCATATGGAGAAGTTGCAATACTCTGCTGGATGTTGGTCCTGAGATTCCCTTGAATGAGGATTTAACCTATTTTCCCTTCTGACATGTGATACATGTCTGATCCTTAGAGAATACCTCATTCGGGAGACCCTCAACCAAAGACATCCTTGCTATCTTGTTAAGAGTTTTAAAGTTCAGATGACTCATTCTCTTGTGCCAGAGCCAACTGCTGCTTTTGGAACTCTTAACAATCAGGCATGCATTTCTTGGACAACTGTTCCAATCTGCAGTGTAGATTGTTCCCTTCCTTGAACAAGTTAACAGAATCTGTTGAGTAGCTCGATTCTTGATAGTGCACTGATCAGTCGAGAACTCAACACTGAATCTGTTGTCGCAGAATTGTGAAACCGATAACAGGTTATCTTTAAACTATCGACATACGAGACTCCAGTAACTTGTACATCATAATTCTCTAAGGTTCTGAATCCTCTGGTAAAGCCAAAGTTATCATCACCAAAGAGTACACGTGTATCTTGTCCAGAAATCCTCCTAAATTCACTTTTGGACTGTGAACCAGGTTGGACATATGAGGATTCAGAAGGGCTATCAAACCCAATACCCTTCTTATCAGTTGGTATCCGAAAGTAGCTTGTTATTTCATCAACATTTTTAGAAGCTTTTCCAAAAATCTCTACTTTCTTTCGCAAACTGTCCTCACTTTGTTTTAGACTCTCATGCAGTCGGAAGAGTTCATCATGTTGGGGAATAAGTTGCACAGATCTATTCGGGATGAATATTTAAATACAAATTTAATTCTCATAATTATTACTAGCATGAATTAATCCTATATTAATTCAAATAACAATTCAACAACAAATCATGCATATAATTAAATCACGTAAATCCTACGCATGCGGAATTCTACGAGTTTACAACGTACCTCTTGGGACGGCAATGGCTTTGTTTATTAGACACACCAAAAGAACTTCCCAAGTATTCCCTTAATCCTTGCTCGACTATCCGGTGGTAGGACGCTTGCGAACAATTAACAAAAGGAAAATAAATTATGTTGCACCACCTTTGTGGATTTACTAATTTTTCCAGCACATGGAATTGTACTTGGGAATGAAAGAATCATCCCCTATTTATAAAGTGGAGGTGGTCGAATTTTTAGGGCAAAACAATGTGGGAAAATCTTTTCTTGATCTCCAAGAAATCTTGAATATATCTCCTATATTTTTTTCCCATAATCATAATATTCCACAAAATCCCACCTACTCTTTGTTATGGATTAATTTCAAAAATTATAGGGCAAGAATCCAAGATTTGGATCTTCTTGAATTTATGAGATATTCTTGTATTTCAAGAAATACATATCTTCCATAATATATTTTCAAGAAAATCAAGAAAATCTTTCTTTCCCATAATTATCAAAATTTCGAAAATATGCTTTATGGATAACCAAGTGGGAGATTTCTTGAATTTAATGAGATAATCTTGTATTCCAAGAATACATATCCTCATTCCATAACAAAATTCAAAGAAAAATTTTCTCCCATTTTCTCCATAATTTTCGAAAATTAGGAAAAAATAAGCAACAATATTTATTTTATTTTAAACACTTTTTTCAGTTATTGGACTATATGTTGGGCTACTTAGGGGGCCTTTAGGAGAATTAAGATTGTACCTTCCAATGGATCTTGAATTATCAATATTGAGCCACAATATTATTCAAGCCCATAAATATTAATTAATCCCACTACATAATTAATATTGCACTATCCATCTTAACCCATATTACAGTCAATATGGCTCCCGGTTATTATTTCCCGTGTTTAAGATTATCTAGCCCATTAATTAATTCAAGCCACTAAAATAGCTTTCCGTTAATTAATATCTTTTGTCCTTGGTCAAGGAACGGTTCAACATTATTATTCATACCGGAAACTAGTTCCACTTGCAAGATTTGGTATGATAAAGCTTATGAACCTCCCAAGGGGGCAAATCGAACAAGCGTACTTGCACACGATTCTCCGTATTAAATCTTAGCAATCACATGTGACCAATAATATTGCCCAAGATAAAAAGTATTGAATCTCGTTGATTCTCTACCCATGATAAGTCAAAGCAATAGTTACCAACCACACGTGATCCTATTTAAGGAACGAAGATTAAGAAATAACGAACCACTGAGGTCTAATTCTTCCTTGTTCGGTTCTCAAGAATTTGTCCTCTCAGAGGTCCTATTCAAAGGCATCGGTCATGCACTAGTGTAATCTCTTGGTCAAGACAAGCCAATCCGAAGTCTTACACTTCAACCTTTCACGATGGATTGTTCATTTCCATCTAGGTCGTGAATATTGTACTTTTTAGTTACAAGGAATTTATTAATTTAATCTTCGTGATCCGGTATCACTAAATTAACTACAATGTAACACGCATCGATTTATTGAGCAGTTATGCAAAGAATATATGTAACATTCGATGATATTTTAAAGCATCGATGATAAATAATTTATTCCAAATAAATAAGTCCGAAATTAGCTTTTGATTATACAAAGTAAAAGCATACTTTCCAGTATAATCCCAACAATCTCCCACTTATACTCAAAGTCTGCTTTTAAGTATACTACAACATGTCTCATGTAGTTCCTAATTCGTGACATCTAATGTCACCTACACGAACCTAATAATTTCTCCGACTTATACTCAAATCAGATTGGCAACGGTCTTGACACCCATTCCTTCCACATGTCTCTCGAATGTATTCAGAGGCAGTCCCTTTGTGAATGGATCTGCTAGGTTGTCTTCAGACACTATCTTTGCCACATCTATATCTCCACTCTTAACGATATCTCGTATAAGATGGTATTTCCTTTCAATGTGTTTGCTGGCCTTGTGGGCTCTTGGTTCCCTTGAATTTGCAACTGCTCCGGCATTGTCACAATAAACAGTGATTCTGCTGGGCAAATTCGGAACTACATTCAAGTCCACTAGGAAGTTCTTGAGCCAAACCGCTTATTTTGCTGCCTCGCAAGCAGCTACATATTCGGCTTCCATGGTTTAATCTGCGACGCATTTCTGCTTAACGCTTCTCCATGTCACGGCTCCTCCCCCCATGCAAAACACACTACCGGAGGTAGATTTTCTGGAGTCTATGTCTGATTGGAAATCCGAGTCCGTGTAGCCGATGGGGATTAGACTATCGATCGATAAATTAACATTCTATCCCGAGTTCTTTTTCGGATACTTTGAATGTTTTTAATCGCCCGTCAATGTTCTTTCTCCTGGTTACTTTGATATCTTGCCACCATGCCAACGGCAAAGCAGATATCCGGTCTCGTACACAGCATTGCATACATAAGGCTTCCGACAGCCGAAGCATATGGAATGCCTCTCATGTCACTTATCTCCTTTTGCGTCTTAGGGCATATTTTCTTGGATAGATGGATTCTATGTCTGAAAGGTACGAAGCCTTTCTTGGAATCCTGCATGCTGAATCATTTCAAGACAGTGTCTATGTATGAAGCTTGCGACAAGCCTATCATCATTTTCTTGCGATCTCGAGTGATCTTAATCCCAAGGATGTGTGCGGCTTCCCCTAAGTCCTTCATATCAAACTGTTTTGAAAGTCATGCCCTTACGTCTGATAACACCTTTACATCATTCCTGATGATCGTAATGTAAATCTCACGATAGTTCTAAGAATACCAATGCAGTTCCGACACGCTTTTTGTACACACAACTTTCAAACTCATTTTGATCGAACCCATAAGACTTTATAACATAATCAAAGCATTGGTTCCAAGCTCTGGATGCCTGTTTGAGTCCGTAAATGGACTTCATGAGCTTACAAACTAGGTGTTCTTGGCCTTTTCAATGAAGCCTTGGGGTTGTTGCATATAGATCTCTTCATCAAGACTTCCGTTAAGGAAAAGCCGTCTTGACATCCATTTGCCAGATTTCAAAGTCGAGATCTTGTGAAGAATCGATAAGAGAATTCGGATGGACTTAAGATGGCTCTGGCGAAAAAAGTTTCCTCATAATCGATCCCTTCTTTCCGAGTATAACCTTTTCGCCATTTAGTCTTGCCTTGAAGGTTTCCACCTTCCCGTCCCGGTCCTCTTTTTTCTCTTATACACCCACTTGCAACCAATGGGTTTGACCCCATTAAGTGGTTCGACTAGCTTCCCACACTGTTATGAAACATAGAACCCATTTCGCTTTCATTCTTTGTTTGCCAAGAATCAGCATCCTTATCTTGGATTGCCTCGTCATATGTCCATGGGTCCGATTCGTCTTGTCCGGGGAATCAAGTCCGAGGACTCTCCTATTCCCATGAATCTCTCAATTTCGTTTCACAACCCTCCCACTACGACGAGGCTCTGGTTGTGTAAGTGTGTCGTTTGGTATGTCATCTTGTATAGTTGGTATTGAGGTTAGCCCCCTTAGCTCATTTAAGGTAATCTCACTTCTGGGTCTTCTTTCGTTCATATAGTCTTCTTCCAAAAAATCTAAAGTGGGTGCTTATTACCACCTTTTGATCTTTTGGGACCAAAGAACATACACCCTTTTTGTTTCCTCGGGGTATCCCACAAACAACCTTAATTTCGACGAGGATCCAATTTTTTGGCTTCCTTGTCCAACAAGTAGGCCGGACACCCCCAAATCCTCATGTGTCTCAAACTAGGCTTGCGCTTGGGTCCACAATTCTTTGGGAGTTTTGGGAACCGATTTGGATGGCACCAAGTTCAGAATGTAGGTCTTTGTTTCAAGGCATGACCCGAAGCGACTTGGGAAGATCCGCATAACTCATCATAGATCTAACCATTTCCAAAAAAGAGTTACATTTTTCTTCACTCGCAACCCCGTTTTTTGTTGAGGGGTTAAAGGTGTGCGATGAGTGGGATGCAATCCCTTCATCAGATAAGTAGTTCAAAAACTCATCGCTGAGGTATTCGCCTCCACGATCGGATCGTAGAGACTTGATATATTTTTCCCTATGATTCTCTGCTTGAGCCTTAAATTCTTTGAATTTCTCAAAGGTCTCAGATTTATGCTTCATAAGGAAAATATAACCGTACCTTGAGTAACCATCAATAAAAGTGACAAAATACTCATAACCTCCTCTTGCTTTGGTTGACATAAGACCACATACATCCGTGTACACGATTTCTAACACTTCTTTGGCTCTATTCCCCTTGGCTCCAAATGCCCTCTTGGTCATTTTACCCTCCAAACATCATTCGCAGGTTGGAATTGGTTCAACTTGGAGAAACTCCAGTGAATCGTCTTTCACCAACCTTTGGATCCTCTTTGGATTTATATGACCTAATCTTAGATGCCATAGAAGTGTCTCGTTCACATCTGATGAACGTTTTCTTTTCTCGGAAACAGTTGATGTGTTATAGGATGCATTTCGTGAGTGATGTGCACAGTTAATTGTATAGAGATTATTCGACAACGTTCCATGACAGATAAATTTATCAAAAAGAGAAATGGTAACAACTTTATTAAAAGTAACCGAATATCCATCATGAAAAAGTTTAGAAACTTAAATTAAATTCTTTCTAAATTTTGGAACGTAAAGAACATCTCTTAAATTTAAAACTCTGTCTTCAAAAGACAGGTGCACTTCTCCCATCGCTTTCACCGCCCTCTCAGAAGCATCGCCAAAGTGTGATGAGGATCTCACTCCCACTAAGTTGTTCGGGTCCGCTTGAACCTGTAAAGTGAAACAAACATGATCGGATGGATCAGATCCACCACCCATAAATGGGAGGCATACGCCGCTAAACAAGTTTCAACAACTAGTGCGTGAGAATTACCTTTCTTTCCATTCCTTATGGGTTTGGAACAGGCTGACCTCCAATGTCCTTTTTCACCGCAGTTGAAGCACTTCCCCTTAGCTGGCTTGTTCACTCCTCCACCCTTCTTCATCTTTTCTTTGCCATTGGCAACACTTGAGTTCACTTGCTTGTGGTCTTTGTCCCTTTTCTTGTTCTTACCACCCCTTGGCCTAGAAGAAGAAGAAGGTCCATTTGCCACCAAGGCTTGGCTCTTTTGCCCCAATATCGCCTCCGCCGAGACTAAAGCTTGAACAGATCAGGCATCGAGAACTTCTGATTATTCATCTGGTAGTTCAGCCTGAACTGTTCGAAACTTTTCTGCAGAGAGTGGAGTACGAAATCGATTTGGGTCTCGATATCGTATTCAGTGCCAAGTACCTCAAGTTTGTTAAGGTGAACCATCATCTGGAGAACGTGCTCCCTTACGGGCATTCCCTCCACCATTTTCATAGAGAGCAAGTCCTTCATGGTGATCTAACGAGCAACACGGTTTTGATGTTGAAACATAGCTTTAAGACTAGTCATGATGTCTGCAGCGGTCTCAACGTTCTGGTGTTGGTGTTGCAACACATCTGACATAGAAGCCAAGATGGTACACTTTGCCATTTTGTTGGAATGCTCCCAGTCAGCATACTCTTTTTTAACCGTTTTAGTTGACTCATCTTTTGGCTTTTCTGGTTTAGGTGTAGTGAGAACCCAGTTATGGCTTTGTGCAGTGAGGACAATAGTAAGTTTTCGATTCTAATCAACGAAGTTTTCACCAGTAAGCAAATTATCTTTAAGTATATTGAATAGTGGATTAAAAGGCTGCGACATGATGAACTGAAATAAACAATAATATGCATAAGCACAAATATATCACAAGGTTCGATCACATGCATCATATTAAAATCTCAAAAAAATATGAACATGCATCAGCCAACATCTCAAAACAGTTTAAATAAGCCACGTGGGGTGGGTCATTATTTAAACACATTCAATCAGGTTACAAACAAGAACAGTTACAAACCTTTAATATCCAAATTAATAGTTGGCTCCCACTTGACCAATATAAAATTGACAGGGACTTCGGGGAAGTATATGCATATCAATTTTATACCTAAGTAATAACCATGATTAAATACAGGATTATTATTTCGCTTTGAACTAGCCTCGTGGGGAGGGTCATCGTCGCCACTAGTAATAATCCACAATCATCCATTTGGAATTCATTCATGTGAAAGCTAACTTTTGACCGTCCCGTGGGGGAAATTTCTCCAAAAGAATTCACAAATAAATAAATCATGGAGGTCAAAATTAATTCAATTTTATTATCCGGAATAAAATTGTCAATTAATTATTTAAACATACTTAGTAATTTTTGACGGTGAGATTTTTCATTGGGCAACTCTCATGCAAACACATGTAAACAAATTAAATAAAGCATAAGATAACACAATAATAAATCAAGCAAAGCGGAAAAATAAACATATTGGGCACAAATTATCCAATTGTCATGGTTTGATTTTTCTTGACTTGATTTTGAAGAAACGCCATCTTAAATTTCTCCCACTCGATCGTCTCGAAAAGAACTCCGTCTCGAAACGCCACGCCAAGTAGCTCACAGCCGGGATGCACGCCCGCATCCGGCCGGCCCCTTGGCCGAAAGCAACGTGCGTCGGCGCGCCTTAGCACGGTAGCGCATCGCCAGCGCCATTTCGGCGACCTCAAAGGCGTATCCGCCGGTCTCGGTAGCCTCGATAGGGCTCGATGGCAGCAGCGTGCCGTCTTGTCCGTAGCGTCGTTCGTTCTTCCTCGCCTCGCTTCGCGAAACTTCAGCGATGTAAATGCGTCCGCGTCTTCGCCTCTATCCGCCCGATTCGCTCGCGCCGCGGCACCCGCGTGATCTATCGCCCCGCAAGTACCGCGGCGCACGATCAGCGCTTGGCCCTCGGCCTCGCCCTGCGCCCGTGAAGTGCGTCGTCATCTGCCGCCGCGTACCTTCCGCCGCACGTTTCGCGCGGCCGCGCGCCCTACGCCCGATTACGGATTTTATCCTTTAATTCTTCGTCTCCGCCTCCGTTTCCGATCCGGTTACAATTTATTTACAAAAATAAATAAACCTGAATCTAGACTAGTCTATTACATTGATCAAATCAAATAAATCCTAATCTCTTTCGTGGATTTTCTCGCGAGCAAAAGCGAATCCGAGCGAATCGAATTAAAAACCACAATTTATATGCATGCAAAAATAAACACATTAAATTCCATGACAATTGGATACCTGCAAAAAAGATCTAGCAATTCTACTATCCAATTTCAAATTTAATGACAACGAATTAAATTACAATTTAAAAAATTCAGAGCCCGAAACCATGGCTCTGATACCAGTTGTTGGGGAATAAGTTGCACAGATCTATTCGGGATGAATATTTAAATACAAATTTAATTCTTATAATTATTACTAGCATGAATTAATCCTATATTAATTCAAATAATAATCCAACAACAAATCATGCATATAATTAAATCACGTAAATCCTACGCATGCGGAATTCTACGTTTACGTGAACGTACCTCTTGGGACGGCAATGACTTTGTTTATTAGACACACCAAAAGAACTTCCCAAGTATTCCCTTAATCCTTGCTCGACTATCCGGTGGTAGGACGCTTGCGAACAATTAACAAAAGGAAAATAAATTATGTTGCACCACCTTTGTGGATTTACTAATTTTTCCAGCACATGGAATTGTACTTGGGAATAAAAGAATCATCCCCTATTTATAGAGTGGAGGTGGTCGAATTTTTAGGGCAAAACAATGTGGGAAAATCTTTTCTTGATCTCCAAGAAATCTTGAATATATCTCCTATATTCTTTTTTCCATAATTATAATATTCCACAAAATCCCACCTACTCTTTGTTATGGATTAATTTCGAAAATTATAGGGCAAGAATCCAAGATTTGGATCTTCTTGAATTTATGAGATATTCTTGTATTTCAAGAATACATATCTTCCATAATATATTTTCAAGAAAATCTTTCTTTTCCTTAATTATCAAAATTTCGAAAATATGCTTTATGGATAACCAAGTGGGAGATTTCTTGAATTTAATGAGATAATCTTGTATTCCAAGAATACATATCCTCATTCCATAACAAAATTCAAAGAAAATCTTTCTCCCCTTTTATCCATAATTTTTGAAAATTAGGAAAAAATAAGCAACAATATTTATTTTATTTTAAACACATTTTTCAATTATTGTACTATATGTTGGGCTACTTAGGGGGTCTTTAGGAGAATTAAGATTGGACCTTCCAATGGATCTTGAATTATCAATATTGAGCCACAATATTATTCAAGCCCATAAATATTAATTAATCCCACTACATAATTAATATTGCACTATCCATCTTAACCCATATTACAGTCAATATGGCTCCCGGTTATTATTTCCCGTGTTTAAGATTATCTAGCCCATTAATTAATTCAAGCCACTGAAATAGCTTTCCGTTAATTAATATCTTTTGTCCTTGGTCAAGGAACAGTTCAACATTATTATCCATACCGGAAACTAGTTCCACTTGCAAGATTTGGTATGATAAAGCCTATGAACCTCCCAAGGGGGCGAATCGAACAAGCGTACTTGCACACGATTCTCTGTATTAAATCTTAGCAATCACATGTGACCAATAATATTGCCCAAGATAAAAAGTATTGAATCTCGTTGATTCTCTACCCATGATAAGTCAAAGCAATAGTTACCAACCACACGTGATCCTATTTAAGGAACGAAGATTAAGAAATAACGAACCACTGAGGTCTAATTCTTCCTTGTTCAGTTCTAAAGAATTTGTCCTCCTATAGGTCCTATTCAGTGCATCAGTCATGCACTAGTATAATCTCTTGGTCAAGACAAGCCAATCCGAGTCTTACACTTCAACCTTTCACGATGGATTGTTCATTTCCATCTAGGTCGTGAATAGTGTACTTTTAGTTACAAGGGACTGTTAATTTAATCTTCTGTGATCTGGTATCACTAAATTAACTACAATGTAACACGTACGATTTATTGAACAGTTATGCAGTAAATATATGTAACATTCGATGATATTTAAAGCATCAGTGATAAACAATTTATTTCAGTAAATAAGCCTGAAATCCAGTTTTGATTATACAAAGTAAAAGCATACTTTCCAGTATAATCCCAATACATTAAACTTAGCTTGGAGGATTTTGAGATCATCAGCTTGCTGCTTGTTAATAGTTTGTTGTTCCTTAACCAGTTTACCCTGATCAGAAGAACTGGCTTTCAGAAACTCCAGTTCAGCAGTCATCTTCTGAACAGTCTCAACTGATTTCAGTTCACCAGCTTTACTTATAGCATTATCCTTGACAAGCTGAATGTTCTCAGCCCTCAGCTTATTGTTCTCAGCTTCCACTATTGTATAAGTGTCTACTGCATTAGAGAGATCATCAAGCAGTTGCTCATTATAGAGCTCCAGGTCAATCTCTCCAGCAGGTGTGTTTAGCACAACAGGTGTGGAACTAGAAAACACAGAAGGCTTAGAAGTTACCTCAGATTGATCAGCATCCTTGGTCATGAGGCATATATCGTCATCAGATGAGAACATCAGATCGTCGAGGTTGTCGAAATCATCAGCAGTGGTCATCAGGCAGAAGTCTTCTACAAATGAATAACCAGAATTGTCTGAAGGCAGATAAGAATCATCTATTCCAAATGTATCAACAACCATAGCTTTTCTGTCTTTGTATCTTTGCTCTCTTTTGTTCCGCTTATCTTCTCTTTCTTTTGGAGTCAGGTCAGTGCAATCTGCGCTGTAGTGACCTGGTTTCTGACAGTTGAAACATGCTCCTGATTCTACAGAATTTCTTCTGCCAGGTGAGTCGCTTCTTCTGTAGGATCTGTCAGGTGACTTCCCAGTTTTCCTGTGATCTGAATTCCTTCTTTCTGATCTGTTGTCTCTTCTATCATCAGAACGATCATCTCACTTCTTATCTTCTCTACGGTCATCTCTATGATCATCTCTTTTGTCATCAGAACGATTTCTTTCTCGTGATCTGTCAGAAGATCTCCTATCTCGTCCTCTGCTGTTCTGATAGTCTCTGTAGAATTTCTGATATTTCCAATAGGTTCAGTAGACTTTGAATTGCTGCTGGCTGCTTTGAATGCAACTGCTTTTGATGTGGCAGGTGTGGCTTCAGCAGGCGACTCATCTTCTTCTTCTTGGCCTCTTTCAATCAGGTCAAACTCATGGGCTTTTAGGCTCAGAAACAGGTTGCTAGGCTTCATCTTCGCAATATATTGGAAATCTTTTATTACAGTTACTTTCATGTCCCATTTCTTAGTCAGGGACCTCAAGATCTTGTAGTTGATGTCCTTGTCAGACATTTCTCGTCCCAGTTCACGAAGCTTGTTGACTGACATGGTGATTCTTCCATCGAACTAATTTATGGTTTCATTGGGCAGCATCTTGAGTTTCTCAAACTTTACCAGTTCGGCTTTCAATCTGCTGTCCTTAATCAAATCGTTTCCTTCGCACATTTCAGCAAGAGTATCCCACATCTGTTTGGCAGTCTTGAGATACTTGATCTTCTCTCGTGTTATCTTGTCCATAGTCTTCATGATGATGTGTCTGGCCACAATATCCAGATTGGATAATTTTCATTCCTCAGCATCCATCAGTGAAGGACTCTTTCTGATTCTGGCTCCAGTTGGATATTCTGGATCACCTCCTTCAGCTGGGTTGTTGTATTAAATGATGATGGGTCCTTGTTCAAGAACTTCCATCATGCTGCTGCTGATCGCGCCCAGATGGTTGCTCATGAGTATGGTCCAGTCATCATACTCATCAATAGAGAACTTAGGCAGATCATGATACATACCCGAAGTATTATCCATGCTGATCGTGAGTTTTGAAAACAAATGAGTTTTAAAACAGGTTTTTCAAGATCTGTTCAAGTGATCACAATGGCTCTTCCTCAAGAACCGATGATAATCAAAGCCATTGGTCTGTAGAACCACTGCTCTGATACCACTTGTAGGTCCCGAATGGGTTTTCGTGAGGGCAAAAGTCTAGAGGGGAGGGGTAAATAGACTTCTGAAAACTTTTTCGTGAGCTCAGGTGTGAAAAATAAGTATGCCTGATCAGATTGCGTGTGAATCAGTTTGGACTGATATCCAAATTACTGATCGCCTGAGGGCAAATCAGTTTGGTGTCTATCAGTTTAACTGATGTGCGGAAGCTAAGTTTTAACCCGTGTGAAAAACCAGTTTGTTAAATCAGAGTTCTGAGTTATCTATTTTTAATCAGGTGACAAAGTGTCAAACTGATCAAATTAGTTACTTGGTACAGATCTGATCCATACTCAGAATATGCATGTTATACAGAAACAAATAGTGTGCAAGGTGTAAAGCAGGTAAATCAGATAAAGCACACAAGATTTTATAGTGGTTCGGAAAACCTATCCTATATCCACTCTTCCCTATCAGCAGGGGCACCAACTCAACCAACTGGACTTAGTTTAGTGTGTTAGTCCAACACAATACAAAAGATGTTTCAAGAGTTCTCACTCAACCAATCCCAGAAATCAGAAACTAGAAACCCTAGTCTGAAATCTTGCTAAACAAACTTAACCTAACTTTTGATTTGGGTATAAGATTTATTGTGTTCCAACTGGAATTATATCCTAGTATTTATGTAGCCTAAAGCTAAAGGATAAGAATTCTATGCTAAGAACTTTATGGGATGAACACTTAGAAAATATTCTTGATTTTGTGTTCTTCGTGCGGAAATTACAGATAGCTTCTGTAACCTTACTATGAAAGTTGATCCCATATTTATAGACCTTGAAATCAAAGAGCCGTTGGAGAGCAATTTGAATTTCAGGCTATTTTAGGTAGCTTGCAGGCTTGATGTGACGTGCTTCAGGGAGATCATGCCGTCTTTGTGCAATATCGTCCTTTCTAGATGTTTGCCCTGATACGCCATATCCTGCAACGTCAGATCTGTACATACGTGTTAATCTCTGAGTGGCTAACAGGTACATTTATTCGGCGCCCTGTAAAGCCAACCAAGTTGACATTCTTCTGGTATGATCTTCATCGTATGCCTTTGATAAGTAGATAAGCTTATCAAGTTTCTGACTTATCTTGACCTGATCAGTGTTCTTCTGATCAGTAATCTTGAGTCTTCTGATATGGTAGTCTTAGCTTCAACCTATCGACTCTGCTGATGTACTCAAGACTAAGTCTTCTGGACTCCTGCGCCTGCTGATCTTCGCTTCGGATCTTCACTTCTGATCTTCAGGACTTAGTCTATTCATATTGAGTTCCCCCTCAATATATGACCTATTTTAATTCATCAGCAGTCTAACATATTCAGCTGGTTTCCTATCAAAATATCAATCGACTAACAGGTTCGACTGATCCTATTACAACTGTTTTGGAACTTCCATCAAAACTATAAATTTCCCAACATTTCCAACTAGGTGAGATTTTCCCTTACATTGTTTTAGCCTTTAAGCTAAGGTTGAAAAAATCTCTCTAAGCTTAGGATATGGCATTTATGCTTAGATATAATGAAGAACACTCTTGGGTAAATTTGGATATTTAATGCTCTGTGTTCTTGAATGGAGATGCTTGAATGTTTGGCTTTAATCTTCACTTTGCAGCATCCTCCATTATCTTCTTTTGAAGATAGTGCAATGTATTTATAGTGTGAATTTGAATATTACCGTTGGAGAGTAAATTCAAATACATACTAATAATCTTCCAGCTTTTCTTTGTCCTTTTACACTGTTGCTTGTAGCTTTATGTGACATCCATATATGTGTTGTTATCTTCTCATTGGCCAACTTCTTGTGTGTCTAATGATCGATTCAAAGACAACAGATCGATTCAAAGACCAACATATCAATTTCGAAGCGCAGATCGATTCAAAGACATCGATCGATTCGAACTACATATCGATTCAAAGAAAGAGATCGATTCGATCACAACATATCGATTCGAAACGATGAGATCAAGATAACCACGGTGATCATTTCAAAGAGATCAGTCACCAGACAAGCCTTGATCACCATTTCTTTGCAAGATTTCTTCTTCACAAATCAGCATGCTTCTTCTTGTTCAGCTCATCAGTTTACATGGAACTCATCAGTCTCGTTTTGTTCTGATCAGCCTCGTCTTTTCTTGATGAGTTCCCCCTCAACTTGTTACTTGTAAAAATAAAACTAAGTCTAGAAACACAAGCTTTCTATACAACTTAGCTTGTCTTATTACAAGGTGTTTTGGCACAATAATCCAAACTAAAATTATCCCAACAATTTCCCCTTTTTTGATAATGATGCGAAAACTAACAAACAACAAAAAACATACGAGAAAAACTGTGTTAGTTAAATAAGTGAAATGATAAAGAATATTGTATGCATTTAAAAAAAAAATGTTGAGAAGATGATTGTCAACGTCCATGAATTTTATAAAAGTTATGCATTTTAAACCAAATGGGTTTTTAAAAAGATCAGTTCAGGTGGTCAAATTAAAAGCTAGTGAACTTTTGAACTCTTGCTCTTATACCAATTGTTGGTCCAGAAAAAACCCGATTTAAAACTCGTAAAAACTCAGTGGGAGGTGACTTTAAAATTTTTCCTAATGTGTTATGCAGATTTGCTAAAGTATGTATGACATTTAATAAGAAAGCGAATAAGAACAAACATATTTTTATAGTGGTTCGGAGTCCAACTCCTACAGCCACTCTTCCCTTCATGGGGCACTTCCTTAATCCAAAGGAAACCTTAGTTTATGGTGTTAGGCACACCACCATACAAATGTTTAATGAGTTCTCACTCTCTCGGGACTAATCACCCTCACGGGATTGCTTATAGAAACATGAGTTCTCACTCTCTCGGGACTTAACTCCCTCACGGGATCGCCTATAGATGTTTAATGAGTTCTCACTCTCTCGGGACTTATCTCCCTCACGCGATTTCCTATTGACTACTTTTGCTTAACCACTAATTCTCTCTCAAGAAAGGGTTTGAGTTTGGTGTTATTTCCAACTAGGTGAGATTTTCCCTTACATTGTTTTAGCCTTTAAGCTAAGGTTGGGAAAATCTCTCTAAGATTATGATATGACATTTATGCTTAGATATAATGAAGAACACTCTTAGGTAAATTTAGATATTTAATGTTCTGTGTTCTTGAATGGAGATGCTTGAATATTTGGCTTTAATCTTCACTTTTGAAGATAGTGCAATGTATTTATAGTGAAGATTTGAATATTACCATTGGAGAGTAAATTCAAATTTATACTAATAATCTTTCAGCTTTTCTTTTACCTTTTGCACCGTTGCTTGCAGCTTCATGTCACATCCATATATTTGTTGTTATTTTCTCATTGGCCAGCTTCTTGTGTGTCTAACGGATCGATTCGGCTTTATCGGATCGATTCGAGCTGCAGATCGATTCAAAGCCAATGAGATCGATTAAGAAGCGTAGATCGATTCGGCTCATCGATCGATTGAGAACTACTGATCGATTCAAAGACCGCCAGATTAGTTCGATCCACAATGAGATCGATTCAAAGACAACAAATCAGTCACTGTATCAACATTTGCATCATTTCTTCAGATCAAAGACTTCTTCTTCACAAATCAGCATGCTTCTTCTTGTTCAACTCATCAGTTTACATGGAACTCATCAGTCTCATTTTGGTCTGATCAACCTCGTCTTTTCTTGATGAGTTCCCCCTCAACTTGTTACCAGTAAGAATAAAACTAAGTATAAAAACACAAGTTTTCTATACAACTTAGCTTGTCTTATACTTACAAGGTGTTTTGACATAATAATCAAAACTAAAATTATCCCCACAATTTTTCCCTTTTTGATAATGATGCCAAAACTAACTAACATAAAAAAACATACGAGAAAAATAGTGTTAGTTAAACAAGTGAAATGATGAAGAATGTTGTATGCATTTAAAAAATTGATGAGAAGATGATAGTCAACCTCCATGAATTTTATAAAAGTTATGCATTTTAAACCAAATGGGTTTTTAAAAAGATCAGTTCAGGTGGTCAAATTAAAAGCTAGTGAACTTTTAAACTCCTGCTCCGATACCAATTGTTGGTCCCGAAAAAACTCGATTTAAAACTCGTAAAAACTCAATGGGAGGTGACTTTAAAATTTTTCCTAATGTGTTATGCAGATTTGCTAAAGTATGTATGATAGTTAATATGAAAGCAAATAAGAACACACGTATTTTTATAGTGGTACGGAGTCCAACTTCTACATCCACTCTTCCCTTCATGGGGCACTTCTTTAATCCAAAGGAAACCTTAGTTTATGGTGCTAGGCACACCACCATACAGATGTTTAATGAGTTCTCACTCTCTCGGGACTTATCTCCCTCACGGGATCACCTGTAGATGTTTAATGAGTTTTCACTCTCTCGGGACTTATCTCCCTCTTGGGATTTCCTATTAACTACCTTACTTAACCACTAATTCTCTCTCAAGAAATGGTTTGGGTTTGGTGTTATTTCCAACTAGGTGAGATTTTCCCTTACATTGTTTTAGCCTTTAAGCTAAGATTGAGAAAATCTCTCTAAACTTAGGATATGTCATTTATGCTTAGATATAATGAAGAACACTCTTGGGTAGATTTGAATATATAATGCTTTGTGTTCTTGAATGGTTTGGCTTTAATCTTCACTTTACAGCATCCTCCATTATCTTCTTTTGAAGACAGTGCAATGTATTTATAGTGTGGATTTGAATATTACCGTTGGAGAGTAAATTCAAATCCATACTAATAATCTTCCAGCTTTTCTTTGTCCTTTTGCACTCTTGCTTCCAGCTTTATGTCACATCTATATATGTGTTGTTATCTTCTCATTGGCCAGCTTCTTGTGTATCTAACGGATCAATTTAGCACATCAAATCGATTTGAATGCTAGATTAGTTCAACCAATGAGATCGATTGAGAAGCTGCAGATCGGTTTAACCGCAGATCGATTCGATCCACGGCAGATCGATTTAGAAACAAAGAATCGATCAAAGCCAACAGGTCAGTCGGCTGTATCAGCCTTTGCATCATTTCTTTGCGTGATCAATACTTCTTCTTCACAAATCAACATGCTTCTTCTTGTTCAGCTCATCAGTTTACATGGAACTCATCAGTCTCGTTTTGTTCTGGTCAGCCTCGTCTTTTCTTGATGAGTTCCCCCTCAACTTGTTACCTGTAAGAATAAAACTAAGTCTAGAAACACAAGCTTTCTACACAACTTAGTTTGTCTTATTACAAGGTGTTGTGGCATAATAATCAAAACTAAAATTATCCCAACAATTTTCCCCTTTTTGATAATGATGCCAAAACTAACTAACAACAAAAAATATACGAGAAAAACAGTGTTAGTTAAACAAGTGAAATGATGAAGAATATTGTATGCATTTAAAAAAAATGATGAGAAGATGATTGTCAACCTCCATAAATTTTATAAAAGTTAATGCATTTTAAACCAAATGGGTTTTTAAAAAGATTAGTTCAGGTGGTCACATTAAAAGATAGTGAACTTTTGAACTCCTGCTCTGATACCAATTGTTGGTCCCGAAAAAACCGGATTTAAAACTCGTAAAAACTCAATGGGAGGTGACTTTAAAATTTTTCCTAATGTGTTATGCAATTTTGCTAAATTATGTATGACAATTAATATGAAAGCAAATAAGAACACACGTATTTTTATAGTGATTCGGAGTCCAACTCCTACATCCACTCTTCCCTTCATGGGGCACTTCCTTAATCCAAAGGAAACCTTAGTTTACGATGTTAGGCACACCACCATACATATGTTTAATGAGTTCTCACTCTCTCGGGACTTATCTCCCTCACGGGATTGCCTATAGATGTTTAATGAGTTCTCACTCTCTCGGGACTTATCTCCCTCACGGGATCGCCTATAAATATTTAATGAGTTCTCACTCTCTCGGGACTTAGTATGTGTATAATTGTGACACTAAAAAGATAGAATTCACGTGAACCTGGGTTCACAGGAAAATCTACTTTTTATATTAATTATTTTTGAGCCCTCGTCATGAAAGTTTTCTGGATCCGTCCATGATTGGACTAATCAATTTAAATATTATATC
The DNA here is from genome assembly GCA_037126765.1 of Stenogyne calaminthoides. Classification (NCBI taxonomy): domain Eukaryota; kingdom Viridiplantae; phylum Streptophyta; class Magnoliopsida; order Lamiales; family Lamiaceae; genus Stenogyne; species Stenogyne calaminthoides. Next base: position 23,785,944 of record JBBCBC010000010.1, on the reverse strand, counting down.
CTGTAAAATAATCATACAAATAAGTAAACAAATCGAGCTTTATCACAACCAACCTAGTGTCATTTTACAATTAAACTAATAACGTCAACTAATAATTTAATTAAAAATTATTCAACTAACAATTTAAGCTTAATGTCAATAGCTCATGCAACTAACTTATGGTAATTGGACTAATCAATTTATATTCAATATCATGTTATATTATCATACAAATAAGTATATAAATTATACATTTTCATATATATAATACTCCTCGTCTTTTTTAGATTGCTCAAAATCCAAAAAGTTCATCTTTTATCACATACTCAAAGTAGCAATAAAATAAGGTTAGGTCTTGTATGCACCCGGGTGCACAATGCACTCATAGTTCATTTTAGAAGCGTGCAACTTGTTATGCTGAAAAGTGCAACTTATTTACACATAAAAGTGCAATTGTTAATATGGGAACATAGTTGCATGCTTCTGTTTGGAATAGTTGCATGATTCTATTTTGTTTAGTTGCACGCTTCTAAAATACACTATGAGTACACGGTGCACCCAGGTGCACATGAGACCCACTCATAAAATAATTATACAGTTCATGCTACCCTTACAAACATCATTAAATTACATCACATGTCACTAATAATTACATACAAAAGTAACATATTTTTTTATCTTATTCACTAAAATTGACAAAATACCCTTATCAAAAAGCTATTTTATTACTTCAAATATTAATAAAGAATTTTCTCATTAGAACTCATGTCAAAATCAAGTGAGCAATCTAAAAAAAGAATGAAAGGAGTAACTGGTTTTTAAAAATATATATATATATATATATATATATATATATATATATATATATATCAACTACAAAATATAATGTTTGATATTATTAATCATTTGCCAATTTTAGAATTTTATGATAAATTTGTAATAATTTTTTTTGTTGAATTTTTTTCTTTTTTGGTATAATATTTTGTTATTATATATGTATAAATAGATCTAGTTCAAAATTTTCAAAAATAATAATAGAAATATTCAAGAAATAATTAGTATTTATGTGTGTTAGATATGAGGAATTGAACATTTTACCTCTTGTATATAAAGAAAATAAAAAATATTTGTTATATCATTTGAGCTACATCAAATTTATTAAAATGTTTAAAATTTTATTATAAAATTATAATAATTTTTTTGCCCAACATTTTGTTATTAGATATACATATCAACTACAAAATATAATGTTTGATATTATTAATCATTTGCCACTTTTAGAATTTTATGATAAATTTGTAATAATTTTTTTTGTTGAATTTTTTTTTTTGGTATAATATTTTATTATTATATATGTATAAATAGATCTAGTTAAAAAAATCAAAAATAATAATAGAAATATTCAAGAAATAATTAGTATTTATGTGTGTTAGATATGAAGAATTGAACATATTACCTCTTGTATATAAAGAAAATAAAAAATATATTTGTTATACCATTTAAGCTACATCAAATTTATTAAAATGTTTAAAATTTTATTATAAAATTATAATAATTTTTTTGCCAACATTTTGTTATTAGATATGTATAGATATTTAACTATTATACCCTTAGCCCATTCAAGCCCCAACGTCCACCAACAAAATAAACACCCCTTCCTCTCCATTATCACACTCACACCTCCCAATTATGACCAACAAAATTGCTGAAGTGGCGTTGCCCCCATTCCCCCAACCCAAGGGCGCTCACCGCCGCACGCTCTACTGGTTGATCTAATGGGTAATACAGGTAATGAATGTATGCGTGGAAAAATGTGTTTAGATTACTCATAGATTTGTTTATTTCTTTTTACTTCTCAAATTGATATTCGTAAGAGTTTGCTGATTGAAGTTAGACACTTGAAATTCTTGATTGTGCCTTAATTAATCATCTGAATACGTGCATCTGCAATTAGAGTGTCATGAGTTTTGTCAAGATCCTTACTTTAATTCTCAAAACAATTGGGGGTTTAATATTGTAAAGTCCAAAGTCCACCGAGATACTCGTTAAACGAACTTACTGTATTTTGAGGGTTTTTTTTAAATATAATATTCTTGATGTCTCCCTCAAGAACTTGTGCCAACGAGCCTTAATAATTTTCTTTGCAGTTGAGGCTTTGATCCAGATTTGATATATTTTGCAGGGTTTGTGATTTTTGATTTTGTTGGAGATTTTCAATTTTTGTTGCAGAGTTTTAAATTTTGCAGATTTATTGGATTTAGGTTTTATTTGACAGATTGTTGGATTTTTTTTTTAATTTTGCAGATTTGTTGATGATTTTGGCAGGAATTAGGCAACCTCTGATTTGTGCATTACTCGGCTTAGTTTACACCGTTGGGCGGTACTTTTATTTCAAAGGTTTCTAGGGGTGAAAACGGATCGGATACGGACGGATAGTGCTTATACCGTATCCTAAATCATATTTTTTTTTCGAATTCGGAGTCGGATACGGAAAAGCGGATCAGAATCTTAATTCGAAATATTCGATATGGATACGGATCTGGGGCGGATATTGGATTTAATCCGGGCGGATTCGAATAACTATAATCGGATAATATATTTTAAACGAAAATCATCAAAATGTGATTGAAACACATTAAAAAAAACTACGTATGCAATATTTCATAGAAATTCTAATGCAAATTATAAAAATTATATCTACTGTTAATAATATGAAATTAAAAGTTATATCCTTCGTAAACATCATCACTCCATCACAACATAACGCCTAAATAAGTATTAAGTATTAATATTATATATATATATATATATATATATATATATATATATATATATATATATATATTAATATAAAATATAAACCGAGGGCTTTTTCCAATTTGGCCACCTGGAATTTCATTTGAATGGAAGATCCAGATTCGATTCCCTTTGGGAACGAATTTGAAGTTATAAGAGTTATAAGGTGGATTGGTGATTTCGTGGAATATTTGGGTGTTTGGTGTACTAACTATTAATAACTAACTTTGTCCGATCAAATTTTTTTTTAAAAATAAAAAATAAAAAAAGTTTAAAAAAAAAATAAAAAAAAAAAAATCCGGATAATATTCGATAAAATATGGAAAAACTCGAATACGGTCGGATATTATGTATTCCGAATTCGATTCCGAATCCAAAGTCAACTATCCGTATCCTCCCGGATACTAGTTTTTTTATACTGAATTCGATATCGACCAGATACGGCTCCGGATCGGTCAGGAAATATCCGATCTGTTTTCACCCCTACAGGTTACTCGACTGGTGTCTTCTATTTTTAGTTTTGTGAACAGTAAATAATTGGGGCTTTTGTGAAGAATTGTGTTTTCTGAACTGTGCAGAAGGCCGATGTACGGAAACAATGAAAATTCATTTGGGATGAGTTTGAGAAGGAGATAGGTTTATTACTTCGTCTGCAGAATTTAAAAATTAATTAAATAAAAAGACAGATAATTTAAAAAAAAAAATTGGGGTGTGCAAAATTATTTATGTGTGTGCAAAATTAAAAAAAAAATAATTAAATAAACGGATATATAATAATAAAAAAATTGGGGTGTGTAGAATTAAAAAAATTAATTAAATAAATGGACAGATAATTAAAAAAATCGGGGTGTACATATTTTTTTACGGGTATGCAGAATTAAAAAAAATAAATAAATAAAAGGACATATAATTAAAAAAAATTGGGGGTGTGCAAATTTTTTTGATAATTTGCATAATGGTTAAAATTTAATATATATACGTATATGTAATTTTTTTGAAAATTATTTAAATAAATGATTAAAAAAAATTGAAGTGTGCAGATTTTTTAGAGGAATAAATGTTTAAATTTCGGTCATGACATTTCAAAATAAATTCAAAATTGCATAAATTTGGTATTTTGTATCATATAAGGTTATTTAAATTTTTAACACCATTTTTTTTTATCTAGGAGTAACATTTAAAAAGTGTAGCACTTAATAATAAGAGCTACTTATAAATGATACCTAATAGTAACTACCTCTTCTAGATATTTCTATTTTTGTAATATATCTTCTATTACATAATAAATTTTATTTCAACACAAATTGATCTTAAAATAGAAAAAATTTGTGTGACAAACTCACACATGATACAAGACTCTCTCATAGTCCCACCCTCGTTGTCCGAAATGAGTCCCTAGGATAGTAACGAGCCTTAAGAACCCGAGCGAACAGTGAGTCATCCTTCTGAATCAGCCTCCAACCCTGCTTAGCTAAAAGAGACAAAGTTCCTTAGGCCCAATCCACCCTTCCTCTTAGGCTTATATCTCAACTAGTGCACCCTCTTCTCATCACATTTCTGCCCCCAAATAAACTAACAATTTCAGACTCAGTCTTGTTGACAATATCTTGTGGATTTTGAAGCATGTCATAAGATAAGTAGGAATCACTTGTGTAGCTAACTTTACCAAGTTAAGCTTGCCGTGATAAGTAGGAATCACTTATGTTGCTCCACCCACCGGGTTTAATTACTAGTTGCTATTAATAGAATAATTTAAAAAAGAAAAACAATGGCTTGAATGTTGACTAGATCAAATCAACTATTATTTGACATTTGACAAAATAAAGTAAGGGAACCTATAATGTTCAAGCTCTAAACGATCTCAAATCCAAATCTAAACTTTAAAATGAAATGCTGATCTCTATATTCTATTTATAAAAAAATCTCCAATCCTATAATCTATAAAACTATTTATTATTTTATTTATTTCTAATCTATTTCAATCATCACACATATTTATATTTAATATTATTTTTTATTTTAAGTAATTTCTCGTTGATAAAAAATAACGTAATATTAATAATTAAAGTCATAGAAAAAGAAAAATAAACTACAAAAGAATTATAATTATATTAAAATATTAAATGTTACTATATTCTCAATTAATTATGTAAGTGTAGATATATATATTAATAAAATAATTAATATAGAGTATAGAGTTTTGAAAAATATATATATATATATATATATATATATATTTATATATATATATATTATTTTCATACATTATATATAAAATTCACTATTTAAAACATTATTTTCATACTTTATTATAGAGTACCCATGAGAACAAACTTGAAAACTCCAATATATACACTGGAGATGGCCTCACGGTGTTCAAAATTATGAAAACTATTATTGCAGTTTTCTGAACAACGAAGTCGTATTTTGTAGGCGTGCGCAAATGGAGAACACAAGATTGTACTTTAAGAGTGGCAAAATTGATTCAAGTTGCGTGAGATTATTTCACGGTGAGATGACTCATTAATATTTAGGAGTAAATGTTGATTTGTACTAAGTTGTATCTTGTTTTACGTATGAGACCGTCTTATATAAATTTTTATCTTCATTTCACATCTTGCTTCGTAATTAACATATGTATATAGTAAAATATGGATTTTCTATCCTTCATAAATATTTCAATAGATGTTTTAAAAAGTGATATTGTTCACCTCCAAATGATTTTTTTTCTTTTCCGCAACACAGGATTTATTTATGAGATGTTCTCATGAAACTTTCCTGTAACAATTATTCAAAATTAGCTTTAAATATATTATAAGACGATTCAACTTATGACGTTAAACATAATTTTAAAAGTAAAAGAAATGCTTTTAATACGTCAAGATGGAGTAGTATTGTTCATTATCAAGTTCTATAAAAAGTAGTATATATATCAATACTCTGTCAAAACGGGCGGGCTGACCCCCACGCCATGCTTAATAGGCGGGTTGGGCCAAGAAAACTTTAGCCTGTCTAGAGGCAGGCCTAGACGAGTCGGCCCATTGGGTCGCAGCTTTTTTGAGGGGGGGGGCGGGATGCCTCCTAATTTTATTTTTTATTTCATATTTTTATTATATATTTAACAATTATAATATTATGTTTTGTAATATTATATAAACTTTATGTATATGAATGGTAAATTTAATTTGTAGAAGACTATATATATGAATTATTATGGTAGGTTAATGATGAACTTCAAAGCGTAGGATATTAGATTTGCTATTAATGAATGATGAATTTTATTTGTGAGAAAAAAATTATTTTTATTTTTTATAATCATAGAAACCAACATAAATTGTTGGATTATATTTGATTTTGATGAGTTTAATATATTAAAGCTTTAAAATTATATATTTTTACTTTTTTTAAAATAAAAAATATATTAAAAAAAAATAATAATGAGTTGACCCGTCTAAACCCGCGGCCTGCCACTTAGTCGTTTGGGTTGGAGTTGTTGGGAAATATGAGGTGCCCAGATCTATTTGATGTGTATTTAAATACATATTTAAATTATTCAATTAATTACTAACATGAATCAATCATAAATTAATTCAACATAATAATTAAATAAGCAACAACAACATGCGTACACGTAATTCACGTAAATACTAAGCATGCGAAATCTAGTAGTTACGAGATTGCATACATCTTGTAGAGACAACCGTTGAGACGATGAATCAACCCAAAGTGCCTTCTCAAATATGTCCCACGTCCACGAACGTAATCCAGTGGAAGAATTCTCACAAATGATTTTAATAAAGGAGAAAACCAAAATTATATGCCACCACCTTTGTGGATTTTTAATTTTTCCAACACATGGAATTGCCGAATTGTATTGGGGATGAAAAATTCATCCCCTATTTATAACATAAGGGGTGGTAGAAATTTTGCCCTAGAAAAGATATGGGAAGATCTTTAATTCTTGTACAAGAAGTAATCTTGAATATATCCAATATATTCTATTTCCCATAAATATATTTTCCACAAAATCTCCTCTCTTATTTATAGGTAATTTTTTAAAATTACCTATTAATGGGGAAGGAAAAAGATCTTTGACTTATCTTGAATTTATGGGATAAACTTGTATCTCAAGAATACTTATTCCATAAAATTCTTTCCAAGAAAATCAAGAAAATCTTTTCTCCCTCATTCTTAATATTTTCGAAAATATTGGAAAAAATAGGGCAATAATATTTTATTCTCCTTTTCATTAATTGGACTTTAATTAGGCTATTTGAAGGGTCTTTAGAAGAATTAAGATTGAACCTCCAATGGGCTATGAAACTTTAATATTAAACCAAAATATTATTCAAGCCCATTAATATTAATTTACTCCACTATAAAATTAATATTGAACTATCCATCTTAATCCATATTACGATGCTACAATAATATGGCTCCCGATTATTATTTCTCGTGTTTAAGATTATCTAGTCCACTAATTAATTAAGCCACTGAAAAAGCTTTATATTAATTAATATATTTATCCTTGGAGTAAAGACAACTCAACATTATTATACATACCGGAAATAAATTTCCACTTGCAAGATTTGGTATGATAAAGTTTCTGAGTCCACCATGTACTTGCACACGATTCTCCGTATTAAATCTTAGCAATCGTCGTGTAATTAATAATATTGCCCAATATATAAGGTATCGAATCACGTTGATTCTCTTCCCATCATAAGTCAAAGCAATAGTTATTAATTTCACACGAACCTATTTAAGGAACGGAGATTAAGAAATAATGAACCACTTGTTGGGGTTATACGTGAAAGTATGCTTTTACTTTGTATAACCTATGTATTAAATACTTATTTACTGAAATAAATTGTTTATCATTGTTGCTTTAAATATGATTGAATGTTATATATATTTATTGCAAACCATTCGTAGCACGCGTTACATTGTAGTTAACGTGGTGATACCAGATCACAGAAGATCACGTTAACAGTTCCTTGTAGACGAGTGCGTGTTTCACAACTTAGATAGATCCGAATAATCTATTGGTAGAACTTGATGTGTAAGGCTCAGATTGGCTTGTCTTGACCAAGAGATTACACTAGTGCATTTGATGCGCTGAAGCGGACCTACAGAGAGGATAAACTTGAAGGATCAAGCGCTTGCCACTAGACTAAAAGCCCGGACTTGTAGTGAGGTGCTACTTTAATTCCCTTAACCCATACCTAGCAGCAGGCACCACGGGCGGCACGCAACTATGTCTTTAATCGAGCGAACGAGGGGTCTTGAGCCGCAACTGACCTTAAAGGCAGGAGACTGCTAGGATTTCTCCCAACAATCCCCCCCCTAGCAGTAGCCTGACTTTCGCCAAACATACCACTATTTGCGTCATGGGGGACTCGAACCCGTGACCTGTGCTCTGATACCAATTGAAGGATCAAGCGCTTGCCACTAGACTAAAAGCCCGGACTTGTAGTGAGGTGCTACTTTAATTCCCTTAACCCATACCTAGCAGCAGGCACCACGGGCGACACACAACTATGTCTTTAATCGAGTTTAACGAGGGTCTTGAGCAAGAATCGACCTTAAAGGCGAGGAGCGCTAGGATTTCTCCTAACAAAACTCATTCGCACTGACTTAAGGGATGAAGAGTTAGACCTCAGTGGTTGTTGATTTCTTAATCTCTGTCACTTAATAAGGACTGTGTGTGGTTAGTAGTTATTGCTTTGACTTATAAATGGGTGCGACTTCGATACCCTATATCTTGGGAAATAATATTAATTACACGACAGTTGATAAATTAATACAGAGAATCGTGTGCTTGCAAAAGTCTTGCTTGATTGGTCCCCTTGGTGGGCCCGGAACCTTTATCATACCAAATCTTGCAAGTGGAATTAATTTTCCGGTATGGATAATAAAGCTGGGTTGTCCTTACTCCAAGGATAAAGATATTAATTAATATAAGGCTTTTCAGTGGCTTAATTAATTAATGGACTAAATAATCTTAAACACGAGAAATAATAATCGGGAGCCATATTACCGTAATATGGGTTAAGATTGAATAGTGCAATATTAATTATATAGTGGTATTAATTAATATTAATTGGCTGAATTATATTGTGGCTCAATATTGGAATTCAGAAGTCCATTGGAAGATCCATCTTAATTCTCCTAAAGGCCCCTCAAGTAGCCCAAATTATAGTCCAATAAATAAAAGGTGCTTAAAAATAAAATAAATTATTGTTGCAATATTTTCTATGTAATTTTCAAAATTAATTAAAGAAAAGAGGGAGAAGGATTTTTCTTGGAAAGATTTTATGGAATGAAGATAATGTATTCTTGGAATACAAGATTATCCCATAAATTCAAGAAAACTCCCACTTGGCTTCTTTAATAAGAGATTTTCGAAAATTGAGTATAAGAAAGGGAAGAAAGATTTTCTTGGAAAAAATTTATGAAAGATATGTATTCTTGGAATACAAGAATATCTCATAAATTCAAGAAAGATCCAATCTTGAAATTCTTTCTACTAATTTTTTCAAAATTTTAGGCATATTAAGGGTGTGAGATTTTTGTGGAAAAATACACATGGAAAGAAGAATATATTGGATATATTCAAGATTTCTTCGAGATAAAGAAATAATCTTTCCTAGCCCTAATTGCTCCAAAATTTTCGAACCCCCCTCTTATTATAAATAGGGGATGAATTTTTCATTCCAAACTAGTGTTCCATGTGTTGAAAATATTAGAAATCCACAAAGGTGGTGTAACAATATTTTATTTTTCTTGTTTTATAAATCGTTCATTGAAGGACCTTCCACCGGGGTTATTGGACGAGGACTTGGGAATACTTGAGAAGAACTTTTGGTGGGTATCCAGATACTTGATCATGTCTGTCTCAGGTCGTCTCTCCAACGGGTACGTTTACGTAAACTCCTAGAAATTCCGCATGCTAGGATCTTTTACGTGAAATCTTATTTGCATGTCGTTGTTGGTTAATTATTATTTGAATTCACTTAGGTAAATTCATGCTAGTAATAATTGTAAATTTAAATTTCTGTTTATGAGATCATCCCGATAGATCCTGACATATGTTATCCCAACACCACTGAGGTCTAATTATTCTATATTCAGTACTGAAGAATTTATCCTCCTGTAGGTCCTATTCTGCGCATCATAATGTATTAGTGTAATCTCTTGGTCAAGACAAGTCAATCTGAGCCTTACACTTCAACCTTTCACGATGGTTTGTTCATTTCCATCTAGGTTGTGAATTTGTACTTAGTTACGAGGAACTGTTAATTTGATCTTCCGTGATCTGGTATCACCAAATTAACTACAATGTAGCGTGTACTATTTATTGAACAGGTATGCAGTAAATATATATAACATTCAATCATATTTAATGCAACAATGATAAATAATTTATTTCAGTAAATAAATAAGAAATTCAGTTTGGTTATACAAAGTAAAAAACATACTTTCCAGTATAACCCCAACAAGAGTTTTGTAACCCGTCAATTTTTTGGCTATCTCCACCCCGCCAAAAGGTGGGCTTTTGCGGGTTTTGGCCCGTCTCGACAGTTATACGTGATATACACTTTACGTAAAACTATGGATATTATACGGCAAATTAATTCATTAAAATAGAAAAGGAAAGTATTTTCTTGTGAGAATGTCTCACGTCATGAGAAAATATGAATATTATACGACAAATTCTTTAAAGTAGAAAATAAAAAGTATTTTCTTGTGAGAAATGAGAATGTCTCCGCGTCATGAGAAGCTTGTCAAAATTCATTAGGGTATGTTTGTTTTGGGATTTAAGTGTGCGGGGAAGTCATGACTTCAAAATCATATAGATTTGAAAATTTTGGTGAATAATAAAGACTATGTGTTTGTTTTGAGATTTAGAAGATTGAGATTTTACTTTATGTCAAATTAATATTTGACAGTGATTGATGTTGTATTATTTTATTGTATTGAGAGTAAAAAAAAATAGTGATGTGATATTTTGTGAAAAATTGGTGTGTAGATATATTTTATAGAAGATGATGTTGAAGTCTGGTTTTAAATCTCAAACTATAATGAAACGTGAATATCAAAATCCAAAGTCCATCCATGTAAGTCTCGAAATAGACATACCCTTACATATGTAATCTAAATAAAAAAAAATGATTACAATTAATAGATAAATGAGCAATGTGTAAATAAACTAAAATTTTAGATCCTATCTCAAAAACTTCTTACACAACACCGTCTTGCACAAGCATTTGTCTAAAAAAAAAAAGTAAACGGAAATTGCAATTATTCATAAAATGCATGAATTTCGAACAAAACAGCAACATATCTGAATTTGACTTTCAACATTTTTATTACTATCATTAATATTATTATTATTATTGAGGGGAGACTTTCAACATTACATCGTATAGGTCAAAATTGCAAACTCTCCTAGCTAGATAGTATTTCCAATGTTTTAACATTTTCATACAAATTAAACCCTTTTGCGATAAAATAACGTACGCCATGGCCATGAAAATAATTATGTTGATATTTCTTTGTGTTGTAATAGCAACCTCCACCGCACAAGGCCAAATAATACGTGTCAATGGGACCTTGTATTGCACTGCAAATGGCGGTCCCGACGGCAATGGCAATACAACTCCCGTTTTTCCAGGCAAGACTCATTAACTCTTGGCCAAAGTTTTGTATACACTGACTGCACCGTGCTAATATAATGATGTTCATTTTTAAACAGTATACGTTGTTTTAATTAAACAACATTAGTCGTTTTGAATAATATATTAGTTGTTTTTATAGAACACATACAATATTAGTTGTTATCATTGAACAATATTAATTAGTCAATATTAGGAGTTTTCACTTAACAATACTAATTGTTTTTATATATTGAATAATATTAGTTGTGCATCATTTGATGCAATTGATGCACACACGTGTTACTCTAAGTGTGTTTTAAAACTTTAAAAAATAGCTTCTAGATATTTTTTTCCAAAAGTGTGAGAGATAACTTTAAAAATAAGTGCTTCTAGAAGCTATAAAACTGTACTTGATAAATAAAGAAAGAGGTCCACTTGCATAAAACGGTCGACTCATGGTGAGATGGGGCATGATTTAGACATGACACTTTAACATTTTGAAAGGAATGAATGTTGATTTGTGCTAATTAATTTATACACAGTCTCATATATAAGATCATCTCGTACGAGTTAAAATATGAAGGAATATAGAACTCATAAAAATATGAGTCAGACTCTTGTGAAACTTGTTCATAATATATATGAATTGAAATATATATATATATATATATATATATATATTTATGAACTAAAACAATAACATTTATCAACAGATATTACTTATAAACCAATAACATAGCATTTATGTGCCCCTAATTAATTTCTTATGAATTAATTTTATATAAACAATGATATTAGTGAATGAATGTTAATTACGGTATTAGAATGATCCCAATTTTATACAGTATGTTTCACAAGAGCGTTTTTCCAAAGACATCATCCATGTTATATATTTTATTTTACCAAACAAATTTGACAAAAAATTGTGTTAACCTGAGTCTCGATGAACTCAATTTTTTTTTAATATCACTACTATCATTGTTTGAAAATTAAATAAACTACTGTTATGCATAAAAATTATCGTTGTTATAAATAAATCATCATTGTTTGAAAACTAAAATATTTTTAGACAATGATAATTTTTGTTCATAATAATGATAGAGTTCATGCATAAATTCGATTCAAAGAATGACACTCACCAAATTTAAAAAACTTATGAATTTTTAAAGAATTTATAAATTATTTTAAAAAGCTTATAATTTGAGCCAAACATGTTGTAAAACCAAGAAATAATTTGTTAATTTCCAGCTCAAAAAAGCTCAAGACTCTTCAATTCTCACGTGCAGGTGCACGGGTGGAAGTTGGATGCTCAACGGAAGCATATATTTACCCACCCATTAAGGCAACAACTAACGCTAACGGAGTTTATTGGACGGACGTCTGGCCTCGTCCTGGCGTCATGCTTAATTCAATAATATCGAATTGCCGCCTCTTCATTCAAACCCCGCTCTCTAACTGCACGTCAACTTTGCCGTCAGTCGGCCTACTTTCCAACTTGGAGTTCGTTAAGACTGTTCAAGCCGGATTCTTATCAGTACGGTACCTGCGTGCCTCTGGTTTCACACTCCATAAGGAATCGCTCTTAATTTCTAAAACTCATTCATGTTGTTGACTATCCATATTGACTAATAAAAAAAAGATATAAATTTATGTGGGACGATTTTCACATTGAGATAGAGTATAATACGTACATTGATTCTTAAATATTTTAAAAAGAGATGGTGTTGATTTATGCTAATTTGTACTCATCTCATGCGAGTTTTTGTATATAAAATTAAAATGTCACTTTCAAAGACAACATGAACAAATTAATAATGAGATAAAAGCATTGGGATATGTATATTTTTTTTAAAGTCCAAAAAAAAGTTAATTTTGTCCCAATTCTTTTTAATAATTGTCCAGTTTTAATTGCAAAGTCGTCGTAAATTGAAAAATGATGTCATTTTGAAGAATATAAAAAAATATTTTGGTGGCCAGCAAAATTGATGACTAAGCGCACAATTGGCCTGAGATGGCAGCTGGGATTAGGGGTGGACGGTATGACATACCGAAAATTTTTTCGTCATACCATTACCGTACCGAAGTTTTCGATACCGAAAAATATCATACCATTGTCGTACCGAAAATTCGGTATACCAAAATTTCGGCATACCGAAATTTTCGGTATGTCAATATTACATACCGATACCGTACCAAAATTTCAATATATACCGGTATACCGAAATATTTTCGGTATATCGGTATATTTTTTCGGTATACCGAAATTTTATATATTTTCATACCGGTATGGTATCGTACCGAAAATTTCGGTATACCGAAAATTTCAATAAAATCGATATTTTTCTAAGATTTGCGGTAAGTATGATACCTAAGTATTTTTAGATATTTCCTCCACCCCTAGCTGGGATGCTATTTTTCGTTCCAATTTTTTTTACTTTTCTCTCGAAAGGTGCCAAAAAAGTTATTTTATTAATTTAGTCTCTGTAATTATATTATTATGTGACAATTTTATATAAAAAATATTAAAATCTCAGAATGACCAAATAAAATCTAGAATGACATTTAATTAACATAAACTGGTACTAATTTGAATTAAGTGAAACTCGGATTTTGGAATAACGTATGCCTTAAGTTATTTGCTCACATATAAAAAATGAAAGTTAATTATTATAATTTGAACATTATATTTTTGTTTTATTTTCTTATTTTACTTTTACTATATTACCTAGATATTGATTTGGGAAAAATAAAATACATTAAATTGGGGCAAAAAAGTAGAAATTGATCACTAATAATGGAGACACATTTGTGTGAAATAATCTTATGGTGAAACTGAGCATAATTTAGACATGACGCTTTAACACTTTGAAGGGGAATGTTGATTTGTGTTTATTTGTACCTCGTCTCATATATGAGATGGTCTCATATATGAGACGGTCTCATACTAATTTTTGTCTTAATAATACACTACAAAAAAACACTCATTTTAAGAGAAAAATTAAGGAGGGGAAAAAAACCCTCGTTATTTAACGAGGGTTTTCACGAGGGATAACGTCAACGAGGGCTTTCACGAGGGCTGCACCCTCGGCACACTCAACGAGGGCAGATTCCCTCGGTAAACTGCTCGCAAAGTCAACGAGGGCTGACAACCCTCGCTAAATTCGTTGGCACACTTAACGAGGGCTAAGACGAGAGCCTCCCCCCCTCGCTAATTCGAATTTTCCAAGGGCAACCACCCTCATTAAAGCCCTCGAAATCATAATTAAAAAATTATATAAGTATTAGTTGTTTTATTATTTAGTATTAATTGTTTTAATATTGTTTAGTATTAGTATTTTAAATGTGCAGTGTACATATTGTGAGTGTATTTAGTATTAATTGTTTAATTATTTAGTATTAGTATATTGTGTATTTAGTATTAGTTGTTTATGTAGTATTAGTTGTATATATATATATATATATATATATATATATATATATATATATATATATATATATGCACAAGTGTTAGTAAATAGTGAAAAATAATACAAAAGTAATAATTTTACAAGTACTACTTTTCATTTAAGCAAGTGATAGTTTCTATTTAAACAAGTACTATTTTTCATTTAAACAAGTATTATTTTTCATTTTAACAAGTACTACTTCTCATTTAAACAAGTAATACCTTTCATTTAAATAAATTATACCTTTCATTTAAACAAGTACTATTTTTCATTTAAACAAATACTACTTTTCTATTTAAACAAGTACTATTTTTCTATCTAAACAAGTAATACTTTTATATTTAAACAAGTAATACTTTTTATTTATCCAAATACTACTTTTCTATTTAAATAACTGCTACTTTTATATTTAAACAAGTAATACTTTTCATTTAACAAGTAATACCTTTCATTTAAATAAATAATACCTTTCATTTAAACAAGTACGACTTTTCTATTTAAACAAGTACTACTTTTCATTTAAGCAAGTGATACTTTCTATTTAAACAAGTACTACTTTTCATTTTAACAAGTACTACTTCTCATTTAAACAAGTAATACCTTTCATTTAAATAAATTATATTTTTCATTTAAACAAGTACTACTTTTATATTTAAACAAGTAATACTTTTAATTTAACAAGTAATACTTTTAATTTAACAAGTAATACTTTTAATTTAGTATTAGTTGTTTAATTATTTAGTATTAGTATATTGTGTATTTAGTATTAGTTGTTTATGTAGTATAGGTGTATATATATATATGCACACGTGTTAGTAAATAGTGAAAAATAATACAAAAGTAATAATTTTACTAATACTACTTTTCATTTAAGCAAGTGATACTTTCTATTTAAACAAATACTACTTTTCATTTAAACAAATATTACTTTTCATTTTAACAAGTACTACTTCTCATTTAAACAAGTAATACCTTTCATTTAAATAAATTATATCTTTCATTTAAACAAGTACTACTTTTCTATTTAAACAAGTACTACTTTTCTATTTAAACAAGTAATATTTTTAATTTAACAAGTAATACTTTTCATTTAAACAAGTACTACTTTTCTATTTAAACAAGTACTACTTTCTATTTAAACAAGTAATACTTTCTATTTAAACAAGTACTACTTTTCATTTAAACAAGTAATACTTTCTATTTAAACAAGTAATATTTTTCATTTAAACAAATACTACTTTTCATTTAAACAAATACCACGTACTTTTCATTTTAACAAGTAATACGTTTCATTTAAATAAGTAATACCTTTAATTTAAACAATTAAGTAATACTTTTCATTTAAACAAGTACTACTTTTCTAATTAAACAAGTAATACTTTTTATTTAACCAAGTACTACTTTTCATTTAAACAAGTACTACTTTTCTATTTAAACAACTACTATTTTTCTATTTAAACAAGAAATACTTTTCATTTAACAAGAAATACTTTTCATTTAAACAAGTAATACCTTTCATTTAAACAAGTAATACTTTTTATTATTTAAACAATACTTTTAAGTTAAACAAATAATACTTTTCATTTAACCAAGTACCACTTTTCTATTTAAACAAGTACTACTTTTCTATTTAAACAAGTCATACTTTTCTATTTAAAATAAATATTTTAATTTGTTGACTTCACACGGGCCGATTGACGAGACTTTTGTTATGTTTTATGTTAATTTATGAATATTCGAACGCCACATGTGTGTTTTATGATTATTTCTACTATTAGTTTATGAGAATGGTTTAAAATATTTATTTTAAAAAAAGATTATTATAGATGTATATATATGTGTGTACACGTGTTAGTAAATAGTGAAAAATAATACAAAAGTAATAATTTTACAATTTTATTGAAAATATTTAAAAAATAATGATCATGTACATGTGTTAGAAAATACTATGTAAGGATGATTATTTACTATAAGAATAATAATTAATATAAGTATATATATATATATATATATTCATAATAATAAATAGTGAAAAAGAATATAAAACTAATTATTTGAAATTTTCATTGAAAATATTTTATTAAAAATAATTAATATAAGTATATATATAAATGTATTCATGATAATAAATAGTGAAAAATAATATAAAACTAATTATTTGAAAATTTTATTGAAAATATTTTAATAAAAATAATTAATATAGGTATATATATAAATGTACTCATAATAATAAATGATGCAAAAGAATATATAAATTATTTATTTCACAATTTTATTATAAACATTTTAACTAAATCAAAGTATATATGCATAACAAACAATTAAATTAAATGATAGGAGAAATCAAATTAATAAAACATAATATATGATACATATACAATTAAAAAGACTTACCTAACGAATAACTCGCCTTGTCGGGAGGTCGCGTGTTCGAATCACTAGGGGGGCGAAATTTCGCCCAATTATGTTTCTACAGTGGGGGGCTCGCGTGTCCCAGTGGTTCCGCGGGTGCACTCTGAGCCTTGCAGCCCGAGCTCGAAACTTGGCAATTACAATTTTAATACCTGAATTAATTTAGCGAGGGCCTATATCCCTCGGCAAAGTGCTCGCCAAATTGGCGAGGGCCACGTAGCCCTCGGTAAAAGGACGGTGTCAGAAGGCGAGGGCTGCATGCCCTCGGTAAACTGTCATGTGTCAGTCCCTCGGGAAATCCCTCGCTATTTGCCGAGGGATTTTTTTTCCCTCGTTAAATATTTACCGACGAGCATTTTAACGAGAGATTTATTCCCTCGTTAAAACCCTCCCTAAACCCATTTCCCTCGTTAAAGCCCTCTTTAAAGCCCTCTTTAAATTGGATGTATTTTGTGGTGATATATTTAATATGATAATTAATCATTTTTTGTGGGACGAACAGAAATAGAAATAGATCCGCTCTCATTATCCTCCATCTTTTTATGTTGCACTCCACGATTGGGAGTTTCAGCCTCTAGTACCTAAGGGTATGTTTGTTTTGAGATTATAGTGGACATGGAAAATCCCGGACTTTGAAGTCCTAGGATTACAAAATTGATGAATAGTTAAAATATATGTTCGTAATAGGATTTTATAGGGTAAGATGGTGAAAACGTTGATTGATGTGATATTATTATATTATTTTGAGTGTATTGGGAAAATAAAAAAGTAGATGATGTGAGTGCATTAGGAAAATACAAAGTAGAGTAGTAGTAGGTGGTGGAGTAGAGTAAATTTAGTAGGATTTCAAAATCCTTACTTTAAGTTTCAAAATAAATGGGAATTGTAGATTGTAAAGTCCAAAGTCCGACCGTGATAGTCGCGGAACAAACATACCCTAAGAAATTATAATCTCTGCACTGCTTTATCTTATCTGTAGGGATTTGAGTATTTCTTGTGGTCAGTTATATATATTATATCTTTTTCTTTTTTTTTAAAGTTTATCGTTCCCATGCTTAATCCTTTATGGAAAAGTTAGTTCATGCAACATTAATTTTGACGTTGTATGTAGGTGTTGTTGATTTTGACGTGGTATGCAGGTGGTGGTGGTGGAGAGATTTGGTGAGTATTCTAAAAAGCGAAGTAGGGCAGTTGTTTTGTAGTAAAATAAAGTTGTCAATATGGAATGGGTCACTTATAAAATTGAGTATGTCTAGTGTGAAAATTTTCATGTATGAAAATCTATAAAATTGCCCTAAATCAATTATCTACACCCTAAATACTAAATAATGAACCCTAAATTGTGACATATTCGGGCCGGGTGAACCATGAATCACTTGGACCGAGTGAACCATGAACCACTCAATTTTGTCTTACCTTTATCAATTACAGAGTTTGGTTGTAAATTAAAATTTTTTCATGTATGAAAATTTTCATACTAAACTTTGTCTATAAAATTTTGGGAGGATCCGTGGGTTGGGCAGGGTGAGTGTCTTAGGTATTTAGAGGTGTGTATGCTCTATCGTGTCAAAAATGAGTTGTATTCGGGAGTTTGTAAGTTTAGACAGTGATGAATATTACTGGTTGTTTAAGTGGAGTCGCTTTTTAAATGTTGATGAACTTTGTGAGTTTGTGGATCTTTGGAATTATTTGTCCAAGATTAATATCAATAACAACAGGATTGACGAGCGTATTTGGAGCAGTTCAACAGATGGAGTATTTCATATTAGAGATCTTTACTTTGTGCTTGCGGATGATGTTCAAGAGGAAGAAGATGAGTGTATCCAGTGGTCTAAAATATGGTGGAAGACAATACCTTTGAAAGTGTCAGCAATTGTGTGGAAGACGCTTCAAGATCGCATACCTACCAAGGACAATCTAGCTTGACGGGGGCGGTTTCCGGCAGGGGACAACATGAATTGTGTAATCTGCCACTCTACTATTGAATTCGGTGTCACATATCTTCACCTCTTGCAGTGGTGCATTACAAATCTGGTCTATAATATGCAAATGACTTTAACTTTAATTTGAGATACTCGTCTGAACTTCATGAACATATGGTTGAATTTTGTGGTCAAGGAATTCGAAATTTTGGTAAGTTAATATGAATCTTATTTGGCATTGTACCATTTGAAAAATTTGGAAGGAGAGAAATGATTTAATTTTCAAAGGTCGCATTCCAAATGTGGTTAAAATTGTGGAAAGCATCAAGTTTAGCTCTTGGAAATGGCTAAGAGCTCATCACCTCTTAAGTTTTTGCTATTCGGTTCACGATTGGATGGAGCACCTTTTTTATTGTTTCCCTTCGAAATTGTAACGTTATGTTCCATCTTTTTAATTTCATATGTATTTGTTATGGGGTGAGAATGGCCCTTGTACTCTAAATAATAAAAATACCACCTTTACCTTTAAAAAAAATCTCCATTCTAGTAGTTTCTCCTTTGTAATATATGTACATAGAGTATTTAATGTAATATTCCATAATCCAATGTCGAGCCTCTATGGCATGAGTAATAATTGACTACATCAGTTGCACCGTGTCACATTTAATCATATATATATATATTTCTAATATTAAGTTGGGATCAACAGATTATCTTTCTATCAACAATTAAAATATATAACATATGAAAAAATTATTCATATGTATCCATCAAAAGAAAATGATAAAAATTGGATATACAAGGTACAAATTTCATCTTCAACAAGTAAAGTAATAACTACATGAAAAAAAAAACTAACTAAATAAATTTATAAAAATCATTCGTAAATGGTTGAATCATGAATGATGTGGTCAGGGATTTTAACAAAATCACATCCAAAACTATTAATAAGACAAAGTAGAGATCCATGAAACTGGATCCATATTGTTATAAGCGGGTCTGCGGGTCACATAAATGCTCTATTTTTACACGCGCGGTTCAATTTCAATTTATAATCCATCCCTAAATTCTGAAACTTCCAAGTTCGGTGCCCATCCCCAAATTCTGAAGCTTCCAAGTTCCACCGAATTATTCTCTCCCTTCCACGCGACGGCGGCAATCGCACGACGGCGATTGACAATTCATCCCTTCCACGCGGCGGCGACGATTAACGATTCTGTTCCAGATCATGTAGAATATTAATTGCAGAAATCAATATAACGAATTTCACAATTTTCACAGGTCCGTTTCACACATGGTTTGCAGCAGAGATATTCAATTGGCAACATAAAAATATTTTATTAATTAGAATTGACTAAGAATTTCTACTTATTTTTTCCTTATGTCTAGAAAATGCAAAAAGAATAATTTGCAGGCTTCGTTGCCCATTTTTTGCAATTCTTGGAATTTGAGACTGCACACTTTCCTACAAACTTGGAAGGGGAGATTACTTGAATTAGAAATAAGGGTTGGGGGGTTGAGAAGAGGGGGTTCTGGTAAGAAAACATGAAGAGGAATACAACATATTTTTCTTACTCTATTTCATCCTTAATTACAACTTACTGCTACATGCGTTTTTTCTCTCTCACTTGTAAAAGGGTATTACTCCCTTTGGAATTGTAATTTGATTGCTTGGAAACTAAGTTGTACTTTATCTAGATTAGAGTACCCCTACTACTTAATTAAGAAATTTCATCTTTACTTAAAAAAAAAAAAAAAAAAGAAGGGTATTAGTCCCTGGTCAATAAAGGGTGTAAAATTTATTATAAAAGGATATGATATTTATTAGAAAAAGTTATTAGTATTGATCATTAAAGGGTATGACATTTATTAAAAAAGAGTATTAGTATTGATCATTAAAGGGTGTGACATTTATTACGAAAGAATATTAGTCCTAATTACTAAAGGGTGTGACATGTATTACGAAAGAATATTAGTCCTAATTACTAAAGAGTGACATTTATTACGAAAGGGTATTAGTCCTGTTCACTAAAGGGTGTGACATTTATTACAAAAGGGTATTAGTCCTAATCACTAAAGGGTGTGACATTTATTACAAAAGGATAACTAAAGGGTGTGATATTTATTACGAAAAAGTATTAATCCTGATCATTAAAGGGTGTGCATTTATTACGAAAGGGTATTAGTCCTGATCACTAAAGGGTGTGACATTTATTACGAAAAATTATTAGTCCTGATCACTAAAGGGTGTGACATTTATTGTAGAAGAGTGTGACATTTATTATGAAATGGTATTAATCCAGATCACTAAAGGATGTGACATTTATTATAAGAGTGTATTAATCCTAATTACCAAGGGGTGTGACATTTATTACTAAAGGATAACTAAAAGGTGTGATGTTTATTACGAAAAGGTATTAATCCTGATCATTAAAGGGTGTGCATTTATTACGAAAGGGTATTAGTCCTGATCACTAAAGGGTGTGACATTTATTACGAAAAATTATTAGTCCTGATCACTAAAGGATGTGACATTTATTGTAGAAGGGTGTGACATTTATTGTAGAAGAGTGTGACATTTATTATGAAATGGTATTAATCCAGATCACTAAAGGATGTGACATTTATTATAAGAGTGTATTAATCCTAATTACCAAGGGGTGTGACATTTATTACAAAAGGATAACTAAAAGGTGTGATGTTTATTACGAAAAGGTATTAATCCTGATCATTAAAGGGTGTGCATTTATTACGAAAGATTAGTCCTGATCACTAAAGGGTGTGACATTTATTACGAAAAATTATTAGTCCTGATCACTAAAGGATGTGACATTTATTGTAGAAGGGTGTGACATTTATTGTAGAAGAGTGTGACATTTATTATGAAATGGTATTAATCCAGATCACTAAAGGATGTGACATTTATTATAAGAGTGTATTAATCCTAATTACCAAGGGGTGTGACATTTATTACAAAAGGATAACTAAAAGGTGTGATGTTTATTACGAAAAGGTATTAATCCTGATCACTAAATGGTATAACATTTATTACGAAAGAATATTAGTCCTGATCACTAAATGGTGTGATATTTATTATAAAAGGGGTAACTAAATTCTTTTCAAATTCTGCCATAGAATGTCTTCTTCTGTAAATTGCGATGCACGAGCTTAATCAAATTTTCTATTTTAGTACTATTTTAATGTCCTAATAATTAATTAGTAGTGCTGTGCGTGAGCTTAATTAATTAGTAGTGCTGTGCGTGAGCTTAATTCAAGTCAGTAGGTTGGCGGGCTTTATTAGAAGTTGGGCCAATGAAATTGGATCCATTTTGACAATATGGATCCAGTTTCACCAAGAAACTTGTTCACAGCATACTAACTCTATTAATATTCTTTATATCTTGAATTTTATTGTTTTATACATCAATCTTTAAAAAAGACAAAAAAAAAAAGTAAAAAAGAAAAAAAAAGTGAGGGCACAACGTTCTCAAAGATGTGAAACACCTTGAATTTAATTTGGGGATGGGCTTTGATTTTGGTGGGCTATTTTAAGTTTAAAATATTAAAAAATGGGGAATCACACATTTTGGGTCGGGCTCAAATCTAAATACTTTGGACTTATAAAATGGGGAATCACACATTTTGGGTCGGGCTCAAATATAAATACTTTGGGCTTATATGGGTTGGAGCCCGAGGATACACCTCGCTCCTTACTATTTAAGAAAAAAAATTCAATACTAACCAATTAATATATACTTTAGTAATGTAATAAATATAAAAAAAATTTATTTACGTTGAACGATGCAATGAATGCACGACTGCACGGTACTAGTATTTGACTAGAAGAATGTACAGTTGCATCAGTTGGTTTTTGGGTGTGTTTGGAAACAATAATTTTACTTTAAAGTGATTAAAATTGATTTTAATAGTAAAATTGAAAGTTGGATAGTATTTTAAAATAAGTACATTTAATCAATTTTTTAGAAGTTAAGAGTGTTTGCAAAACAAACCACTTTTTGATAACTTTACAAAAAGACAAGTAGAGATAAATTATGGTAAAATTGTGGCATTATTAAAATCATGAGGACAAAATTTATAATTTTATTTATTATAATAATGAGCAGCATTTTTAAGCTAATAGAAGTATGGAGAGTGGTGCTTCAAAAAATTTACTTTTAAGTGCTTAATTTAATTAGTTTGTTGAGTTTGCAAATGAGTAGATATTCGGTGAAATTTGTTCATAATATAAAATTTATACCATTACATTCATCAACTGATATCATTACACTTATAAACTGAGATCATAATATTAAGTGTTATAAATACTAGTTTATAAGAGTAGTGATACTGATATCAACTTATAAGTATAATAGTATGAGTTTCATACCATGAACAAGTTTCCTGAAGAGTCTTTATATATCCTATAATGCCTTGACTTGTCTATGCAATTACTTGGTGATGTCTCAGCCTTACCATGGAGCTTTGAAATATCTTAATTTCTTAAAAATTAAAGGTTTGAGAATCGACTCTTTGATCTGTTTTCAAATTCTGAGAGTACGTGTATATTTCATTTTATTTGGCTGTTAGCGCAATTTCACTGATCATCTAAATTTTGCAAAAAATATTTTGTTTGCTGTTTGTGGCCTAAATACTTTCAGTTCACTAAACTTTTACCTGAACACACAAATATCCCACACCTAATTTTAATTCAGGTTATGGTAGAAAATTTCCATTGATACTATATTTGATCTTTAAATTTGCCAACAATATATAGTACCAGCTGAAAGTGATGAATTTCTTATTTCCTGTTTCTTAGTGTGCAAAATTAATTAGGTATAGTATTAGTATCCTATTAATTTCGTGCAGGATGTGGTTCTTGGGGAGTCCCGTAAGTTCACGTCCCTATACAACTGTAGGTGCGTAACGGGGTCCACGTGGCTTCATTATATTCACCCTTCTAAACTATCACTGTGAGAGAGATGTATTCTTCCTTGTTATTTTTTTATGTTCCAATTATATTTCACATTCTGGATCTGTAACACGTGGATTCAGAATTGTTATGATTTGTCGATTTTTTAAATATTTTACGTGTCATTCATCTACATTATTAAACATATAGTGTAACATAAAATGTGGAACAAATGATATCGTTTCAGAATAATAGGGTAGAATTCATTGTGGCAAATATGGACCATTATATATTGATAAATTCTTGTATGTATCAAGTGCACCCACTACAAGAAAAATAGTGCATTATCTATGAAATTTTAAAAGTGGTACACTTGTGTGAGACCATGTCACAGTAAGACGAAAAGTAATTTAAGCATTGACACTTTAATTCTTTGAAAGGAGTGAGGGTTAATTGTGCTAAGTTGTACCTCATCTCATGCATGAGACCATCTCATATGAATTTTTGTCATTTTTCAATATTTTTCTAACATGTCTACGAAATTTCCAACGAAAATAATTTCTCCTTAAATAGTAAGAATTGCCTATAATTTGCCTACAAAATTTTCAATATAATAATTATATAGGCTATTTTTGAACTACAAATATAATTACCAACAGAAATGTAAATTGCCTAGGAAATTATTTGTGTTGGTAAGTTTACCTACGGAAATTACAAATGCGTAAGTAGATTGCTTGTAGATAATTTGTTTGCATAGAAAATTATTTTTGTAAGTATTTTTTCAAATATTATTCTGAAAATTGGTAGGCAAATCGTAGGCAATCCTCATTTTTTAAGGACCAAATTATTTTTGTAGGAAAATTCGCAGCCATTAGAAAATTTTCGTAGGCAATTCTTCATTTTCTTGTAGTGATCGTGTAATTCAAGTGTACTTTTTAAAAGTGCAATTTATTTCATTGAAACATCAACTTGTCCGTGTAAAGTAAATTGAATGTTTCAGTGTACTCAAGTTAAACATTTTTACGAAATAAATTGCAAGTTTAAAAAATGTATAGAAGTCCTATTCTTTATTTTTTTTTTTAAACTTTAACTTTTCCTTGGACAAATATAAGCCACTATTTTTTTTTTTTTATAAGGTAAAGATGAAATTCATTCAAAGAATACAAGTACTCTAATCCCGTATCATGAAAACCATCGACAAAATCAAAGTAAATCAATTATGATTTTCAAGGAATACAATCTAACGAAAAAGATTCCCAAAAGGTCTCTGAAACAATGAATGAAAGTAGTAATGAAACAAATCAATTTCCAAGAACTGAACTTTATACATCGATGAGCTCATTCATGTTGTAAATATATTAAATATTGTGGACATTACTTGCTTATTATTAGTATTATTATTGGACTAATTGTCAGATGAGTTTAGGGTTTTAGGGTTACAGCCCACTCCCTAATATATATATGTATCTCCTTTTGTAAGTGGAAGATAGAAGTATACAGAGAATATAGTAAAAACCCTCTTGATTTGGTCGCTCCCAGACGTAGTCATCCTGACGAACTGGGTCAACAAATCTTTCTTGTGTTCTTCATTCGTTCTTACTCTTGATTTGGGTCAACAAATCTTTCTTCTTGTGTTCTTCATTCGTTCTTACTCTTGATTTTATAACACGTTATCAACACGAGTG
Source organism: Stenogyne calaminthoides (assembly GCA_037126765.1). Taxonomy (NCBI): domain Eukaryota; kingdom Viridiplantae; phylum Streptophyta; class Magnoliopsida; order Lamiales; family Lamiaceae; genus Stenogyne; species Stenogyne calaminthoides. The sequence continues at coordinate 23,760,135 of JBBCBC010000010.1, read as the reverse complement.
CTCTGTTCGGATCTCAATTCTCATCGAATCTCAGTCCTCATCATATTGCTCTCTCCCGTACTTCGCTTGAAAAAAATCAGGTAAATAATTTTTTCTCTCTCTAATATTGCAATAGGCGGATTAGATGATTGACTGATATATTTTTAATCCTGTTTGATATAGTTTAAATCGGTCATTGTTCATAAATTCCCACTATTAGAACGAAAATTAATTGTGCTATCATTCGAATTTCTTGGTCGTGTGCATTGAGTTTACAGTATATATGGCCGTGTGTTTGTGTAATTGAATTTGATAAATGAGATCAGGACCCTTTTGGTAGATTAGGATTTGTTATTAATTATGCTCGTCTCTACACCAATTGCAAAGCAAGCTATTAAATGGCAAATAGTCTCCATGAGTTCAAATAAATTAGATTTGAAGCATAACTAAAATCATATTCATACGGAACCTTCTAGCAGCTTTGAGAGAGATTTAGGAGACAATGCTTGTCTCTATCAGGAAATTAATTACATTGTTCTAATTATTATTATTGATCGATTTTGTTTCTGATATATTGCTTATTTATATGCCTTCTTTTCAGTTTCACTATTTTCGATTGTGCATCATCAATTGTTTTGGCTTATGGAGAAAGATAACACTTTGTGCATGGTAGCTAGTGCTACCACACATACTATCTTGAAAGCTAGGAAATTTTTTCAAACTTTGATAGAAAAAAAGGGGAGCATTACAACTATTGCTAATGATAATATCTTAATAATAGGCTCCGGTAGAGCTTCAATAATTCTCCCTATGAATACTGAATTAATTATTAATGATGCTTTGTTATATCCACAATCTAAACGTACCCTTCTCAGTTTTAAGGACATCAGATCGAATGGTTATCACATTGAAACTAACATTGAGAATAATAATGAATATCTTTTGATGACACAATCACTAGGATGTTGAAAACATGCTGTCGAAAAGCTTCCTTCTTTCACCTCCGGATTGTATTATACGTACATCCAACCTTCTAATCTCCATATTGCCATGAACTTAAAATTTCATGACCGAAATTCATTCAAATTATGGCATGAGCGGTTAGGCCATCTAGGACAAAACATGATACGTCGGTTTTTGTCTAACTCCATTGGCCATATCATGCCAAATAACAGAATCCCTTCTATAAATGAATTTATTTGTGAGGCATGTGCAAAGGGTAAACTTATAGTGCGTCCGTCTCGTACTAAAGTTGGAATTGAGTCTTCTATTTTTCTTGAACGAATTTATGGAGATATTTGTGGACCAATTCATCCGGTATCAGGACCATTTCAATATTTCATAGTCCTAATTGATGCTTCCACACGGTGGACTTACGTGTTTTTATTATCCACTCGTAATAATGCCTTTGCCAAACTTATTGCAAAAATTATTGAGCTAAAATCCCAATTTCTAGATTATCCAATTAAATTCATTCGAATGGCTAATGTCTGGGAGTTCACATCAAAGACATTTAATGATTATTGTATGCCATTGGGAATTAAAGTGGAACATTCAGTCCCTTACCTCCACACTCAAAATGGCCTAGCCAAGTCATTAATAAAACACATCAAATTAATTGCTAGACCATTGTTGCAAAATTCCAATTTACCCATTTAATGTTGGGGGCATGCAATCTTACATGCAACTAATCTAATTAAAATCCGACTTACTGCATATCATGACTACTCCCCTTTACAATTAGTGCGTGGGAAAGAACCTAACATTTCCCATCTGCGAATATTTGGTTGTGCAATATATGTTCCTATAACACTACCAAAGCCTACCTCAATGGCCCCCCAAAGAAAACTAGGTATTTATATTGGTTTTGAATCACCATCTATTATGAAATACCTAGAGCCTATGATAGGGGATCAATTTACAGCCCGATTCGCTGATTGCACATTTGATGAAGATCATTTCCCGACATTAGGGGGAGACAAAAATCTAAAATTAAATGAATGCTGAGAAATTTCATGGAATGTTAAAGATCTTCAATATTTTGATCCACACACTAATCAAACTGAAGTGGAAGTTCAGAAGATAATTAGCTTGCAATATTTCAAAAGTACTTTGCCAAATGCATTTACTGATCATAAAGGAGTGACTAAATCGCATATACCTGCTGTAAATGCACCACAAAGGGTTGAGGTCCCAATGAAATCAAATATATATGTTGATGCCCCAATACGCCAGAAGCGTAAAGGACCTCTCAACACAAAAGAAATAAATCGGTGTTCTTGCATTCTCTCTTTGATCTTGTTCTTATATTGATCAATAAATGTCAATATTTACATGAAGATCCCTGATGGATATGAAATTCCTCAAACGAGGAATGGTGAAAATCGTACTATGTACGATATTAAAATTACAAAGGTCATTATATGACATAAAATATTTGGGTCGAATATTCCACGATCGACTTAATTAATTCCTTCCGAAGTAGGGATAAATAAACAATAAAATATTTTCTTACGTGTCTCTAAATAAATAATTGGGTGGTATTTTGAACAAGTAAGAAAATAATTAACTCTAGAAGAGTGGTAAATTATCATACAAAAGACCTGGAAGATTGTTGTCTTCAGGGGAAACGGCAACTTCAAAACCATCTTGAAGATTGAGTCTCGAAGATCATAAAGTTGTACTCTTTCTTAATTTACTAAGTTTTTCACTTTGTATTATTCTAGTGAAATTTTAGTTAGACATGCACATCACGTCGTAATGTCCAAGGGGGAGTGTTGTAAATATATTAAATATTGTGGACATTACTTGCTTATTATTAGTATTATTATTGGGCTAATTGTCAGATGAACTTAGGGTTTTAGGGTTACAGCCCACTCCCTAATATATATATATATATATGTATCTCATTTTGTAAGCGGAAGATAGAAGTATACATAGAATATAGTGAAAACCCTCCTGACTTGGTCGCCTCCAGATGTAGTCATCTTGACGAACTGAGTCAACAAATTTTTCTTCTTGTTTTCTTCATTCGTTCTTACTCTTGATATTACAACAATTCAGAGTGTAACTGTGCTCTTTAAAATGATATTATTTCTTAATTTTCATAGCTTCCAAATTGTACACTGTCAGATTAAACTCATGATCTTTTTAAATTTACAAAATTAAATTTTTATGGGTTTAAATTTGCGATTTCTCTTACGATCCTACTTTTGCGCCGAAAAGAGTTAATGGCTACATTTGCCAAAATGAAAATATACTAACATTAAATTCTCATGCCTATATTTCCTTACATAAATATTCCCCCAATCACTGTGATGTTTAAGAGTGGCAATGGGGCAGGGCCGAGACGCATAATTTTTATCCCCAACCCGAATCTCGACTGGAAATTTTTTTTAGTCCCCATTTCTGCCCATAATATTTTCTGTACCTCTAACTCGATCTGAAAATTGATTATTATATTATATTTTTTTTATTATCATAATTATTTTATCTTCCTAAAAATCATGAAGAGCCAATTATATATAAAATATTTTTTTATAAAATAACTTAAAAGAATAAAATATAAATAATCAAACCAATATTTAAATATATATATATATATAGTGATATATACATACATAAATATAAAAAATATTAATATAATATATATCGGGATGGGTTCGGGGCGGGGTACGGGGTGGGGTATATAAATACCGTTCCCGCCCCATCCCCGATTTAAATTTTATTGGTTTTTCCCGAAATCGAACCGAAATTGAAAAATAGTCAAAATAATTGCCCCGATCGGGCCGATGCCGGGGTGGATCACCGCATGGGTGGGGCAAATTGCCATCCCTAGTGATGTTTTACTTTCGCAATGTCAGTTAATAGTTTTTTTTTTTTTTATCGAACAAATGGCTACTCGAACCCATGACCTCACGGTATAGGTAATAGTGCTCTAACTACTTGAGCTATTAATCCACTTCATCACAATGTCAGTTAATAGTAATTTTTGTATTGAAAAGTAAATGATTATAATCCGTTAATTTGACAATAGTGATAATGTGCATCTCACGAGTAAATTTAATTTATTTTACCCATAATTTATATACTGTTTAATTTTGGTTTTAAATTTTTTAATTTTTTCACTCAAAAAATTAGCAAAAATAACCTTTATTGATAGTTCAAACTCTTTTTTAAAATACTCTTAATAAAAAAACTTTTTTTTTGTCGTTTTATGATTTTTTTTACCCATATTATATTAATATATATTCTACCCATTAGGTAGCGCTGTCGCGTGACTCATGCACTACATTATGCTATTCATACGCAACATACACGCGATCCTTATACGCGACTTTTTTTAATAAGGATAAATACTAAATATATCATAAAAAAAAAAATTTAATCAAAAGTAGGTATACTATGAATATATGGCAAAAATGAGTAGTCAGGCCTTTTTCATTTGGTTTCAATATTAAAGAAAAAAAGCCCACTTTCGGCTTCAAAATCACCTGAAAGTTAAAAACATTGTCATTTTATGTCATGAGAATTTAATTTGGGGCCAAAATTGAACAATAGACAAAATTATGGAAACAAAATTGGCTATTCGTGCACGTAAAATAAAATGACATTGTTTTCAATTCTCCTACAATTTTATTGAACAATTTTTTTAATATTAGAGTTGCCTTACCTTCCAATCCGAAGAAAAAATTACTCCTTTTTAGTAGATTACTCAAAGGAAAAGAAGATAAGAAGCTTGCAATATGTATTTGGGAATGTTCCGTGTGGATTCTATGGAAAGCAAGGAACACTATCATTTTTAAGAACAAGAGAGTTGAAATTAACGTCATTTTTGAGGAGTTTAAATCCCGGATCTGAAGTTGGTATTCTGCATATGGATAGATGTCTCATTCTACTTCGTACGCACACTGGGCGTCAAAGCCAAATTCATTTTTTTAAACTAAGGGTGTGTTTGGTATGACTTGTGAATGGTAATGGTAATGGTAATGAATATCATTGAGGGGTCAATCACTAATAATTATTGATTGCATTGTTATTACTTAGTTAGAACATCAACAATGAGTATCATGTGAGGTGGGTTGAACGAGGGTGGAATTATGTAATGAAAGTATGATAATCAATTACTCCCTCCGTCCCAATTATATAGTTTTTTTTTTTTTTTATGGATGTCCCAAATACTGTATATATGCTTGTTTCTACATAAATTAACTTTTTCTAATTAATTTACTAATATAACCTTATGCATTAATTATGTTGAAAACTATACCAATCATTACATAGGGATATAATAGAAATTTTACTTGTTTAATTTACTTTTCCAATACAATTTCTTAATCTGTGTGAAGCCTGAAGGAGTACTTACTTTTATTCCTATTACTAATGTATCAAAACTAACAAACAACATTAATAAAAATAACTCTCATTAGCCCCTTCTATTACCTCCAATCAAGCGGGTCCTAAGTGTACGAAATTATCCATTTGTCTTGGAGAGTTTCAAGTTTTGCTCAATTTGTGCAATGTTCTGGTTATGTAGTCGTTGTACCTCTATCATTTTTTATTTATTTTTTGGTATTTCTTATGCCCTCTGATTAATTATATAGTTTTTTTCGATTTAAAAAAATATTTGAGTTAAATCAAAAAAGTTAAAGTTATCAAAATTGAACAAGTGATGAGATTAGAAACTTTTTAACTCGGAATTTCACTACTACATTAAAGACTCCGACCTTATATATATGAAAGAATAGCCATTTTATTAATGTGCAGTACTAGAGGCTAAAAATTAATTAAGGATTTGCCGCTACAAAAAAAAGATGTAAAATTAGGACCTGTGACAAGAGTTAGTGTAATTACTCCACCTAATATTCACCAATGCTTATGTTATTTCAAGTTTCAACAGTAGCTTTCTGATCTTGATTATTAGGTAGGATAACTTATGAGGGTGGCAAACTTAATTTATTATTAGCAACTTGCATTAAAGCATTATTTACTAATAGTTGTCTTTTTTTTTTTTTGAAAGGTAAAGATGAATTTCATTAACTGAGTACAAGGGGTACTCAACTCCCATACGATTACAAATAACTGTAAAACAGCAAACAATGAATCATAACATAACCATTATAACTTAACCGGTAAACAGATTAAAGGTTAATTTTCCCAACTTACTAAAGGGGTGGAAAAGGCAAGTGGCTTGTCTTGTTACCGGCCCTTATATTTCATTTTACATTGCAACTAATTTAATTCCCTTTTGAAAACTTGTGGACTCTTCACGGATCAAATCGTGTCAAACTAATTTTCTCAATTTTTTTTTTTAGAAAAGATAAAATAGAAAAACTTGTTTTTAGGTCTATGTTACTATAAGAATAAACATTTGTTAATATATATATATATATATATATATATATATATATGTTATTGTAAAAAAAAAACTCATATTTATCCGTTTTAGTAACACATATAAAATATTAAAAAATGTGTAATTTTATGAACACCGAGATATTACTGTAAGTATAAAAGTGTGTTACTATATAAAATAAACGTCATTCTTTGTTTTCTCTGTTCATCTCTCTATTTGGACTATATTTCACAAAACCCTGATCCAATTTTTATTTAAATGTTTGTCTAAATTTATTGGTATTTAATTTCTTTACATTCCAAATAAATAAAAGTTTCTATATATATAATGTTTCACCCGCGAGTGGTGCACACTTAAAAGGCTAGGTCTCATATGTACCAGGTGTACGAATTTAGTATCTGTACACTCACTTGACCCTACCCAAATTATAATTTAGAATCCTTATAAATAGAAACAAAATTCCCTATAACTCTTTCATTGTGTCGCGAGATTTCCGTTTCGCCTCCGGTCAAGGTGTGTGCCACTTCAGCCCACCGCCGGATCAGTTACAAAATTTGTGTTCCCCAACCACAGTTTGGATGCCAAAAAATCCAGGTCCGGGATACCACACAATTTCTTGTAAACTTGGGAGCAAGAATGCTCTATTTCACCGTGTCATGCTCTGCAACACCCCAGAGGCAAAAAGGAATTGTTATGCAAAATTTCAAACGAAATTACTTCTTCAACAGATTCAAGAAATCACGAATGATTTAACAATCAAAATTCAGGAAAAAACAAAACAACATATTCGTGTTGTTAGTTATTGCATGTTTCTATGTTATCTAGTTGAACTTTTCAGTATTAGTTAGTTGCATGTTTTCGTGTTATAGTTGTATGTTTTTGGATTAGCTAGTTGCATGTTTCTGTGTTATGTAGTTGAACGTTTCAGTATTAGCTAGTTGCATGTTTCTATATGATCTAGTTGCACGGTTCAGTATTAGCTAGTTGCACGTTTTTGTGTTATATACATTTGTGTGCTTCTATATTAGATAGTTGCATGTTTCTATGTTATCTAGTTGAACTTTTCAGTATTAGTTAGTTGCATGTTTTCGTGTTACAGTTGTATGTTTCTGGATTAGCTAGTTGCATGTTTCTGTGTTATGTAGTTGAACGTTTCAGTATTAGCTAGTTGCATGTTTCTATATGATCTAGTTGCACGGTCCAGTATTAGCTAGTTGCACGTTTTTGTGTTATATAGTTGTATGCTTCTATATTAGATAGTTGCATGCTTCTATGTTTACTAATTGCATGATTTATCATTAGCTAGTTGCACGGTTCAGTAAAAGTGTATTCTCATTTTCGTCCAATTCTTCATTCTTCAATGACCTAATTTTTCTCTAGTGCAAAAATTTGACAATTTGAAAAAAATAAAAATAAAAATTTAAGCTAGAATTCGAACCTTGCACCTTTGCACTAAAAAGGAGATGTTCTACCAGTAGGCCACAACCAATTTTTAAACTTATCCGACACTATAACCATTTAACTAATAGAAGCGACCCATTTTTTTAAAATGGGTCACTTGTGCGCGAGTGTACGGTGCACCTGGTGCACAAGAGACCTCAGTTTACCAAAATATGTTTCCCAAGTTCCTTTCTGGTGAAGCTTGTACATATATGAAATTTATACAATTATATTTATAAATTAATACTACAATACTTATCGATTGATATCACTACTCTTATAAACTAATATCAATAATTTATAATAATAATAATTTATAATAAAAATAATATTAATTTATAAGTGTAATGATATTAATTTTATATAATGAATAAATTTTACTGAAGAGCTGTAATGTTTCCCTTGTATACGAAGCAATGCTAGACTTTTATACTTGGGGCTAAGATAAAATTTAAATATTTCAAACAGAAATATAGAACAAAAAATTCATGAAGTCATTTTTATTGGTCAAATTAGTATACATCACAAAGACCAAAAATTCACCATTAAAAGTGACTTACTTTTTTATGCTATACATTTTATTCGAGAATGGAGACAACTAAAACAAATTGTCACTAAATTACAAAATTATGACTACAACATCATTACTAAAATACAAATTCAAGGTATAAGCTGAGAGATACTTTACTATCAACATCATGATTATATTGAAGCCTTAATTAGCTGCTGATTTCGTTGTTTCTCTTTTGATGGTTACGATTGATCGTTCATCCTTTCACATGCCTCTTTTGATATGCTAGTATTTTGTATGAGGGTAGGATTTCTAGTTTCAACATGTGGTATCATTTTTATTCTAAGAATAAAAAGTTGATTATATCAAAATTTGAACGGTCTTATGTAAAACATATATATGCTGTGCAACTCATTGTTATTTTGTAGTTGAGTTGATTTCATGTAAAATAAATTTACAATTCAATTGGTTCACAATTATCACTTTATACTAGAACAACTAATACTCTCTAACGCAACAACAAAAAAATTAATATGCTTTAGTGCGAAAAAATTGTAAGGTAAAACAAATTTATAGAAAGCTTTGTGATTGTAACTAGCATTCCACTTCTAATCAATAATTTTAATAAATGATGTATGCAAGGCGATCATACTAAATTAAGATAAATACTCGAATGAGACGGGGTACATTCTAGCACAAATTAGCGTTCATCTTTTTCAAAGTGTTAAAACGACAATGCTCAAATTAATGACTCATCTCACCGTGAGACCGTCTCACTCATGTATGTCTCTTTAATACTTCCTCCATATTGTTCTCCTCTTCTTAAGAGTTAGGGTTTCTCTTTTGTGAGATTAGGGTTAGGGTTTGAGGCCCTTGGTAGTCGCGTTTCTTTTGGGTTTTCTTTCGTTTTTTGTGTGTTTCTACTTGTTTTCGTTGATCCCTCTCATTGTCTCCTCTTGGTTTTTCTTTGAGTTGCACTTTTGGTTCCTTCGAATCCCTAACGATACTGCTAACTTTTTCACTCTTTTTTGTTTTATGTGTTCCTACAGGTTTTCAGCGTTCTGATATCATTTTCAGGTTACGAATCTCTGTATAATGACTTCGGGTTTTATTTCGAGGGAGGAGGAAGATGTTCTAGACTTAGGGTTACTGATTTATGAGGCTCGAAAGCAAAAGGCAGCGGCACCGGTCTGCCTTGTGGGTAAGCTTATCTCTGAAAACAACCTAATTTGTTTGCCCTTATTGATGTGATGAAGAAGGCCTTTAGGGCAAAAGGAAAACTGACGACAAGAGACTGGGTACATTGATTGATTAATTTTTTGTTCGAAAAGATTGCAGATAGGGTCTGGGTTATAAAGAATCAACCATGACACTTTGACAATAATCTTTTCTCTATCAAAGGGTTGTCGGGGTATGAACAACCTTCCTCGATCGAGATCACCAAAGCTAGTTTTTGGGTTAGGGTTCACGATGTGCCACTTCTATACAGAACGAAGGGTATTATTAAATCCATTGCACGTAAAGTCGATGACCTTGAGGCATACGAGATGCCGACTGAGATCGATCCGGTTGGATACATCAGGTTCAAGGTTGTTTTGGATGTAAATCACGCTCTTGTTCCACTCAATGAAGTATAATAAAGCGGTATCTAAAGGATCGTTTGCTCTTAAGTTGGTTATGAGTAAGGCTTACGATAGGGTGGAGTGGGATTTTTTGGAGAGTGTTGTGCTTAAAATTGGTATGGATGCTAATATGGTGTGTACAATAATGAGATGTCTTCCGTAGGTCTCGTTTGTTGTGCTTGCTAATGGTCAACCCACTACTACTTTTCCTCCATCGAGGGGTCTCCGTCAAAAAGATCCCTTATCCCCTTATTTATTTCTTTTCTGTGCAGAGGCTCTTTCGTCCTTAATCAGGAAAAATGTGGAGAGTGGGGTTTTGTATGGGGTGCGAATTTGTCGACGTGCTCCAGTGGTGTCCAAGTTATTTTTTGCTGATGATACGATCATTTTTGGTCGAGCGTCGGAGGCAGAATTGGGTCGTGTTTGTGATATTTTGATGAGTTATGAGGCTACCTCTGGACAAGCCATTAATCTGAGCAAGTCGGAAATCATGTTTAGTGGTGTGATGACACCGGAGCAAGGTGGAGTGCTAGCTGATCTTATTGGGGTATGATGGGTAGAACAACATGCGATATACATGGGTATTCCCACTAATGTTGGCCGGCCACGAAGTGTCATTTTTAGGACGCTGGTAAAATATTGTCACAAGGGTCTTTCTATGGTCAGGAAAGGTTTCGCCCTTCCTAACAACAGTGCATCCCTTCAATACCATTAGATCTTTAATCCAACGGTTGAAATCATTTTTAAGTGATTGGACTCTGCATTAGTGCGTTTGCACTGTGCAATCTGCCGTCGCAGTGTTTGCCCTATAGATAAATTAATTTAATAATTATAAAATGATAAAATTATCCTTTTAATTATATAATTATATATATAACCATATCAATATTTTATTTTTAAGTTAAAACACTTTTAAATATAATTAAATTTATTTATATTCTGATCAATATTTTCATAGGACAAATTAATCGCCCTAATTATTTCAATAGAAACCTCTATAGCCAAATATTTTCTGAAGTTTTACCAGCGCTCTCCAATTTCAATGGCGGAGCTTTATTTCGTCAATCTCATCTATAATAATAAATCACATATCTATAAACATTCATGAGGTTTTTTTTTTTTTGGTAACAAGTTCTCAAACAAATTTCAATGGTTGTATTTCCGATTTCTTCAATTCTTGTGTTTGCAATGCAAGAAATTGAAAGCAACAGTAGTGGGTGCTCTACCACCACCAACTCGGACTGATAATCGTCGTTTGATCTTTCACCAATGTTGAAATCCGCTCCCAATTGTTCGATTTTCGTGATCGGTAACAGAGGAAATTCAAAAAACAACACCATCTCCGGCCTTCGTGGAACGCAGTTTCCTCGAAATTTGTATTTTTTTAGTGGATGCTTGCGTTGTGGTTGCTTGCGCCTGTAACACCATGATTTCAAAATAAAAAATTAATTGAGACAGAATAAAGCAGAGTCACGCATAAGGAGACGAACAACAATTCTCTGCATATTCACTCACTCTATCTCTCTCTCTCCTCCTTTTGGATGGAAAGACAAATGTTCTCATAATTATAGTGATGTTAATTGTTATAATTCATGATTATTAAATTATAGTGCGAAGATTAAATTCATATATTGTATATTTCATTTTAATTTATATAGGTATTTTGGTAATTTTATTTTATTTTTCAAAAAAATAATTATTTTATCTCACTGCGAAGTTAGACTGCACATGGGGAACTTAAGAAACGTGTCAATTTTTTCTGGTTCCCTAGCGTCAAGAAGGGCGAAATTGTTCCTGTCTCGTAGAAAATCCCTTGTCGCAGGCAGGAAAACTTGTTATAATCAAATTTGTTGTTCAAGCAATCCCAACTTACTTGATGAGCTGTTTTAAAATTGCGCAAGGGATAATTGGCAGAATTAAGGAGGCAATTATGAGGTTCTAATGGGGTCAGAAAGTTGATATGAGACGTACAAGAGTTGTACAAGCCGAAGTGGGAAGGGAGTGTTGGTCTTTAGGATCTCGAGGCTTTCAATAAAGCCTTGTTGGCAAATGGCAAAGCAGGGGTGGTTGTTGGTGCAGGATAGTGAGTCACCTGTTGGCCCAGACTCTTAAAGCAAAATACTTTCCAAATGGGGAGAGTCATGCAGAGAACTCTGCCAACCAATCTCAATCTCATTACGAAGTTCGTCAATATGGGCCACGGGAAGTCGGGCTGAGTTTGAAATGATCGAGCATGCTCTCCGGGACTGTTGGGGTGTGTTGGAATATTGGAGTTCTCTGTAGTTTGTGATCCCTACTCTGGCACTGGACAAACCTATTGAAGAATGGCCAGTTCTTTTACCTCGCAGTGGGGACGGGCAGTGGACGGGCAGTGGAGGCCGTAAATAAATTGAACACTGATGCGTCCTGTCAAAGTGGTTATGGAACGGGTTTAGATGGTGTGTTGCGAGATGATGCAGGACATGTGGTGTGGGTTTTGCACAGTGTGTGACGGATGTAATGTCCATTGAAATAGCGGAGGTGCAAGCGGCCCATCTGGGAGTTAAATGTGCGCTGGAGAAGGGTGTGGCGAATGTGGTGGTCCAAGTCGATTCCCAGATGAAGAAGGACACTAATCTCTCATATCTTGGACGGATTGTCATTGATATTTTGGAAACCTGTAAAGGCTTTGTTTTGTTTAGTTTTAGTTGGGTTAGTCATTCGGGCAATTTGGTGGCCCATTGTTTATCTCGTTATGTTTTTCTTTGTTTGCTTTATCTTTCGTCCTCCATTCATTCATTTTGAACGCTTTGGATTTTGAACGCTTTTGGATAATATATTTACTTTATTTTGCTTTTAATGACAAATTTGTTTCGAGTACTCCTCCATTAATTAAGAGTATTTTCTAAAGTTAAAATAAGGGTAAAATTGGGAAATGGTAAAAAAAAGAAGCTAAAAGATCATTTAATGCTCCATCCGTCATTTTTCAGATCATGTTTTAGCGAGCAGGTTGTTTATTAGTATTTTAAATGATAAAAAGATTTTTAAGGTTGGGTGTGATAGTCCTACCCCTCATCTATCGTACACCTCCTTAAAAGTCACTTTATCATTTCATATACTAATAAACAACTCGCTCGTTAAAACACGAGTCAAACAATGAATGGACAATCTAAAACAGTATGAAGAGAGTATTGTATAAGGAAAAAAAGGTTAAAAGACCATTTATTACAAACAACATAAAGGGAGTATAATATATTGCCCTCCCTAATTCTGCATAAGCATAATTAAACAATTTAGTACCGACAATTTGGTACGTTTTGATGGAGAGGATTAGAGAAAATGGTTAAACATAACTATTTTCCACAATGTGTTTTCAGTGCAATATAAAGCATAATTGACAACATTAATTAAGAGGTTGAATTGCAGAGTGTGAACGCATGAGTACCTTGCACAACACCTTGTTGTAGCATGGATAAACTCGACCACTGGGATATTCGCATGAACGACAACTCGCCTCTCCAGTGCCATGAGAGGCGACCCGGGTTCCAAATGGCCATTAGATCGAATTGTTTATCAAGACCGGGCACCTCTCCAAAGCCACGCAAGAAGTAAGTCGCCAGGCGACTTACAAGATTCGCCCAAGTCGCAAGCCGACTTGCTCCATATGTCCACAGGTCGCAGTCCGAGTCTTATCGCGTAAAGAAGGATGTATTCAGATTAATTAGGGAGCGGATTTTGTGGACCTAATCAGAGTAAGTGTATCGGATGTCGAAGATCTCGGCCGAAGATCGCGGGATACCCGACTGGTATATCGCTAACCCTAGAAGCCGGTCGTTTAGGCCCATGAAGACCCAAAGAAAACCTAATTTCTGGTCTATAAATATTTTATATCTAATTCATTGTAAAGGATCGAAAATCTTAGTATTCTAGGTAGAAATTATAGTGAAATATACCTGGCTTGGTTGCCCCCAGACGTAGTCTCATTCATAGACGAACTGGGTAATCAAATAACGTCCATTTTATCTGTTTTGATCGCCTAAATTGCTATCAAACTATTTAGTTATTGTTTGTTGGCCGAGATACATAAACCGGGCACAACAATTGGCGCCGTCTATGGGAATCCTTTCAGCAGAATTATTCATAAATTCTCAAGAAAACCCATTTAACCTCCCTCACACATTTAACAATGGCGATCCACCAAGATAACCCTACCGGACACGAGGCGGATGCCCAGGATTGTGTCGAAGCCTCTCTGAGCTCGCAGCGTACTCACCCCGCGGCCCCGTTGATCACTCCTGACTGGTGGAATCTGGTCCAAACACCGGAGGACGCCAAGGCCGTAATGGCCGTTCTCAACAAGAATCGCCTCGCCTTTGATGACGAGGAGGGGAAACCTCCGGCCAAAAAGACTGTCCCTAACGCCGGAACTTCAAAGGGTAAGGGCGACCCAACCAAAAAGGGACGTTCAATGGGCCAGCTGGCCTATGACCCGGCAAAGCACGCTATCGTCTGAAACCGTCGACTCCGGGATAAACCTGCGGGGTCGGAAAATGTGTTCGACCGCCTTGGGGACCTGGGGACCCGCAAGTCTCCCATGATCGTCGAGGATGAGGTTCAGTCTCAACCTCGACATGCTGACCAGGTGGAGCGCGACCTCGCTTTGGCTCTGAACATACATCACAACGAGGTACCGAGAGGTTCGACTGTCCATCATGGTGACCCACAGGCAGTCGTCTCTACGGGGGACCATCATGATGTGCAAATGGCGACACTGCAACGAACGGTCCAGCGACTTCTCAAACGTGTGGAGAATCAAAATGGATCGATGGGGACAGACAATAGTCTCATCGTCCCAGATTCTCCACTCGGGGATATGGTTACCTGGCACCTACCCAGAGAAAAATCAGCATAACGACCTTGGACCGCTACAATGGAAACTCGGATCCAAGGGTCCATGTGGTGATATACAACTCCTACATGGCGTCTATGGGCGCATCCGACGCTACCAAATGCCTACTGTTCTCGCTAACTTTGAGTGACCAGGCTCACCAGTGGTTCACCTCATTGCCGCCTTTCTCGGTAGATACTTTTGAACAGCTCGCTAGGTTGTTCCTGGCCCACTTCACAGATTGGCCCCCCGACCTGCGACCAGGCAGCGCCTCATGAATACCCAGCAGGGAGAAACGGAGTCGGATCGGTCCTATATTGAAAGGATCGACAAACTCATCCTCGAAGGAGATCCCATAGGGTATGAGGCGAAGTTACTAGGGGTCGTCTCTGGCCTCAGAAAGGGTACCAAGCTATGGTGGCGCATGACCGCCGACTACCCGACTAGCTATGCCGACTTTCGAAGGCGGGCTAGCAATCTGATCCATACGTCAGAACTGTTGGAATCCCGACTTTCAGAGAATAAAGAAGTCGCGGATTCGAAGAAGGGTTCCAAGAAAACCGGGGTCACTACAAGGTACCCGGGAACTTCAAGCCTTTTGAAGAAAACATCCCAGTAAAGCTGATGGAGGCATTAGGTATGACACCTGGGCATATCTACACTCAAATCCAGGAGCGGGAGCTACTTCTCCCACCTCGTCCTATCAAAAATAAGGGCAAGCAAAACCCTAACAAGTTCTGCCACTTCCACGAACAGGCGGGTCACTACACAAGTGAATGCAGAGACCTGCTCCCACAACTCTGGAGGCTTTATGAGGATGGGTTACTAGACGAATTTATCAAGTGGCCTCACGGGAATCACGAACCTAACCCGGGGGGCCGTCAACAAGGTAATCGCCCCAGGCAGGCGGAACAGGCCCAGAGAAAACTAAGAGCTGAACAAGGGGAACGACCCGTCCCACCTATGCCCGAGAACATGGGAGGATGTGTCATACATACGCTTTCCCCACTTGGGGCAGTAGGGGGACTATCATCGACATCCTTGTCCAAACATCGGATGAAAGCTGAAATCAGGGAGATGGAGAACGCCAGAAAAATGGTATTACCAATCCTCTCGGTGGCGGAGGAAACTGACAAAATTGAGTTCGGCAAAAAAGATAAAGCCGGAATAATCTATCCGAACGTCTACCCCCTGGTGATCAAGGCTAACATCATGGGGACCACTGTGTTCTGGTTGCTGGTGGACGGAGGGGCCTTCTGCAACATCCTCTTCAAGAAAACTTTAGACCAGCTCGGGGATTATGATGCTTATATCACCCCCTGTGACCACGTTGTGAAGGGCTTCGGGGATGCTACTGTGAAACCGTCTGGCATGATCCGTCTGGCTATCGAACTAGTGTCTACCCTAGATGATAAGATTAGGGCCACTAGATTGTTAGATTTCCTTGTTATAGACCTCCCGAGTTCCTATAACGGTTTCCTTGGGAGGCCATTTGAGCACGAATTTGAGGCTGTGTCCTCAACTTTTTATTTTTGTGTAAAGTTCCCCACCAAGAATGGGTTGGTCAGCACCGTTAAGGGTGACCAGGTTGATGAAAGTGGTTGTTTGGTCTATTCTCTGTCTTATTTCAATTCAGCACTAGTATCTGGCAAGTAAATATTTGTAATAGATAGTGAAAATCAATGTAAGGAATTGAATAATGAAAAGGCAAACAAAAAAAGAAGCCATAACGACCTCGACCCAAGAATGGGGCCAGAACCTGAAGAGTTTCTAATCGAAGCTGAGATTGACGATCCCCATCAAGACGACTCAAGGGCCACCCCGGGGGAAGAACTCGAGAAAGTTAAAGTAGATCCAGCTCGGCCAGATCTAGAAGTCATCATAGGCTCCAAGATACCGGATGACCTGAAGGGGGAAGTCATCGACTTTCTCAAAAAGAACTTAGACGTCTTCGCATGGTCACACAAATACATGGTAGGAATCGATCCGGAAGTCGCATGTCATCGACTATACATCGACCCAGCTCGGAGGCCGATAGCCCAAAAGAGGCAGAAATTCGGCCCGAAAAAATATGCAGCACTTGCTGAAGAAGAGAAGAAGTTGCTAGACAACGACCTGATTATGCAGGCCGACCAGCCACTATGGGTGGCCAATGAGGTGTTGGTGAAAAAATTAAACGGAACCTGGCGACTTTGCATTGATTTTACCGACCTCAATGAGGCTTGTCCGAAACGATTTCTTCCCCATGCCTCACATCGACCACCCGATAGACAACACGGCTGGGCATGAGATGATGTCGTTTATGGATGCCTTCGCAGGCTATCATCAGATAGCCATGTACGAACCAGACTGACAACACACCTCATTCCTGACAGAGAAGAACCTCTACTGCTGGAAGAGAATGCCATTTGGCCTGAAAAACGCAGGGGCTACATACTAAAGATTGGTCAATCACATGTTTGCCGACCAAATTGGCAAGTCGGTGGAAGTTTATATGGACGACATAGTAGTTAAAAGCCTGAAAAAGGAAGATCACCTCGCCCACCTTGCGCAAACCTTCGATATCTTGAGGAAATTCAACATCAGACTCAACCCCAAAAAGTGCAATTTTGGAGTTGAATCGGGGAAGTTCCTGGGGCAACTGGTCAGCAAGTGAGAAATAGAGGTGAATCCAGCAAAGGTCAAGGCCATTCTGGATATGGGGACACCTCAAAATATGAAAGAGGTGATAAAACTGACAGGTTACCTGGCCGCCTTGAATAGGTTCATCTCCCGAATGGGGGATAAATGCAAGCCAATGTTCGACACGATTCAGAAGAAATCAAAGTTCGAATGGACACCCGAAAGACAGGAAGCTCTTGATAAAATTAAAGCTTACTTGGCAGACGTGAGCATTTTATCCAAACCTGTCCCGGGGGAGAAACTTTTTCTATATCTTGCGGCTTCAGAAACCGCGCTAAGTGCAGTGCTCGTTCGGGTAGAAGGTCAGAGTCATCTTCCCATTTATTTCGTCAGCCAAAAAGTGAACGAGACCGAGCAGCGCTACCCATTACTAGAAAAGTTGGCGTATGCACTAGTCATGAGTGTGAGGAAGTTGAGACCATACTTTTTTGACAATCAAGTCAAAGTTCTTACTTCCCTGCCTCTAAGGAATGTGCTCCACCGACCTGATACAACAGGTCGATGCCTCAAGTGGGCTATTGAGGTCGGACAATACGGGGTAACGTATGCAACTCAGCCTGCAATCAAAGCCCAGACACTAGTCGATTTCATCGTCGAACTTACCTTCTCTTCAGAGGCCAGCAGTTCAGCCAGTCCGCCTTGGCAGTTATTCGTAGATGGATCAGTGACTTCCCACAAGTTAGGTGCCGGGGTAGTCCTGATAAGTCCAGAGGGCGTTTCATTTCAGAATATGAGGCACTCATCAGCGGCTTGGAGATGTCAACAGCAATGGGCATCAAGAGGCTGTAGGTACACACGGACTCTCAGCTCGTGGGATGTCAAGTCTCGGGGGAATATGAGGCCCGAGACGATAGAATGGCGGCCTACCAAGAGGTGGTCGAGGTACTATGTCATAAATTCGAACAAATCCACATTAAATTAGTTTCAAGGGATCGGAATTCATGAGCCGATGCTCTAGCACAACTAGCAACTTCAAAGGGGCCAATAGAGATGAAGGATGTCACCATCACAAAGCTCTCCCACCCCTCCACTGCTCATACAGTGGTCAAGACCCTAGAAACCCCGACAGTGAACTGGATGACACCCATCATTGAATACTTGACAAATGGTCTCTTGCTGCAAGGCAGAATTTTAGCTCGGTAGTTACAATTGCGAGCCACGCGCTATACGATGATCAACAATGAGTTGTACAAATGAGGCTTCAACATTCCACTACTTTGATGTATCACACAAGAACAAGGTCAAGCCGTCCTAAGGAAGATACACAAAGGTGTATGCGGAAACCACACTGGGGGGTAATCATTGGCTCACAAAATCACAAGACAAGGGTATTTTTGGCCAACCTTAAGGGCCGACGCCACCATCTTCGCACGAAAGTGCCATAAATGCCAAATTTATGCACCATCCATCAAAGTCGCTCCAGAAGAACTCACGAGCATCCTCAGTCCTTAGCCCTTTGCAAAGTGGAGGATAGACATCATTGGGCCGCTCCCAACAGCTCCAGGCTCAGTCAAATATGCCCTGGTGGCGGTGGATTACTTCACAAAATGGGCCGAGGCTGAGGCCTTGGCAACCATAGATCAAGATCACGTCATCAAGTTTATATGGTGGAATATCATCTGCAGATTCGGATTGCCACAGGCCATTATATCGGATAATGGAAAACATTTCGATGGCCTCAAAATTGACAACTTCTTCAAAAAATGAAAGATCGCAAAGCTCTTCTCAACTTCATACCACCCTCAATCGAACGGCCAGGTCGAGGTTGTGAACAAGATCATCAAACACACCCTGAAAGCCAAGATTGAAGGGGGGAAAAGGAAATTGGGCTAGAGAGCTACCAGATGTGTTGTGGTCGTACAGGACGACCTGCCGAAATTCAACAGGGGAAACTCCCTACTCCTTGGCCTTTGGAACCGAGGCGGTCATACCCACGGAGGTCGGTTTCCCTAACCTCCGCACGAGTTAGGTTGCGATCGACCACAACGACGAGGCTTTAGCCAGAAACCTGGACCTACTCGAAGAAAAACAACTAGAAGCCAACATGAGAAACGCGAGATATAAACAACAATCGGAGAAGTACTACAACTCTAAAGTGCGACTTCGGCAATTCAAAAAGAGAGACTTGGTGTTGAAGAAAATGCTTTGTGTATCTAAAGGGCCTTTCGGCCCGAACTGGGAAGGGCCGTTCAAGGTCACAAGAGTCCTGTCTAATGGCGCCTACGAGCTCGAAAATCCAGATGGAACTAAGGTTCAGTACCCATGGAATGCAGCTCACCTAAAGAAGTATTATCAGTAGGTTCGAAATTGCATCCTTGTAAACCAATCGACCAATCAATAATAATGTCAGTTCCTCTTTTCAAAATTCCTGTGTTTAAACTAAGGGGGCCGGATATATGAAATATCGACCACCTAAAGTACGACTTTTGACATACTGGCGGTGAGGTCACCATCCAAAGAGGTGTGATCCTCCCCCGACTTTGTAAGATGACTAAGCAAAGTTCAAGAAAAATTGCATTGACAATAAGACAATAAGAACCAAAGCAATTGTAAAAGTCATATTGGAGGCCGAGTCTCGTCAAGTTGGGTCTCAAGGATGGCATCAGTAGAGCCTGACTGTGTCTCGTCAGGATCGGGAGTGGGGTACACAATCCTGCTCTGGTTGGCAAAGAAGGAGAGGTCGACGCCCATGCCCTCCAAATCTTTGATCTCTAGTAAGATGTTAGGGGCAGGAGGGTTGTCATGGATGTAGTCGGCCAGCTCAGTGACAAACCCACTGAGGTCGCCAGTGGGGTTCACGTTATGGAAGATCTAAATGGCCCCGACGAAGGCCATCACATAGGCAAAATTGGCATTCAGCTCCTCGGCCTCTTTAAACTGTGCCTCCTTGGCAGCCAACTCTTTCTTGGCCTCGACCAACTCGCCTTCAACCCGAGCCACACTCACCTTCTCCACCACAAGCATGCCCTCAGTATCCTCCAAGTTTTCTCAAGAGCCGAGATTCACTAGGTCAGCTCGGAGTTGGACGTCTCCAGTTTATTTTGAATCTCGGCCGCGGAGAGTATTGACTTGGTCTGATCAGTAACCCTCTCCTGCGCCTTTCTTAGATTTTTGAGCTCAGTCTCCAACTGAGCACTGGATTTCTCTAGGTAGAAGGCCGCCTTTTGAGAATGGGCAAGGGCCGAATACAAGTTGCCCGTCACCCTCTAAAGGCGAGCATTGGCATGATCGGTCTGCATCCAACCCCGGGGCTGATTCTACAAGGCCCTCGACAGATAAGACGGCCAGCCTTTGGGGACCCCTTCCGGAATGAGCTGGCGTGACCTCATGAAGCTCAATGCCTCTGGTGAGAATTTGGCGGTGTGATGTCCGGGCTGCAGAAAAATGTGAGTCGTTAGCAGAGCAATGATAGAAGCCAAGGAAAACATGGGTGAACAGACTTACTCATTAACCCGATCTTCATCCCAGCCCAACCAGGAGTCATCCTCAGGATGACGACTTCCTTCCGGGGCGGAGGCGGGCTGTGAGGTTGGACGGAGCGGCGACCTCCCTATCCCCGGTTTATCTCCGACCGGTATGAGCCTATCTCCTCCATCATCCTCTTCCGAGCTGGCTCGGAGTCTGACGGAGTCGGCCCCATGGATTTCCTCTTCCCCTTATCGGCGACAGAGGGACCAGTGGGGGTCGAGCTTGGAGGAGGGGCATCGGTGGTCGCCACACACCTCATCTGGCCGAGAACAAATTTCTTTCGGGTCTCCATCACGAAAGCCGTGGTTGATGTCAGTAAACGGGGATGTTAGGAACTGCTCACATAAAAAAAAATCCAGTCAGTTAAATCCCGTATTGCTATCAACAAAGTACCGACATGCAAACTTATAGGGGATCTTGAGATGACGAGGATATGTGTACAGGCCGGTTTTAAGTCGGTCAAGCTCGGAGTTTAGGGCGTTAATGTCTCGCTAGCTCGGGGGAGTATCGCGAGTTGTGTTAAACGCCTCCAGGAAATCCCAGTACAGCTCGGTCGAGTGGGGGGAAAACACTGCAAGATAAAAATAGAATTAGATTAGTACGACTTCAGAGTTAAAGACATAAGGTTTACCATGTTTAACTCGAGCCGCATAATCTGTCGGAACATGTATGGGAATGTGCTCGAAGGATCCACGGACTCCCACGCCCCTCCAACGAACCACCACTTCCTGTGCCAGCCCTCGACCTTGTTGGGAATCCCGCTCATGAGCTCCCTGCCCTTACGAAGTCACACAGCATTATAGCCTCCAGCCTGGGCAACGGGCGTCATCACGTATGATATCTCACCTAGATTCGGCAACCGGAACAATCCAGCTTGTCCTAACATGGTCATGGTAGAGAGAATGTAGCTCCAATCATTCGGGGTAATCTGCGTAAGGCTCTGGTTCCAGGCCGCGAGCAAATGGGAGATAGTCCGGGTGCAGCAGAAAGTGGATTCCTGCCTCCACGGTATGCTCATTCACCACAATCATCCCTGGTGGCGGCTGGTCGGCGCTCTCATCGGAGGTCGTTCCATAGAAATGTGCATTCTGGGGCACCTTATATAAACGATGCAGTGAACGCACGTACCGATCAGATAGAACTGATCGGTATTTTTCTTCAGAAGCCACAAAGGCCGACTTGACCGACTTCCAATAATGACGCTCAGGTCGCTTATACAGGGCTCGAGCCTCGTAAGAGTTATAATCAAAAGTCCATTCAAAGGCCCCGTAATCTTAGGTCGGGGCAGAGGGACCCACTACCGTTATCTTCTCCAGTGATGGAAGCACGGAGAGGGCTAACATTAAATACAAGAAGGTGGGTAATCTCGGCCAATTTCTCCAAGAATTGTTCATCGTCACCCTCATCATTACCATCATCATCCCAATTATCACCTGGAGCACCGGCAGTCAGGGGTATCCCCGCATTGGTGGCGGCGGAGCTAGAGCCATGGTGGTGGCATAGCTGAGCGATGACAACATTATCCTCATCCGAGGACGACAGTATCGTGGGCTGAGAGGCGGCGGGAGTCGTCAGAGAATCAACAACCATAATAAATTGTTAAGGAGTAATGGAAGTTTACATGAATCAGTCCTCGTCGAGTCCTCACAAGTTCGTCAAATGCGTTGGGATTTTAAGAATGTCTTTGCAGAAGGCGGAGAAGGGTTTTAGGCTTCTAAAACCCTCGCCTATTTATAACAGAGGAAGAAGGACCAAGATGCAAATAAATCAAACGCCCAGCCCACCTAATCAATAAAATCGCGGGGATCGCGCGTGGTCAGCACCACAATCTCCTGTTGGGTCAATTTGTGGCACATCACATCATCAGCCTGACACACCATCATATCACAAGATCAGGGCGACGATTCGCCTGCCCGAGGATGACTACTCCCCGCAAGAACGCTTCCCTAGGTTGACTCACCATAGGTAGGCCAAATGATGAATCAAGTCCAAGCCCCGAGGCAAGCACATGACCTCAACTTGAGGGGCAATTGTTGTAGCATGGATAAATCCGACCACTGGGATAGTCGCATGGATGGCAACTCGCCTCTCCAGTGCCACGAGAGGCGAACTGGGCTCCAAATGGCCATTAGATCGACTTGTTTATCAAGACCGGGCACCTTGCCCAAAGCCACACAAGAAGTAAGTAGCTGGGCGACTTACAAGATTCGCCCAAGTTGCAAGCCGACTTGCTCCATATGTCCACAGGTCGCAACCCGAGTCTTATCGCTGTAAAAAAGAAATGTATTCAGATTAATTAGGGAGTAGATTTTGTGGACCTAATCAGAGTAAGTGTATCGGATGTCGAAGATCTCGGTCGAAGATCGCGGGATACCCGACTGGTATATCGCTAACCCTAGAAGCCGGTCGTTCAGGCCCATGAAGACCCAAAGAAAACCTAGTTTCTGGTCTATAAATATTTCATATCTAATTCATTGTAAAGGATCAAAAATCTTAGTATTCTAGGCAGAAAATATAGTGAAATATACCTGGCTTGGTTGCCCCCAGACGTAGTCTCATTCATAGACGAACTGGGTAATCAAATATTGTACCTTTTATCTATTTTGATCGCCTAAATTGCTATCCTACTATGTAGTTATTGTTTGTTGGCTGGGATACATAAACCGGGCACAACACACCTCTTAATTAAAATCATTGTTATAACTGATGTGAGAAAGATATAAAAACAACAAATAAATCTACACCGAAATTTTATGTGGTTCACTAACAATTTGTTAGCTACGTCCACGGGCATAAGAGAGGATCTCGTATATTATTCAGAACGACAACAATATACAAATTTAATGGGAATATAAATAATCTCTAACCAACTGGGCTTAAATTAATAAGCCCAAAACTGAAACTGATTGATGAACTTGTATCAAAGAGACTTGAGCTTCTTAAATAACATTAGGAAACCCTTCACCTTTTCCACAATCCGATGTGGGACAGAATATGACTTCTTATAGGATTAGGAAGTCCTCTAACATTTGATACAATCCGATGTGGGACAAAACAAAACTACTTTATTTTACACAATCCCAACAAATCTCCACCTTGGTAAAATAAAAGAAAACTTCATTGTCTCCACCTTGAATTGAGTCCTCTCACAGATCAACAGATGTACCAGATGCACCATAAAAGTGCTAGACGTACGAGCAACTCTTCGTACACAGATTCATCCCCAAAACAGGGCAACTAACAACTTGTAATGTTTAACAAGTTTAAATAGTTTTGAAATTTGTTATTTGGAACCGACTTTGTGAACATATCAGCTAGGTTATCAGCAGTCCCAAATTTCTTCACCTTAACCCTCTTCTCACTTCTCAGAAAATGATACCTGATATCAATATGTTTTGTTCTCTCATGATGAACTTGATCATTGGCTAAATATATTGCACTCAGATTGTCACATAATACAGTTCTATAATCATGATGCAAACCAAGATCACTAACCATGCCCTTCAACTAGATTCCCTCTTTGGCTGCTTCAGTCAGGGTCATGTACTTTGCCTCTGTGGTAGACAAAGTAACTATAGGCTGCAAAGTTGCCTTCCAACTCACAACAAAACCACCAAGAGTAAAAGCATAATCGGTCATAAACCTTCATTCAACATCTCCTCGCATAATCGTAATCACAAGAAGTTTTAAACTAAACAACAGATCACCTCCATAAATAAGACCGACATCAGATGTACCTCTGAGGTACCAAAATATCCTTTTCACAGCCTGCCAATGTTCCTTTCCAGGTTGAGCCATAAACTTACTGACAACACTAACATCATGTGCAAGATCAGGTCTAGTACAGACCATAACGTACATCAAACTCCCTACTGCATAGCGTAGGGAACCCGAGATATGTACTTCTTCTCCTCAGCAGATTTAGGAGTGAAAGCAATAGACATATGAATATTTACAGCACTTGGAGTATCAATAGGTTTAGTTGTAGACATATCAAACTTTGATAATATCTTCTGAATGTAATCCTTCTGTGAAAAAAAAAAGTTTCTTCTGACTTCTATCTCTATGAATCTCTTTTTCCAAAATTTTCTAGGCAACACCCAAATCTTTCATCTCAAACTCAGCACCGAGAAGACCTTTCATCTTATGAATATCTAACTTGTTCTTTGCAACTATCAACATATTATCAACATATAAGACCAAGTAGATAAATGAATCATTTTCCAACTTGTTGTGATACACACAATTATCATACGGACTCTGTTGTAGCCATTGTACCACTGCCTTGGAGACTGCTTTAGTCCATATAAAGACTTCTTCAACTTGCAAACGTACTCTTCTTTTCCGGGAACTTGGAAACCATCTAGCTGGGTCATGTATATTTCTTTATTCAACTCTCCATGTAGAAAAGTTATCTTTACATCGAGTTGTTCAAGTTCCAGGTCATGATGTGCTACCATTTGAAGTAACACTCTAATAGAAGTATGTCTGACCACAGGTGATAAAATCTCATCATAGTCTACTCCCTCCTTCTGATTGACCCCTCTATTGATGACTCTGGCCTTATACCTGATACCCTCAATAGGTGATATTCATTTCTTCTTCTTGAAGACCCATTTGCATGTAATAATCTCTCTCTGGAGGTTGCTTGACTAACTCCCAAGTCATATTCTTGTGAAGTGACTCCATCTCATCTCCCGTGGCAGCAAGCCATTGGGTAGATTATGTACATGTAACAACTTCTTTGTAGGTGGATGACTCATGAGAATCCACCTCTTCAGCAACCTGCAATGCATAACCCACCATATCTTCAAACTTATATCACTTTGGAGCCTCTACTCCAATCCTTCTAGCTTGATCAAGAGCTATGTGAGGTCCCGGTTAAAACCGATTTTGTGCGTGTGGAAGCAAACATTTCATGTGATGCATATAAAACAGGGATGAGGGCAGAATGATTCCAATTTTTTTTTTTTTTTTTGCTTTTAAGAACAATGTGTGTTTTGCTTATAATCAAATGCATATGGCAAGTAAGAACATAAAGCAGTAAAGAACACACGATTTTATAGTGGTTTGGAGTCCAACTCCTACATCCACTCTTCCCTATCATCAGGGGCACCAACTTAACCAACTGGACTTAGTTTAACGTGTTAGTCCAACAACCAACAGATGTTTACCGAGTTCACACTCAAACGGAACTTATCTCCCTCACGGGATCGCCTATAGATGTTTACCGAGTTCACACTCAAACGGGACTTATCTCCCTTACGGGATTGCCTACCCTCCCTTTCTGGATTGCTAGATGTTTACCGAGTTCACACTCACCTACAAACTTATCCTATCAAACTGATTTGGGTAAGGTTTGTTTGGTTTCCAACTAGGTTGAGATTTAGCCTCGATGCTAAGGATGGAAAAATCTCTCTAAGCTTAGGATATGGCATTTGTGCTTAGATCTAGGGTAGAACACTCTTGGGTAAATTTGGATATTTAATCCTCTGTGTTCTTGAATGGAGTTGCTTGAATATTTGGCTTTAATCTCCACTTTGCAGATTCTCCATTATCTTCTTTGAAGATAGTGCAATGTATTTATAGTGTGGATTTAAATATTACCGTTGGAAAGTAATATTCAAATCCATACTAATAACTTCCCGGCTTTTCTTTTTGTCCTTTTGCACTTTTCCTTGCGTAAAATTTTATGTCACATCAATATGTGTGTTGTCTTCTTATTGGCCACCGCTTTTGTGTGTCTAACGGATCCGATTTATTTCGTCTTATTCTTTTCGACTCTTCCGATTCTCGGGTCGTTTGATTCGTATGCGATTTCGGGTCTGGCTGTAGAAATTCTGGTCCGAGTTTGGGTCGCAGAATTGGGTCCAGAGAAACGGTCTCTGATCTGATGGGTCTCCGATTCGGATCGGCCTGAGATCAGTCAAGACAACATCAGTCATTTGCATCTGGTCAATGACATCCGGTCGGAAGATCGTCACCAGACTGGTCAAGAAGATCAGTCACCAGACGGTCAAGAAATCAGTCAAGAAGACATCTGGTCAATCTGATCTGGTCAAGAAGATCGTCACCAGATTCGTCAAGAAGATCGTCACCAGACCTGGTCAAGAATATCAGTCACCAGATTCGGGTCGGTCAAGCATCGTCACCAGACCGGGTCAAGATCAGTCACCAGACTCGGGTCAACATATCGTCACCAGATTCGTCACCAGATCAAGATCAGATTTCCGGTCGATCAAGACTACATCAACATTTCTTCTTCAAAAATCAGCATGTTTCTTCTTGTTCAGCTCATCAGTTTACTCGGAACTCATCCTACTCATCTGATCTCGATTTCGTCCGCAACCTCGATCGATCTCGATCATCTTAAATCGATTTCATGAGTTCCCCCTCAATTTGTTCTCTCGTTCCCCCTCAACTTGTTATCTGTAGATTAGCTTCAAAAATACAAGTTGATAATGTTTTGGCATAATTTATCAAAACTAAAATATCCCAACAAGCTATACTGTACAGTCTTGTCTTGGATGGTTGAGATTCTGGTGGTGATGCATCTTTCAGCTCGGTGTCAAAATATGAGTGTTGTTCTCTATCTTCCTTTTGTGACACTCCGCTCCACCTGTTTGTCAACAATTAATAGACTTCATAATGGGGTTAAACATAAAATTCTCATAAAAAATAATATTTCTGCTAAGTATGACTTCGCTTTCTGATGGAGACCAGATTATATACCCCTTAACACCGTTCCCATAGCCCACAAAAACTCCTTTCTTCGCCTTTGGCTCCAATTTACCCTCATTTACATGATAATAAACAACACATCCAAAAACTCTCAAATTAGATTGCATAATTAAATAACGGGTAAATATAAACATAATTCTTACAACAATTCATACACGGATTCCTCAACTAAGTTATCCACGTAACAGTCGTTTACCAATTCGCAGACCGATTCGCCAGCGTTGAATCCCCGAGATGAATTCCCAATGAATCATATACATAGGGGAGACCCAGCTTAAATCTTAAGTTAACCTGATTAGGGAATAAAATTTATAATCTTGTAAATTAAATCCCATATATTTAATTCCCTTATACATAAATCTTTGCGAATTCGATTTCCATATATATCAAATCCTACAATAATATTCTATATATTATTATTGGGAATCCTATTTAATTAAATCTAATTTAATTAAATAATAATAATAATTAATTCTAAATATAATTATTAATATATTCTCCATAAATTAAATGTTAATATCCAATATAATATTTAATCAACTAACTATAATCAGTAAACAACTGTTACTTGTTGTGTAACCCATAAACCCTCATATATCGAGCGATTAGTCAAATTAATGATCTTAATTGAACCCTAAACAATAAATCAGACAATCTCAATATATGAGATATGTTGCGAGGAAACATGCAACTACTTGTAACTGAAACATGGGCTATTTCGATAACTTCTTTTCATTCGAGAATACTCGATTAAGTCTTGAATATGATGAAGTGTCTATTCAAATAACTTAATCATATTATCTCTAATCACTAATTGATCACTTGTGTCACACTTGGCCACAAAATCCAAGTTGATGTGCATCGCCCGATGTCTTAGATCCAATTATGATGGGAAGACAAGTATTCTCTCTAAATTCCAGTTAGATCCCAGTGTAGAGCCCTAGCCCAAATCGTTTTCTTCAGCACAAATCATCTTCTTCAGCCGCCGTTGGTGGCTCGGCCGCCATGGCCGCCGCATCTATGAAGGTCGACGACCTTGCTACAGCTCCTCACAAACCCCCACACCCTTGTAGCCTTGCCCGCGATTTTGCCTCCAGGCCGCGCGACCACCATTGCCGACCTTCAACCGGAGACATTGGAGACCCCAGGTGAGACCACGATTTTGCCATTCTGGGCAGGACAACACACTCAGACCACAACCCATTGATGCCCGCCCTTCATCATTCGACTTTGGATGAGTCTGCTGCAATTCCGCAATCTGCAGATTGCGCATGCCTCAGGGATGTTGATTTGCAATCTTTACCGCAACACGAAGATACACTCAGCCTCACGTCGCTCGTCGAGGCCCGGTCCAAGACTACTGCTGGTTCGGTTGGAGGTCAGTCCCGTATGGCTATCTTTAGTTTTGCATTCTTGTTACCCATGTGTCTTTTTTTCATTTTTTTTGGTGAATTTAATGCTTAATGTGATGTATTTCAACATAAATTGCAAGAAGATTTGAAGGTTAACCTAGATTCGGGTTCTCATGTGGAGTTCATGAAATTTGTGTGCTTGTTTCTATTTTCTTGGAGAAGCTTGTGATTTGTAGCTAATTTTACTCATTTTTCATGAAAAAATTGAGTAAAAAATCCTATGGGATCAAAAGTGTCATGTTTTTTCTCTCCAAATAAGCCCTCATGCGCTTATGTTGACTGGAAATCCTATGGGACCAAAAGTGTTAATGGAATTGATAGAAAAATTAACGGTGGGACCAAATGTGTCAAAATTTTCGGCTTTGGAACAAAAAATGTAAGGTTTGAGACTAAAATCGTGAGGGGGTGTGTCCTGTGGGACCAAAACCGCAAAAAACTCAGGAATGAATCCTATTCTTGGCTCAACTATCACGCACATACTTTTCGTGATGAACCCAATCCAAGCCATATCTACCCATGGAAGGGTGCAAGCGTCGGTCATGGTCAAAGTTCATCACTCCACACATGTCGTGCGTATTGACCTCAAGTCAAAGAAGTATCGCATCGCTCCCACTAACCGAGACACCCGTAAACACATATTGTGGAATTACATCAAACGAATTCTCGGATGGATATACCAATACCCTCTAAGGTATTTGTGCATCCATCATGAGATACCTAGTATTTCGTAGTAAGTGAGATCTTACTACACTCTCTAAGAGTATGATGCAGATTGCACACCAATCTCAATTGCATCATCAATATCCCATTCTTGATGATCCTTAATCGGGGCTATTTGAGAATCATGCTTAAGTCATCTGAGATCTTACAACCTCAATGAAAACAATGACTCATGGGAACACAAATAAGAATAAATGTAAACAACCAAACATAATATTCAAACAAGTGTAATGCCATACATTTAATATTAAACAAACAATAATATTAAAACCAATACTGAATATTATCTTAGTATTATGTCTTTACAATAGGATTGTCTCTAGGACTAACACTAACAATCTCCCACTTGGACTAGAGCTAATCACCTACATGTTTAACCCCTAGACCATTAAAATGTCTAGTGTGTACATGAACACTCAAAGCTTTGGTGAAAGGATCAGCCAGATTATCTTTTGTGGGAACACGTTCTAACTCTATTTCTCCTCTAGTAATTATCTCTCGTATCAAGTGATAACGTCTCGGTACATGCTTATTTCTGTTATTGATCTCGGTTCCTTTGCTTACGCAATCGCACCAGCGTTGTCTCAATATAACTTTATTAGACAACTGACACTCGGAACTACCCCTAGTTCTCTCAAGAACTATAAAATCTAGATAGCCTCCTTGAGGCTTCTGATACAACAATGTACTCAACTTCGATTGTTGAATCTGCGGTTGAATTTTGCTTGGAACTATTCCAACTGACTGCCCCACCATTAGGAGTGAAGACATAACATGACTGTGATTTGTAATTGACAGTGTGTGTGCATATATTTTCAGAGTGTTGTCAAAAATGTTATGCCACATATAAAACAACATATGACAGCAGAAGTAAAAAAACGCAGTTAAAAGGATTTCAAAATTTTGTATAGTCTGTAATCCAGACTATACGAACCTCATGGTTAAAAATATCACTATAACAAGTAGTGAGATACACAAGAACCTCTTACAAGATCTTAAAAGGTGTAGTGAAAAACCACACACCAAAAGCAATCTATTCAATCAAGTAGCTAGTGATCTTATTCAACCTAAAACTTGATCTAATAAGATAAACACAATACTAATGGGAGAGATTGTATTCCCTCGTCGAGTACAAATAGAATAACAACGACCCTCACACTCCTACTAGATACAAACACTATAGGTTGTACTTTCGATTGTGTCTCGGATGTTACTCTCTAAAGTTTGGAGCAGAGCAAATGGTATTTCACTTTTCCTCAAACTTGTATCTCGACCAATGCAGGGTATTTATAGACATTCAGATCAACTGCATTTACCTATCCACTTGGCTTGGATAGCCTTGAACATCTCCTCCACTATTTCCATGATCTTGGTGTAACCACCCATGATCTTTCTATTCTCACTCCACCACAGTGCAACTGCTTGACAATATTCTAATTTGTCTTCTACCTGTAATGTAGGAAACATAGAAAAACACATCTATTAAAATGGAGTCAGTGTTAGGAGAAAGGGCAAATTTATGATGTTGTGCAGAATGTTGTCCAACATCTGGAACAACATCCGTGCAACATCAACAAACTCCCCCAATTTGGCCTTTCTACTACAACACACCTGATGTTAATAACAACATCCGAACTTGTGTCAGGAAAGAAACAAATAATAGTCATTCAAAGAACAACTACTATTCAACCAAATCATAATTTAAAAAACAGACAACAAACACAAGCACAAGCACTAAGTACATCAGCAGTGTACTTAGGCCAACAAAGTATCCAACATAAGGTAAATGACAGAAATATAAACCTATCATCTAGTTGTCCATTAATAGAGTTTATAAAGTAAAGAACAGTAAATAAAAGATTACAACACATAAAGGAATTTCTGTAATGAAATAAAGGGAAGGACTAGACAATTGGAATGACTGCATCTCCATAATCTGCAAATGCTCCTCCATACTTCAAAAACTCCCACTATCTTGAATCTGATCACCAGTTATCAACACCATATAGCTGATCAATGATAGCAATACTCTCTGGAGACATGTTCTCCGTGGTAGGTGTCTTCAACAACTCATCATCAGTGTCATCAAAACTATCATCATTAACTGGTTCAGCTTTATCAGGTACCATTTGGTCAGCAACATCAGTCTTTAGTGCATCTTCAACAGTTACAACATCATTAACAACATCTTGGACAACCTCATCAACCTCTCTGTCATCAGCAGCATTCTGATCATCTTGTGCAGCAGCACCATCAACATCCTCAGCATCATCATCAACATTATCAGCAACATCTAATTGATCATTTTTCTCACCTGCATGGCCAGATGGACCAACTCCATCATTGCCATCATCATTAGGACCATCATCAGGTGATCCTCCCCCTGTTGGAGTAGAAAGCAGGTTTCTCCAGAAGATTTATTGTTTAACCAGAGCATCTATACTGTGCTGGATGGATTGAATTTGATCAGTAATGAAAGAATTTGAAAAAGTGATAGAAGGGATACCAGCTTGTCTCTTGACTATGTAGGGAATGTTGCCAACAGAATGGGCAACATTTTCTATTTGATGTGCATGATTTTTCAATGGTAGGTCAATTGTGCGGTTTCCAGCCTTCAGGACATGTGAGATTTCAAAACTTGGAACAAAGCCACTGATCTTCTCACCTCTGGGTCTCTCAAACTCCAGTTTATCCAAGAATTGACAAATCAGACTTGGATATGGAAGAATAGTTCCATCAGAGTGCTTACTAGCAAAGGACACCATATTGTCAAATATAATTTGACCCATATTAAACTTGTTAAGATGTACAATCTTGTATAGCAAGAATGTTTGTTCCTTTGTCAGTATAGTGGAGTTTTTGGAAGCTAACCAGTTAGAAACTAGCAACTTATGCATCACAGAGTATAAAGAGGTCAGTTTAGCAGCAGAAAATTGTAAAGTCCATTCAGAATACTTACCACCAGTAATGACAGACATTACTTTCCCAATATCCAATTCAACAACATCATCCTCCATTTGTCTAGTCTTCTAGAAGATATTAATAAGCCTAGGGGTAATGGTAACAACATTGTATCTGAATCTAACTATCCCATAATTTGAAGACTGCCTATTCCCACAACTTTTCTTCAAATTTGCATAAAACTCAGCAATCCAACCAACAAAGTAAGGTTTTGCATATTGAAGAACATACAACAAGGATCTACTCTCTAAAAAACCAATCAAGTTATTAGCTTCAAAGTCAGGCATTTTTATGATCCTTTCATCAACTATAAACCTCTTAAGCATGGTTTTCACAACAACGGACTTTCTATCATGCTCAACCTTATCATCAGGATCAGAATCAACCATACGTACCTCATCAGAATCATAAGAAAGATCATCTCCAGAATCAGCTACATCATCATCTTTCTCATGCTCGTCTTCTTAAGGTCCTCTTCTTCCTCAGGATTCTACGGTTCAAAGTTCTCTTCCTCAGAATCATCTGTCTCAGCTTCCTCTTTCTCAGAGTCCTCTTTCTCAGAATCATCTTTCTCAGCTTCCTTAGATGGTTATGTAGCATCAGGAGCAACATTCACAGGAGGTTCATTTTTCCTCTTGGTTCGTTTCTCTTTCTTTGCCATCAATTCTTCCATTGTTAAGTCATTATTTGAATCTATTGGCTCAACAACAGGAACTTTTGGAACTTCCATCTCTTCATCTGAATCCTCTACAGTGATAGGATCATCAGCACCACCATCAGTCCTCTTACGACGTTTCCCAGTGTAGTCCACCTTCTTACCAAGGTTTCTCTGTGAGACTCTCCTCTTTCCCCATTTTCCACCTCTTCTAGGGGCTAACTATTTCGTTCTCAGCCAAATATTCTTCAAGTTCTCCCCCATTCCTTCTGAATCGGAGGAATCAACATCATGCATTTCAGCATCGGCGGGTTGAGTAGTATTTTCAGCGGGTTTAGGAGCAGGTTCATCAGGGATTTCTGTGGCTAAAGGTTTTGCAAAGAGATCAACATAATCAGACACATTGATCAGTCTGGAACCAACATAGATATCAGGAAAAACTATCGGGTTTAGTTCGATAGCTTGTTTAACAAGATCAACAAGGGATTTAGGCGAAGAATCGGGAATATGTAGTGCAGGAGGTTTAGGAAGGGATGAGGATGATGATCCACCAACATTTGTGGAATCATAATCTGGGTTTTGTGAGGCCATTTCAGCGAGTAGGTTTAAAGGGTTTGAGTTTGACGGAGAATGAAGGTTTGAGTGAGGGTTTTCTTGAGAAGGGTTCGTGTGTGAGTGAGAATGAACAGGAGAAGGAGCCGAAGGGTTATGTTTATCAGTCATCTCACCACCTGAACATTCAATCAAATAATACACATGCATTAAAATAATGTTATATGAAATATATGAGGGAAAAGTACAGTATATGACCTAAATTAATGAAATAACACAAGTGAAAATCAAACAAACCTTGAATCCTATGTGCAACAACAATGTTTTCAGCTTTCAGTATTAAACAACACAAACAAATCGACCCTAAGTAGAAATTAAAGCAGAGAGGTTATTATACAGATCCACAAAAACCGACATTGAGTGGAACAAAAGTAACCACCCACTATGTTGAAGTTATGTGATCGTGTGATGTGTAAGAGACCGCCAAAAATATTTTCAAAACCAAGAACCATTTCCAAAATTAAATAGACAGAAAAACAGTTCAAATAACTCGTTCAATCCACAAAATCGACTTACCAAGAACATTAAATAAATCATGTTGATAGATAAAGTTGGAATCACTTAAGGTTTCACAAAATGTCGGCACACATATATCTCAACACTCAATTTTGCATGAAATTCATCATCAAAGTGTTGCATATTTTGAATTTTTCTTTTGACACAAGTTCACATTGATCTATTTTTTCAAGAGAATGCATCGTAGTAGCGAGCTCCGTGCCCCATGGTTACTCAATGGATTGTGAACAAACATGGATGTATATTTAATCACCTTTTGAAAAGAGAACATCATAGTAGCGAGCTCTTTGTCCCATAGTTACTCAGTGATTACACATCTAAGTTGTGCTTTATTTTTAATGCATTTAAGAGATATATGTCCAGGACTCTGTATCTAAACCATGATTCAAACAATAAGATCAAAACACTATCATTTAAAGTTCAAAATAAGCAAATACAATAGACAAACTCATTATCAGAACCACAATGTTGCTTCAAATGTTGGAAACATTTGTCACAACATCTAGTGTTTATTTTCAGATATAGCAAAGACCAAAAGATTTTCTAAGTGAAGAAAACCACTCATTATCAAGGGCTTTTGTGAAAATATCAGCAAGTTGTTTTTTAGTAGAAATGTACTCTAACTTCACAACTTCTTTCTCTACAAGATCTTTTATAAAGTGATGTCTTATACTTATATGCTTAGTTAAAGAATGTTGCACATGATTCTTGGAAATATTGATAGCACTAGTATTATCATAATAAACAGTCAAAATACCACTTTACAATCCATAATCATCAAACATTTTTTTAAGTCAAAGCAGTTGAGTGCAGCAACTTCCAGCAGCATCATATTTACACTCAACTGTCGATTGTGAAACACAGTTCTACTTCTTACTATGCCAGGAGATAATATTGTTTTCCATGTAGAAACGTCCTCCACTAGTACTTTTTCTATCATCACAATCACCTGCCCAATCTGCATCACTATAGCCAACTAAAGAGCAATTAGTATCCTTTGAGTACCAAATACCTAGATCACATGTTCCAGCCACATATCTTATAATTATTTTTACAGAATTAAGATGTGATTCCTTAGGATTAGCTTGATATCTAGCACAAAGACATACACTATACATAATATCAGGCCTACTAGAAGTTAAGTACAAAAGACTACCAATCATTGATCTATACAAAGTAGGATCAACATCTTTTCCAATCAAGTCTTTACTCAACTTTTGAGTTGAACCCATAGGGGTTTTCATAGTTTTAGCACTTTCCAGACCAAACCTCTTTACCAAATTCTTAGCATATTTGTTTTGACAAAAGAAAATACCATCTTTCATTTGTTTGATTTGAAAACCTAAAAAGAAATTCAGTTCTCCAACCATGGACATTTCAAAAGTACAGGTCATTTCTTTAACAAAACTTTCAAGCATATCATTACTAGTTGAACCAAATACAATATCATCAACATATATTTGAGCAACCATGATATCATTCTTAGAATTTTTAATGAACAATGTTCTATCAGCTTCTGTTGGTCCCGGTGCAAACGAGTCTTACACATGTATGGTGGGGGGGAATACACGTGTTCAGTAATTTTAAAACCTTTTCTTTTACTGAGGTCAGCTTGGGTCAGGTTGTCCTGATGATTTGGTCCTGAGAAGCACAAATCACTCTGAGTCAAAGTCTACTGAGACAGTGATCCTGAGCTGCTTTCAGATACCTCAAATAATCCCAACTGAGTCCTGAGTTTTCAGAGATCCTGAGTTGCTTGGATCAGATAACTAACTTACTGAGCCCTTAGAAGAGTAAGTTCAGTTTGGTAACTATCTGTTCTAGCTACTCAGATGTGCGGAATGGTTGGCCCTTAGTTTATACTCGTTTTAAGCTTTTGCTGAAAACCTTCCTATCATGGAATAGTGATTAGGTTGTGATTCAATTATATGCAACTTTCAGTGGATTGATTCCAACTGAAATTTCAGTGAAAATATGCTTTCAAAACACAGTAATGCAACAGATAAATCAAGCAAAACAGAAAGTGTTGGGACATTTAGAGTTTTGATGAAAGTTCTAAAACACATGTAATAGGACCAGTCAAACCTGTTAGCTGACTGATGTTTTTATTACCAGTTATAGGATACCAGTTGATAATTACTGTATAGAACAATTGATGTAATAGATAGGTCACATATTTAGGGGGAACCTCAATATGTATAGGTCAGATCTGAAGATATGAAGAACAGCTGATATCCGACAGGCCAGAAGGCAAGAGAAGGATAGAAGATCAGATCGATCTGATCAAGTCAGATATCTCACCTGAAGTCATGAAGCTCAAATTCAGAATACTTGAAGATCAGATGACTTCCAGAAGATCAGACCAGAAGACCTACATGAGCCGAGTCTGCTAGTTGAAGCTAAGACAACTGGCACCAGAAGACTCTATCAGGTAGACTGATCAGTTTTGACTGATCAGGTCAGCTCACCAGGAGAAAACTGATGTTTCACCAAATCATACGACGATGATCTGAACAAGAAGAATGTCAACCTTAGTTGGAAGAACAACACTGAAAAGTGCTTCTGTTAACCAATAAGAACGAGACACGTATGATCAGAGCCGGCAATTATGGGATTTGGTGCTGCTTTCTCTAACGGCTATAAAAGACACTATTCATGCTTTCGGCCATGCCGTTCCTGAAGCACGTCACATCAATCCTGCAAGTCTACCAAATATAGCCTGAAATTCAAATTGCTCTCCAACGGCTCTTTGATTTCGAGGTCTATAAATATGGGATTACACTTCAGAGTGAAAAAAAAGGAAACTATCAAGAAGCTCAAGCTATAATCAGATTTCCGCACGAAGAACAAGAACTTGAAGTTTATTTTTCTAGTGTTCATCCCATAAGTTCTTAGCACATAAATCTTTTCATCTAGCTGATAGGCTACTTATAAACTAGAAAAGATTTCAAAGTTGGAACCAAAACAATCTTACCCAAACCCAAAGTTTGGTTAAGTTGTTTAGCAAGATTTCAGACTAGGGTTTCTAGTTTTGATTTCTGGGATCGGTTGAGTGAGAACTCCTTAAATATCTGTTGGTGTACTGTGTTGGACTAACACAAAAATCTAAGTCCAGTTGGTTTAGTTGGTGCCCCTTGTGATAGGGAAGAATGGACGTAGGACTGGTTTGTCCGAACCACTATAAATCTTGTGTGCCTTTACCTGCTTTGATTAACTGCTTTACACAATCGCACACAACCTAATTAAAGCTGCATAAATATTCTAAGTTAAGATCAGCTAGCACCAAGCTTCTGATCTGATCAAGTTTGACACTTTAGTCAACTGGTTGAAAGACTGACTTTGGAATCTGATTTATTAAAACTGGTTTTTCACACGGGTTAAACTTAACTTCCGCACAATCAGTTAAACTGATAGATACCGAACTGATCTGCCTTCAGGCGTTCAGTAAGTTAGATATCAGTCCAAACTGATTCACTTGCACTCTGATCAAGCTAACTGCCATCACACCTGATCTGCACAAAAAGTTTTCAGAAGTCTATTCACCCCTCCCCTCTAGACTTCTGCCCTCACAAAACCCGTTCGGGACCTACAAGTGGTATCAGAGCAGTGGTTCTACAGACCACTGTCTTTGAGTATCATCGATTCTTGAGGAAGAATCTTTGTGGTCAATTGAACAGATCTTGAAAAACCGTTTTTTTAAACTCATTCATTTTTTTCCAAAATCACTCAGCATGGATAATACCTCTGGTATGTATCATGATTTGCCAAAGTTCTCAATTGATGAGTATGCAGATTGGGTCATTTATATGTGCAACCATCTAGGTTCGATTAGTGGCAGAATGATGGAAGTCATTGAAAGAGTACCCATCATCATATATCACGACAACCCTGCAGTTGGAGGTGATCCAGACTTTGCCCCGGGAAGTCTTGTGCGAAAAAGCCCAGCCTTGATGGATGCAGAGGAAAGGAAGCTGTATACTCTAGATACAATCGCTAGGCATATAATCATGAAGATGATGGATAGAGTCACCAAGGAGAAGATAAAATATCTCAAGACTGCGAAAGCAATGTGGGATACTCTAGCTAAGATATGCGAAGGAAATGATCAGATCAAAGACAGCCGACTACAAGCCGAACTGGTGAAGTTCAAAAAACTGAAGATGCTGCCCAACGAGACCATCAACAAACTCGATGGAAGGATTATTATGTCTGTAAATAAGCTACGAGAACTTGGTAGAGAGATGTCTGACAAAGATATCAACTAAAAGATCTTAAGATCTCTCACCAAGAAATGGGATATGAAAGTCACGGTAATCAAGGATTGCCAAGACATTTCAAGGATGAAGCCGAGTAGCTTATTCTTAAGCCTTAAAGCTCACGAGTTTGATTTAATCGAAAGAGGACAAGCAGATGACGACGAGGCGCCCGCTGAAGCCTCAACGTCTAAATCAGTTGCGTTTAAAGCAACCAAACAGCAGATCAAGGTCACGTGAACTCGTTGGAAACATAATAAGTCAGCAGTATCAGACGCTCGCTACTGCAGAAACTTGAAAAATCAAATATTCAACTTGGTAAGTATCGAAGATTCTATAAAGATTATCAACATAGCCGAGGAAGAGATAGGAGATCAGCTAACAAATCTCCAGAAAGAACCAGATCTGATGATCGAAGAGATCATAGAGAAGAAAAGAAAAGAGATAATCGACGATGAGAGAAGAGATAACAGAGATCGACGAAGGAGTTCAGACATTATCGAAAAGGAAAGTCACCTGATAGATCCTACAGACGGAGTGACTCACCTGGAAGAAAAAGTTCCGTGGATCAACGAGCGTGCTTCAACTATGAGAAGCCAGGTCACTACAAATACAGATCGCCTGCGGACGACGCCAAAAGAAAGGGAAGAAAAGAGGAACAGAAGAGAGCAACGTTATAGGGATAGAAAAGCCATGGTCGCCGACACATCCGGAATTGATGATTCCTATCGCCCCTCGAGGATTCTCGGATACTCCTCTCGTAGAAGATTTTGGCCCGATAAGCATCTTTGACTTTGACTTCTATGAGAATGAAGATCGATATTCTCTTGGATGATGATGAGATCGCTCGATGGCCAAGGAGGACCAATCTGAGGTAACCTCCAAACCTTCGCTTTGTCGCCTTTCACACGCTATTATTAGCACACTTTGGGAGATTGACTGCGCAGCTCTACTCGAAAGCAATTACTTGATGATCTCTCCAATGCAGTATACACTTATGCTATAGTGGAAGCTGAGAATGACAAGCTAAGGATCAGAAATAATCAGCTTGTTAAAGAGAACGATCCCAAAGAAAGCTACCGAATCGAAATTCTTTAAACCGCCGTAAGGTAACCGAGGAACTTAACATTTCGAAAAGTTAAATCTTTCGATCAGAGAAGCAGATCAAAGATCGACTAGTAATCAACAAAAACAAAGTCGATGACTTCAAAATCCTTCAAGCTAAATTTGATGAGCTATTCCGACTACATGAGAGTCTAAAATCTTCTGAGGATAGTTTGCACAAGAAAATAGAGGTTTTCACAAAATCATCTAAAACTGTTCAAGATATGAACACCTATTTTCGAACAATGACTAACAAGAAGGGACTTGGGTATGAGAACCCTTCCACATCCTCAAAAGCCCAGTTTGATTCACTTCAAAAAGGTGTAATCAAACGAGTTTCTGACAAAGATACACTAAAAGCTAAACTTGTATCTAATAAGGGAAAAAGACCTGTTGAGCAGGTAAGGCAGGTGCCTAATCAGAAAGGGAACAAAAATGGACCCCAACTGGTAAAACATCAGCCGAGGAATCAACAGAAGAACCCAGTTCTTCTGAAGAGACCTCAACCTGATCAACATATTAGGTATCAGAAAAGACAACCTGTAAAAGGGAAGTCTAATCTGAGACCCAATCAAGGTCAGCTGCCGAATAAGCAAGCTATAGGTAAACTACAAAAACCACCTATGCCAAAAAGATATGAATCTTTTGATGGTAGCAGTCGTACCTACCCCTATAATCAGAAACCTAGGGCTGCTGCACCTGAGCCACACTGGATGAAAAGAAGACAAACAGAAAAGATAAATCCCAAGTCTTCTAAGTCATCCAAGGTTCACACTAATAATCATACTAATCAGAAAGCATATAAAGAGACGTATGATTATGTTGATAGGTATGGGAGACAAATCAGGCCTTCTAATCTAACTGATCTCAATAGAAGTGCCCTATTTGTATGGATCCCCAAAACCAAACCTAACCCCTCAGGACCCAATCCAAAAGGGGTACCTAAAGCTTGATTTGATTGCAGGTTCGCGTGGGTCTGGCCAACAAAGGAGGTGTGCAAGCAACTATCTGGTACATCGATATTGGATGCTCAAGGCACATGACTGGAAGCAAACACCTCCTCAGCTCTTACATAGAACAAAAGGGCCCGCGTGTACTCTTCGGTGATGATAACTTTGGTTATACCAAAGGATTCGGAACCTTAGAGAATGATGATGTACATGTCACTGGAGTCTCGTATGTCTAAGGTCTAAAGCATAACCTATTATTGGTTTCACAATTCTGCGACAACGGATTCAGTGTTGAGTTCTCGACTGATCAATGCACTATCAAAATTCGAGCCACTCAACAGATCTTGCTAACTGGTTCAAGGAAAGGGACGATCTACACAGCAGATTGGAACAGTTGCCCGAGAAATGCATGCCTGATTGTTAAGAGTTCCAAAAGTAGCAGTTGGCTCTGGCACAAAAGAATGAGCCATCTGAACTTTAAAACTCTTAATAAGATAGCAAGGATGTCTTTATTGGAAGGTCTTTCGAATGAAGTATTTTCTAAGGATCAGTCATGTGCCGCATGTCAGAAGGGAAAACAGGTCAAAGCTTCATTCAAGGGAATTCTGGACCTAAGATCCAGCCAGAGTATTGCAATCGCTTCATATGGATCTATTTGGGACCGATTATACGGTCGGGCCTCTCGACGTAAATATACTCTGGTAATCGTGGATGACTATTCCAAGTTTACCTGGGTTATATTCTTACATAAGAAGAATGAGACGACAACAAAGATACCCGAGCTGCTAAAGAGATTACAAAATGAGAAGGGTGTCAGTGTAGTAAAAATCAGATCAGATAAAGGTACAGAATTTCTGAACTCTTTTATTACTAATTTTTGCTCTAAGTTTTGTATACAAAGATGAGACATCACCGCAAGAACGCCACAACAAAATGGAGTAGCAGAATCGAGAAACAGAACACTCAAAGAAGCTCGCTCGACGATGTTATTTGAACATGCAATACCAAGCCGTTTCGGGCGTAGTTTATCAACTTTGCATGCCACACTCGTAATGTAGATGTCTTCCGACTAAGGCTCACTACCAAACACCTATGAACTGTGGAAGGGCGTAAAACCTCGTGTTTCTTACTTCCATATTTTTGGGTGTAAGTGTTTTCATACACAACAATGGGGAAGAGTCGGTTGAAGATTTTTGAGGCCAAGTCCGATGAGGGTATATTCTTAGGATATTCCTCATCTAGCAAGGCTTTCGTGGTTTACAACAAAGTAACCCTAGTTGTGGAAGAAACACCCCATGTAGTCTTTGATGAAACATCTTCGAACAAGAGAAATCGCCGAGAACAAGAAATACCGATCAACCAAAGACTGATGCTCTTTAAAATGGATCACTAACGATCAAGGAAAAAGGATCGTAACTCGTGAATAAAGATACATTCCAGATCTAGCCGATTCACCAGTCAATCAGATCCTAAGGTACAAAAAAAGCGTCGATGAAGAAGAAGTTTCGCATATTTTTAGATAAGATCAATCGAAACCATCCGGTCAGGGGAACACCTGAAGTTCCTATTTAACGTACATCAACACATGATGAGTCCAACATCACCGAGACATGTTCTTATCAAGTGGATCATAACTCTGCACCACTCCCAATCGCTAGTAATGAACTATTATCAGAAATGGATGATGTTCTCCAAACCGACGCAAATCAGAACAGAAGGACCTGGATAAATAGTCATCCAACTGATCTGATCATCGGAGACCCATCTGATAGAGTTAAAACTAGACATCAGATTGGTGAAAGTGCCATGTATTGTTGTTATCTGTCTATGAAGGAACCAACAACAAGAGAGGAAGCTCTACAAGACGCAAGTCGGATTCTAGCCACAGGGAGGATGGAAAGTTCGAGAGAGAAATCAAGTTTGGGAACTGGTGGACAGACCAACTCATCAAGACGTAATTGGCACAAAGTGGGTATTCAAGAACAAGAGAGATGAGAAAAATGTCATAACCAAGAATAAGGCAAGACTTGTTGCTAAGGGGTATTCACAATCAGAAGGAATTGATTATGATGAGACCTTTGCACCAGTCGCTCGCCTAGAAGCCATTTGGCTATTTCTGGCATATGCTTCCCACAGAGGGTTCACAGTGTATCAGATGGACGTAAAGAGTGCATTCTTAAACGGGGTACTAGCAGAGGAAGTTTATGTCGAACAACCTCCAGGCTTTGAAAAGGGCAACCAAGTGTCCCGTTTAAGAAAAGCTCTTTATGGTTCGAAACAAGCTCCTCGAGCTTGGTATGATACACTCTCTCGATTCTTGATAGACGTTGTGGGTTCACTAAAGGAACAAATGGGACGTAACCTTATTGAGAATAGAAGATGGAGAAGATATTCGATGGTTCAGATTTCGTGGGCGACATCATCTTGGATCTCCCAACAAGAGTCTATGTGAAAGATTTAGCAAGCTGATGCAAGGGAAGTTCGAGATGTCCATGATGTGTCAGATGAGTTACTTTCTGGGTCTACAAGTTAAACAAAGTACGAAGGATATTCATCTACTGTGCAAAGTACACTAGGAGTTCTTCGCTAAGTTTGGAGTTCAAAACTGTAAGGAAGCCAGAATTCCTATGTTGACTGGATTCAAGTTGGATCCAGATGTGGATGGTCAGAAAACCAATCAGAAAGAATATAGGGCTCTCATTGGATCTTTACTATACCGAATGCCGCCGGACGGATATCACTTTTTTGGCAAGAGGTGTATGTGCGGATTTCGTGCAAATCCAATGCAAAGCCACCTAGAAGAAGCTAAGCTAATTCTTAAGTATCTCAAGGGACAAGAACCTTGGTTTATTTTACCCATCATATGATAATCTAGAGCTTAGTGGGTATTCTGATTCTGATTATGGAGGTTGCAAGATTGACAGGAAGTCAACCTCAGGAACATGTCAGTTTTTAGGAAGTAAACTGATCTCGTGGTTTTCAAAGAAGGCACATCGGTTGTGACATCTACTATCTTGAAGCGTAAATATATATGGTCTGCAGAAAAGTTGTTGCTCCCTAACCGCCTCGCTTAGTCGGCGGTGAGGGATTATAACATTGTAGCTAAGAATGTACCTATATCTCGTGACAAATAATAGTCTTATTGCAATCACTCGTAAATCTCGTTCTACATACAAGATGCAAGCATGTGGATGTCAGACACCATTTTATAAGAGATCATGTTGAAAAGAAGAATATCAGAATGGAAAAGATTCATACTGATATACAGAAAGCTAATATTCTAACCAAGCCACTAGCTGAGATCAGATTCAGAGAATTATGCAATGAGCTAGGGCTTCTGGATCTTGGAGAAAAAGCACCTAAAGTGTTTGATGGATCGATCTCGAACCGGTGGTTAAGAGACTAACCAGGTTAAGAGGAATCAGTTGAGTTTGGTATCTCAACTGATCAGAAGATCAGTCAAGGAACTGATATGAGAAGGCGATGAGATTAAAGGAACTGATCAGATTAAAGGAACTGATCAGATTAAAGGATTATCTTATTAAATCAGTTTGGTTATTTCACACTTTGTAAGTCGATTAAGCTGATATTCAACAAGCAAGATTCACAAGATTAAAGCTTACATCGCATAAGAAAACAGGAAATTTACACAACAATGGAATAATAGAAATTTTCATTGATAAAGACCCGAAGGTCAGGTTTACATTACAAGTTACAAGTACAAGAGGACCCGGAGGTCAGTACATAAGTCATAAACCGAAAACCCTAAACCTATAACCCTAAACCCTCATCCTAACCCTAGAAGGGGGGGAGAGAGAGAGATTTTAAAATCTGATGCTCCCATTTTCCCCCACTTAACAAGGGTGAGAAGGCTTTGAAATAATCCTAAAGCCACTCGCAGAAGCTAAAATCAATGGAGCGAGAGCAGCGTTGATAGGATTTCTAAGCCAGGAGCCCTTAGATCTGAAATCAATGGGCTCTCCAGCTGCTAAATGGAACACATG
This sequence comes from Stenogyne calaminthoides, assembly GCA_037126765.1. Lineage (NCBI taxonomy): Eukaryota > Viridiplantae > Streptophyta > Magnoliopsida > Lamiales > Lamiaceae > Stenogyne > Stenogyne calaminthoides. The sequence continues at coordinate 23,715,283 of JBBCBC010000010.1, read as the reverse complement.
TGCCAAGAAAGTGATACAAAGATCATATGGGCACATGTGTTACATGCAAAAATAGAGTTGATATATGAAGATCAGCTATTGTCTGATCTAGACCGTGTATCAAACTCATGTTTTATATCAGACTGAGTCTGTTGATGCTAATTCCGTCATCTCGATAGACACACAAGGTGCATACGGTTAGGAGAAGTGTCTTCTCAGTTGCAATAGCAGATCCGCCGCCTTGGTGGTAAAGAAGCTTTGCAACAATTGTATGTGTAATCTTTGAAAGCAGTAATAAGGGACACACATGGTTGATTTGAGAAGCTGAAATTATTGAAAAAGGGGTAAAGGTTTTTGCCGGAAGTTTCACCGGAAATAAGGGTTCACCAGAATACATGATTTTAGAAAGAAGATAAGAATGGTGAATGGGTTATGTTGTGTAAATCATTGGTCTAATTTATAGAGGCCAAGCAAGGGTGCAAATGCAAATTTGAGTTCTCAAAGCCTGTTAGAGAAATTTGCATCAAAAGGACAGCGTGTAGGAAACACGCGACTGATAATTGGATAAATTTATGGCGATTTGAAATTACTAAGTATCCAGACTATTATTACACATGTCAAATCATGCCAACTTAGGGAATCGAGACTACTATTCAATTCTTCAAGAACTAAGTTTTGGCGGCAACACTTATCCCAAGAATTGGCTTGGTCTGAGTAGAATCAGATTAGGTCAACTGAAATTTGATTAGATAAGAAACTGATCAGATGAGGAAGATCAGTTGAGCTTGATGCCTCAACAAATCAGATATATCAGTCTATAAGAAATCAGAAATAACAATTGAAGGGGGAACTTCAACTGACCGAGGAGGATCAGAAAAGGGAAATCAGACGCAAAGTAAAGCGGATCAGTTGGAAAGGACAGTTGGGAAATTATAAGGATTAGGCAGAAAACTAAGATCAACAATTGGAATCAACAATTACAAGTGGAATTGACTGATTACAATATCAGTCAACCAGATACGCATTTCTGTTTCCTTGTTTATTGCTTACTTATCTGATTTTATCTGATAATATTTGCCTTACTGTACTCATTACCTTTGTTACGTATTTCCTGCAAAACATTTAATGCGGACGTGGGGTACTTGTATTAATTGCCACAAAATGTGCTTTTAAATCCAAAAGGCAATCGTACGTGCTTTTCCTGACCACACGATCAAAACCGCTCAATCTGGATCGTTTAACCTTTTCAAACGGTTGATCTTCCAATCTCGTTTTTCCCTCCTCCTCCTTATAAGTTTCATCAAAACCCTACCAGAGTTTTCTTATTCTCAAAATTCTTGCGATTTATTCTCTGAAAACTTAAAATTACTTTTCTGTGATTCAAAGTGTTTTTCTTGCGATTCAAACTTATCTTTCGGAAAAACAGAATCTGGTAATTTCTGGTTATTTGATGATCTTCTTTTCAAAATCCATTGATCACATAGATTATGTCTATATGTTATCCTGCGATATGCCTTCTTTTTTTATATCCGTATGTGTTTATCGATTACTAGGCCTGAAATAGGTCTGATAATCAATATATGATATCTTTATGTTTATGCACAATTTTAATCGAGTCTATCTTGTTGTAGATGGCCACTCACGGAATGGGAAAGATAAAGTGCAACTATGCGAATCTAGCAACAAAAATCATCGATGACAAATTTGTACAGTTTGGTACTACGCGGGATCCAGAATCCATGGAAGTTGAACAAATTCTGAAGAAAGGAGGTCTTGAAAAAATTATGTCTTTGCTTCAACGCAATCCGGTGATGCAATATGAAGCACTTTCGAATTCTTAAGGAATTTGAAGGTGGATCGGACACTCGGAGAGATGAACCGATCTCTTCACCAATCGGCGGAGAGGAGATCGATCGTCGAATCTTGACATATCTCGTCTGCATTGACTTGCCAAAAGGAAGAATCTCGCTGCTCACTCTGAGGAGAATGAAGATGAGCTGATCAAAAACGAACTCTTCAGAGAGGCCGACAAACATCGGACCCTTGAGGTTTGTCGGACCTATGTTAAAAGGAAATACCGATTGTTGTTTGACATCTTGTCAAAAACGATCATGGGTATTTCATTCATTGAATGCTCTAACATCCGTAAAATTGTACAACATGGTCGCGATAATCGATGAAGCCAAGAATATCAATTGGCATGGCTTCCCAAGGCCATTCTTCTCCAAGAACATGAAAAATTTGGAGTTAATGAACGGAGGTGTGTCTATCGAAGAAGAGGATCGCCAATCTCAACAAGGTTGCATTTATTCGAAAAGACAAACCGCCAAATGCCGAATGGGACGTAATGGATGAAGTCCTACAAGGCCTTCCTCACAACCACTTCAGCCATATATGGGCCACCTGATGATGATATGCAGCCCACTCCTCCAAAGGTGAAGAAAGGAAAAACCAAGGAGGCAGCCACGTCGACACCAGATGCTCCCCAAAAGAAGAAAAGAAAACTGGTGAAGGCTCGGAGAAGAGGTTAAAGAAGCAAAAAACAGCCTCAATGACTGTTTTTCGAAGATGGGTCGATGAAGAAGGAGTGCCAGAGCAACCCGATGAGCCACGTAAATCGGTGAAAAAAAATCGTGACAGGCTTCTCAAGTTGAGAGCTTGCCAGAACATTCTGAGGGAAGAGCCAGAGACGAACGTTCTCCTTCTCCTCAATCTCGAGCTAATTCGCCACTCCAAATTATGGCTGCTGAGCATATTTCTCCTTCTCTTCCACTGCCCTTGAACACGGCGACTCATCGGTTCATGAACCGGAAAGATCACCCGCCGCAGAGCCGGACGTAATTGCCGACAATGAACCTCTCGCAGTTCAATTAATCAGCCAACTTCCGCCTACACAAGCACCACCAGAACCCTCTACATCTCATCAACCAGAATCTGGTCGATCTGAACAAATAATTCCTGAGTCCAGATCATCCAAGACCATCACCGGGAAAATGGTCAGAATGCAAATTGAACGAGATATTGATGCGATGTATCCAGAGCTGGTAGCCCATCCTGTTATCAGAGAGGAAGTTATGGAGATCCTCACCTGGAAAGATCTCCGGTTAAAAAGCTTCTCAGATTTTATGATGATTATAGAACAGATGGGAGGTGCTGATGAATTTGCAGATTTTGATTTCGATATGAAGAAATCTGCTCAAGTAGGATCACCAGCTGAGCTGATAACTGCTGAATCAATCAAAGCTCTGATCCACATGAAGCTGGGTTTGACTGAACAAGGTGAACTGGAGACTGCTGAAGAAGCTCCTGAAGCAGATGTTCCTATGAAGGATGCGGGAGCTGCCGATGATAGTGGAACTGGTGCTGCAGTTCATGACCAACCACTGGAGGCGCAAACAACTGAAAGAGATCAGGTGACGCAAAACATTCCTACAACTCACATCACCGCTGATCAACTTCAGGAGATCAGATCATGTTTCAAAGATCTCCTGAAAGAAGAAGTCGAGGGAGTGATAACTGATCAGAGGCAGATTGGCCTCAAAGAAATAACGGATCAACGGGAATTGGCTATTTCCCAGATTGAGGCAATCAAAGATCAGTTCTCCCAAACTGTGACCAACCTGTATGCTGAGCTTATAAAGTCAGTTGATGATAAGCTAATTCAGGTTGACCAACAATAAGTTTCTTTTCTGATGCTCACTGAAAAGCTAGAATTGACTTAAGAGAAACTTGACAAACTAATTCTTACCTCTCTACTGGTATGGAATCTGTCAAGACTGAGTTGCTCTCGAGGATTCAAAGTCTAACTGCTCAAGCTCAAGGTTTATCTGTTGCAGATCTCAACAGGGCGATATCAGTCAGCTTTGGATCTCTGACTTCCCACCTCACTGCTCTTTTTGATCAAACCAAAAAGGGGGAAGGACAGAGTGAGAAACCAACGAACAATGTAAGACACGATCGACGATTTGAACAATGGAAAAGACTAGACCATCTGGATCTCAGCTTGAATTTATGGAAATGTCAAAGGAGACTAGACCATCCGGATCTCTTTGCTAACTAAATTTCTCGACTAAGAAGATGGAAAAGTCGAAGGCAAGAAAGAAACCGGCCGAGAAACCGTCCAAAGAGCAGATTGTCAAGAAGCCCGAATTAGTGAATCAAGGGAAAAAAAATTGGCAGACTTGTAAAATCAAGAAGAAATATAGATCGAGGACTAAGAAAGAAAAGTTGGCTCGACAAGAAGAGAAAACCAGCGACACGATCCAAACTGATTGCACGGTTGAATCCTATGGATAATAGAAATCCGGATCTCTTTGAGAAATTTCGAGAAGATGGAAAAGAGCAAAGAATTATTTGGGTCTTTGGGACATCACAACTTGAAGCCCGAATTAAGAAAGTGAAGAAGAAAGAAGGGCGATAAAAATTGGCGAGAAAGTCCAAAGAGCGTAAGATCCGAATTAGTGAAGAAGAAAGAAATAAAAAACGAGAGGCGTAAGCAAGAAGAAAGGAAAAGAAAGGAAAAATTCTCGACCGTAACCTCATTTACCAAAGAAGAGTTGATGAGATCATTCCAAAAACTGCTGCACACGCTGATAGGTTTGAGGAATGGAATAAGATCAGAAGTGAATGGCTTCTGGATGCTTTTGTTCTAGATCTTGTTCCACACGAAGAATATCCAGATGCAGAATTCCTCAACTGGTTGGAAAACAAATATCCATATTTTCTGAAGTATCTGGAAAATGAGGCCAAAATAATCAATGTAAAAATATCTCGCCAAGAGTATGATGTGTTAGATTACTCGAAGAAGGCAGACGACTCATTTGACAGACTGGCATTTCAGAGGTTCTATTTTGACATCCTGAGCAAAGCGCGCATAACTGATCCTCAGCAGATCAATGATGTCAAATGGAAACTATACCAGATTTTCAACATCCCTCAAGATCAAAGAGAAATGCCAGAAGGATACAAGCCTAAAGAGTGAAGAATCAGAAGACCTCTCAGGATCAGCTGTTTTAAAATTCAAACTTTTCTGATGTAATATGTAATCGACAAATCTAATGAAAGAAAAGTTTATTTTTCTGATCCTAAGACAAAATCTCATTGTCTTCTGATTATGTGCTCTTTACTGTTCTATATTTATCAACTGTGATTGGTTTCTCAAAGTATTTTGGTTTCATCAAAAAGGGGGAAATTGTTGGGAAATTTAGAGTTTTGATGAAAGTTCTAAAACACATGTAATAGGACCAGTCAGACCTGTTAGCTGACTGATGTTTTTATTACCAGTTATAGGATACCAGTTGATAATTACTGTATAGAACAACTGATGTAATAGATAGGTCACATATTGAGGGGGGAACCTCAATATGTATAGGTCAGATCTGAAGATATGAAGAACATCTGATATCCGACAGGCCAGAAGGCAAGAGAAGGACAGAAGATCAGATCGATCTGATCAAGTCAGATATCTCAGCTGAAGTCATGAAGCTCAAATTCAGAATACTTGAAGATCAGATGACTTACAGAAGATCAGACTAGAAGACCTACATCAGCCGAGTCTGCTAGTTGAAGCTAAGACAACTGGCACCAGAAGACTCTATCAGTAGATCGATCGGTTTTTTGATCGATCAAAGTCACTCACCAGAGAAAATCGATGTTTCACCAAATCATACGACAATGATCTGAACAAGAAGAATGTCAACCTTAGTTGGAAGAACAACACTGAAAAGTGCTTCTGTTAACCAATAAGAACGAGACACGTATGATCGGAGCTTTTAATGACGGATTTGGTCTTCGCTTTCTCTAACGGCTATAAAAGACATTATTCACGCTTTCGGCCATGCCGTTCCTGAAGTACGTCACACCAATCCTGCAAGTCTACCAAATATAGCCTGAAATTCAAATTGCTCTCCAACGGCTCTTTGATTTCGAGGTCTATAAATATGGGATTACACTTCAGAGTGAAAAAAAAAGGAAACTATCAAGAAGCTCAAGCTATAATCAGATTTCCGCACGAAGAACACGAACTTGAAGTTTATTTTTCTAGTGTTCATCCCATAAGTTCTTAGCACAGAAATCTTTTCATCTAGCTGATAGGCTACTTATAAACTAGAAAAGATTTCAAAGTTGGAACCAAAACAATCTTACCCAAACCCAAAGTTAGGTTAAGTTGTTTAGCAAGATTTCAGACTAGGGTTTCTAGTTCTGATTTCTGGGATCGGTTGAGTGAGAACTCCTTAAATATCTGTTGGTGTACTGTGTTGGACTAACACAAAAATCTAAGTCCGTTGGTTTAGTTGGTGCCCTTGTGATAGGGAAGAGTGGACGTGGGGATTTGGTTTGTCCGAACCACTATAAATCTTGTGTGCCTTTACCTGCTTTGTTTAACTGCTTTACACAATCGCACACAACCTAATTAAAGCTGCATACATATTCTAAGTTAAGATCAACTAGCACCAAGCTTCTGATCTGATCAAGTTTGACACTTTAGTCAACTGGTTGAAAGAATGACTTTGGAATCGATTTATTAAAACGGGTTTTTCACGGGTAAAACTTAGCTTCCGCACAATCCGTTAAACCGATAGATACCGAATCGATCGCCTTCGGGCATTCAAGAAGTTAGATATCGATCAAACCGATTCATTTTGCACTCGATCGTAATCGCCATCACACCCGACCAAGACAAAAAGTTTTTTTAAGTCTATTCACCCCTCCCCTCTAGACTTCTGCCCTCACAAAACCCGTTCGGGACCTACAGAAAGCAAAGAACACAGCAAATTATAGTGGTTCAGAGACTCAAGCTCCTACGTCCACTCTCCCTGATATCTTCAGAAAAATTCACTAATCACTTCCTAAGGCTTTCTGACTACCTCTGTAGTTTACTAACTCAAAACACACACAAGCTTTCTGTCTATCCAAGATAGATTACTCACTTCTTCTCTAGAGCTTTCTGACTACCTCAATGTAGTTTACTAACTCTTTACAACTCCAATCTCACCAACAATCACACTCAAACTACCTTACAAAGGGTTTGGGGTTTCTTGGTTGGTTTCCAACTAGGATGGGATATCCTTTACAATAAAGAACAATGCAAAGGCTAGGATATCTCGACTAAGCTTTGAATATATCTTATCAAGCTAGGCTTTGTGGAAGGAGCTCTCTTCGATTTAAAGCACTTGGGAAATTCTTGGTTTTTCGAGTGCTTCAACTTGCAGTAATATGTTTGAGCTCTTGAGTTGCTTACAAATTTCCCGTAACCTTTCAATGTAGAAGGTCACAAGTATTTATAGGCATACACCAAGGTTACTCTTGAAAAACTATCCGTTGGAGAGATAGCTTCGTGAGTTTCCTCTTATGGTGTGTGAGGAAAGGCTATATTTAGGGTTTGACACTCCCTAACACGTTTTAGGCAATAGCCTTTCATGTAGCCGGTCTTCACCGTCCGAACTTAGTACTTCGACATCTTTTCGGTGACTCGTCGTTGTCGATTGTCAAGATATTACATTGTTGTCTTCCTCTTTTTTGACTTTTTTGTCTCCGGTTAAAGGTAGACAACTCAACGACTCTTTTGGTAACAATCTCTGAGTTGATATAACCTTAACAACACTTTGTCTTAGTTCCTTTTGTCTGCATTTGAATGTCTTGGGCAATATCTATTTTTTTAAGGAATCGCGATCTTCTCAGTATTGCATCCTTCAGATAGATATTTTTAGTGTCTCGGAACATTCAGGTTTATACTGAGCATTCAAGACATTATCGAAGTCTTTGATAATTCTTGTGCCTTCAAGATTCTTGATCTTTCTTTGATCTTGATCTTGAGTCTTCGAGTCTTGTGGTCTTCGAGTCGAGTCTTTACAAATATCTTGGACCGATATATCGAGTCTTCATCCGAAGTCTTGAGTTCCTCGATTTCATATCGAAGTCTTGATATCTCGATTTCACACTCGAGTCTTGATTTCTCGATTTCATCTCGAAACTTGAAACTTACTGAGTTCTTCAGAATCTTCAGATCCTAACCTGATCTATATCTGCTGACTATACATTTTGCAGATATCATCCTGAATACTCTAAAAACTGAATCCTGACTCAACTATCAAGATTATCCTGAACATGTCTTACTCAGGGGTTTTGGGATCTAATCAAAATCATATCTTTATTAAATTCATCTCCCAACAATTCCCCCCCTTTTTGATGATGCCAAAAACCTATCTTGTTACAAACATATTTAACCTATACTCAGGTTTCAGTTTATCCTATTACAAGATTGGTTTATTTTCAACAATTTCCCCCATAAATAATGAGTCTCTCAACAATTAATTTCCCAATAATTTCTTAAATAGAGAATCTCCCAACAATTTTTCTAAGTAGAGAATCTCCCAATAATTAATTTAGAGACAATCATTCAGGCATATCAAAAGTAAAAGACATGTAAATAAGATAATGAGATATTATCTTTTGAGCATAAATGATAAGTTTTCATTGATGATAGTTAGACTGTTACAAGTTACAATGAATCTTATCTGATCAAAATCAAAAAGACAAAAAAAAAAAAAAGGATTACATGAATCTTCTGAGTCTTCATTCTTTAGTCTTCTTCTGTTCTTCAGCTCGGTTCTTCAGTTCTGATCTTCTTCCACCTCATCAGCAGGGCTTCAAGATTGAACATTTTGTAATATCTTCTTTTCAGCGCATCTCTTTCTTTAAAGATATCAGGATTGTTCCCTGTCAGACCCAACTGAATGGCGTACTGAGATATTTCTTGAGCAATGGCTTTCTCATTCACACAGCCATTCTCCAGCCTGGGAGGAGGGTACACGTATGGGCCAGGGGCGGTTATCTGCACCTTTCCTTCATCCGCAAGATTTATCCAGCCTTGAAGATATTTCGGATAGAAGGTCAGGAGATAGTCGATGAAAGCCTCATTTGGATCTGAGCTCTCCCCTCTCTATTCTCTGAGCACATCATAATAGAACCAGAAAGTTCTCTTAATTTCTTCCCATGCATCGTTGAGCTGGACTGGCATCCATTTGTCAACATGCGGCCATTTCTGTGCTTTTGTGTTCCCTCTCCTCTTGCTTGCGAACTTTTTGAATCCACTCCTTCTTTTCTGCTCTTCTTCTACCTTCTTTCTGATCACTGGTACACCAGAAATAGAAGCAGCAATTTTCTTTGCTTGTTCAATCTGGAGTGTTTTCAGAGCGCTTCTGGTATTGAAGACCTTCTTCTTTGGTTCAACCTCAGATTCTTCAATATCCAGCATCAATTTTCTCTGAATTGGCTTAGAAGCCTTTGCTCTTTTGCCCTCAGGCTCTTCCATCGCCATAGCCTTTCTCTTGATGGGCATTTCAGCACCAGCTAGGCTTGTACCAATTCTTCCTCTACCACTCAGTTTCTCTATAGCAACATCTTGCATTGTTTCCTCTGAAACCTGAGTGTAGACTGGCTTCTCCACCTTCTTGAACTTAAGCTTCTCAGTGTCTTCTATCTCCTTCATGGCTTCGGCAATGATCTTCTTTTCAGCATCCTTGACAACTTTTCCCTTCAGAGTATGTTCCAATAAAATCCTGAGATCAGCTCCAGGTCTTTCCCCCTTCTTGGAACCATACTCTGGCAGAAGCCTGGAGAGTGCTGTGTCCATATGGTATTGTTCTTTCTCGACACTCCACCTCCCCGCCGCCATCGATCTTGATCCTCCTCGAGCCTTCTGAGGTGGTTCATCGCCACAGAGAATTCTTCAGACAGATGAGCAAATTGGCTAGAGAGAGCTTCTTTGAACATGTCTGTCATCTTGGCCATGAGCATTGAGCTCATTTCCTCAACAGCGTTCTTCACCAGCATCTCATTCTTCTTTACCAACTTTTCTTCTAGAATTTGTATGCACTCCCGATGCTTTTGCTTGACTCTGATTAAGCTTCGGCCTTGACCCCCTCCATCTTTGCTTCTAATTTTTCCTTCCATGGAGGTCGAACTTGTTTGTCGAGTATCTGAAGCGCACGATTCTGAAGAAGAACTCAATTTTTCAAACTTCTGAGCTTGGTTGGCCAATGCCTCCTCGATCTGAGCAACTTTGGTCAGGATCGACTCAACAAATCTCAGTTTTTTCCATCACGGGGTGAGATCAATCTCGGGGAGCATATCGATCTGTTGTGCCTCCCGAGTTGGTTGTTCATCGAGTCTCGATCCCCGAACTCGAGCCGGTTTGAATGGGGCTTCAGACTCGGTCGAAGTGGGATTCACCCCGAGCTTAGGTGTCCACCGAGCCTCGATCCGCATATTAGACATTCTGATTTAAAGGTAGGAACTTCAAGTAATCCCGCATAATTATTAATAGTGCAAAAGTTACCTCAAGGCTAACTTGACCGAGGATGTTCGACAATGAACTGATCAAGATCGATTGAGTCTTTCTCCTTCTGAGATTGACTCTCATCATCCCCTTGTTGGTCCCCATCCTGAGATTTGTCTTTGGAGCTCAGGGCACCAACTTCAGCAACTTTCCTCTCAGCAACCTTCCTCTTCACAAGCTCATCAAAGTCTGAGATTTTCATCCTGAGCTTGGTTTTTCTGAACCCTGAGAATTTAGTGAGAAAAGTTGTCTCCTCGTTCCACCAGTCTTCACCTCTTAATGAAGCAATGTTGAGCATCTCCGGAAGAGTCTGGTTGAGGATGTAGACCGTTGATCTCAATCTGAAGAAGATGTCTTGGAGGTAAGGGAATGAGCTAAGCTCAGGGTAGCGGTCAAGGATGAACCGTTCCTCCTTGCTTCGCCATTCGGTCTCTTCAGCTTCACCTTTCTTGAGCATCGGGCTCTTAGGTTAAGTTGGAAAGTCTGCTGAAGGATCGACTAACAGCTCATTCGAGGAGCTCATTAAAATTCATAGGCTCTCGAGGCTCAAAGAACTCGAGGTTTGGCAATAGCTCCTCAATCTGAAATCGACTTGGTTCTCGAGGTCCGAAATGGGCGCCTCCTCGAGTGGGAATTTTTGGTTTGCTCTGAGACTTGAGTAGGCACTTCCTTAGAGGAATCTGAACATTTTCTGAGGTCTCGAAAGAGGTGCTTCCTCGCCAGGGGATCAGTCTTGCTCGAGGTCCGAGGTCCTTGGAAGATTTCTTGAGAGAACTTATCGAATCCAAGCGGCGTCTCAAGAACCTCGAGAAGACTTGCTCCTCAGTTTGATCCTGTGCTTTTGAGATAGCCTGAGCAATACAAGTAAAGGCGATTTCGAGCGTTTGGCTCTCAGGCTGAATCTCCTCAGTCTCACTTTCCTCATCTTCATCAGTGAGAACCACCATTCTTTTGCGCTTTGGAGCAAGGGTCTTTTGCTTCTTTAATCTCTCACCCTGCTCCATCTTGGCATCCAACAAAACCTTCCCCCTGGTTTGTTGGCTTTCTTCAGCAGCAGCCGCAACTGGTGATTCCACCTTTTTCTCTTTCTTCCCCTTGATAGTCCTCTTTGCAGCAATGGGCTTGAACATTACTTTGGACTTAGGGAATGGAGTAGAGTTTGAAAAGATATCCTCCTCCTCTTGGCACATCTCCAAAATAAAAGATATTTTGGTGGCACGAAGGATCCTGCCTTTGATTGATATTACCCCATCCTCCCTTTTTATGACCTTGGCTTGCTCACTCACCACCTTGATTAGATACTTCAACCAGTTAAAATCCTTGGTGGGTGAGTCCTCAATCGCCGCCATTAGTCGGAGTTTGGGAGTGCTGATCTGCTCAAAGCTTCCAGAACGACTCATGATGCACTTTCCGACAATATCCATCAACACTCTGTACTTCGGCTTTAGATGCCGCTTATGCAGAGTTGCTTCAAACTTAACAGGATTCTCAGTAATCCCATCAAGATACTCTTGCTCCCGTCCCAACATATATAATGAGGGATCATCTCCCCTATCGCACAACTCAAAAACATTGTTTAAATGCTTAGGGACAATATAAAGCTCTCGAACAAAATCCACATACTTCATTGATTGTTCAAGATGCGAAACAGAAATCTTGGACACAATACAATCATCCTCATCTATTTCCAAATTAGCAACAAACTCGATTACCTCGCGAGTATACTCTGCCTCCGGTCGGTTCGCGACGAGGTTCGTCAGTTTTGCCAATCGAATCAAGTGGAGCGCCTCTTCTTTGTGCTTGGCATTGGAAGTACTCTCCAAAGAAACCACATACTCATACCATGGCTTATTTGTTTCGGCCAATCTTTCGAATATGGTAGGAGCCATTTTTGAGATTTGAAGATTTAGGGTTTTGAGCGATGAAGCTTTTCTGGGTAAAAGAGGGATTTTATTTGCAGAGGATTTTGGGAACGAAGGGTTTAATAAAATTGGCTTGAATGGCTTTCAAAGGAATATATATCGTGAGATCGTGGGGAATTGTACCGGTTAGGTGAAAAACAACGGTTGAGATTAATTGTAGATTAATCGGGTATACGAAAGGTCGATCTTCCGAAAAGTAAGCCGCCATTTTAACCTCATTGGTTATTAAAAGTAACAGAGCATTTAATGACTATTGACCTTCTTAGGAATTTCAAAGATCCCGCCCAAAAACATTCTTCAGGTGTTTTGTATTTATTGCAAATGATTACTGAGTTTCACTTAAGCAATAAATGAGTTGCGTGAGTCATTACTTCTTCAGACTAATTTTCCTCTATTAGTCTTACTGAGTATTGACCTTGATAAAATGTCAAGATGATATCGAGTAATTGAATGGGTTCAAGATAATATCGAAAATCGACCTTCAAAAATCTGAGTTTCGAGACTCGATTTCAAGATTTTCCATTTTATCCTGAGTTTCTCAGTAGAATCCTGAGAAAACTTCATGCATCTGAAAACCTTCAATTTTTCAGATTTTACTCTATACACCTGGATCCAACATCCCTAATTCAACTGATAGTTCATGAAATCTTGATTCAGCCAAATGTTTAGTCAAGATATCACTCTCCGCTTATCAAGATGAATTTTCTCCATCCCGATGTCCTTTTTCTCAACATGATCTCGATGAAGTGATGTCGATATCCACATGCTTGCATCGATGTGTAATACCGGATTTTGTGAAATAGCAATGGCACTATTATTATTCTCACAAAAATATCGGTACTTCATTGGCTACAACTTTATAATCCCTTAATTGTTGTGCGAGCCAAAGAATCGAAAGCACAAACAGCCTCCCCGCAGCCCATGTATTCACCTTCAAGAAGATCTTGGTTGCTATCGAGGTCCGTTTCTTTCAAAACCAAGATATCACCATTTCCAAGAAATTGACAAGTTCCTGTAGTGGACTTCCTGTCAATTCTACAACCTCCATAATCAGCATCTGAGTAACCAGTTAATTCAAGGTTATCATCAGTTGGATACCATAATCCTCTATTCACTATGCCCTTAAGATACTTCAAGATTTTGGCGACCTCCATGTGACTAGCCTTAGGATTAGCTTGGTATCTTGCACATATCCCAACAAAGAAATGTTATATCCGCCTACTTGTCATGTGAGATAGAGCAATGATCCAATGATTCCTCTATAATCAGTATGACTTACTGATTTTCCTTCAGAATCAAGATCCATCTTGTAGTTAGTATTCATAGGAATTCTAACTGCATTGCAATTATGTACACCATACTTTGCAATCAGATCTCTGGTGTATTTTGCTTGATTGATGAAAATTCCTTCCTTAGTTTGTTTCACCTGAAGTCCAAGAAAAAATTCATCTCCCCCATCATTGACATCTCAAACTTTCCATTCATCAGGGTAGAAAACTTTTCACACAACTGATGATTTGGAGATCCAACAAGTAAGATATCTTTCCAATCTTCTATCCTGAACAGAGTCCTATCAACAGTTCCTTTGATAAAACCATGGTCAGTAAGAAACTGAGAAAGGGCATCATACCATGCTCGGGGTGCCTGCTTAAGACCAAACAAGGCTTTTCCGAGCTCAGAACTTGGTCATTCTCGTTCAAACTGTGGAGGTTGTTCCACATAAACCTCTTCCTTAAGCACACCATTCAGAAATGCACTTTTCACATCCATTGGGTAGACCGTGAATTTCATGTGGGCAAAGATATGCAAGAAACAACTGATGGCTTTAGTCTTGCAACAAAGCAAAGGTTTCATCATAATCCAAGCCTTCTTCTTGGGAATAACCTTGTGCAACTAGACTTGCCTTGTATCTTACAATGTTGTTGTTTTCATCTCTCTTATTCTTGAACACCCACTTAGTTCCAATCACATTGTGCCTCTTAGGTCTATCCACTAGCTCCCAAACTTCATTCCTTGAGAACTGATTCAGCTCTTCTTGCATAGCAGTAATCCAAAATGAATCTTGTAGAGCTTCTTCAATCTCAGTAGGTTCTTTTTCAGATAGGAAGCAACAAAACAAAGCACTTTCTCCATGGAACCTTCTTGTTTTGACACCATCTGATAGAGCACCCACAATCTGACTTTTAGGATGACTATCCAACCATTTTCTCCTGGATGTTCCCCTTCAAGAGTATCCCCAACATTTGAAATGTTAGGTTGAGTAGTTCATTAAATTCAGTGGAACAATGAAAAGGAGAAAGAGAATCATCTTCCTCGTGGAAATTCCATTGAACACATTGTCGAGACATTTGTTCCCCTTTGGTTGATAGATTCGAGTTTGCCTCAAATTTGTGACCACATCTTCATCGGCATTACATACCTGAGTCTGAACTGGTGTATGTTCAGATTGGTCAACTTCAGTGTGTTTGCTTTCCTTCAGTGGAGAATTTCCATCCTGAGTCTCACCATCCTGAGTTTTTCCATCCTGAACTTCTTTGTCTGAGTCTAATTCACTCCATTCATAGAAAGTGACCAGACTTCTTCTTTTTCGTGTTCGGAGGATGTTTTATCATTCTTTTTCAAAGCTAAGTATGGTGATTCTCTTGATCGATTCTCCCGAAGTCATGTTCCCGCTTTTTTCCGAACACAAGTAGATTCATCAAAAAACAACACGAGGTGTTTCTTCCACAATGAGAGTCCCCTGGCTTGTAAACTCGAAGGCTTTTATCGACTTCGTAATATCCTAAGAATATCCCTTCATCGCCTTTTGCTATCAAAAAAATTCAACTGATCTTTACCATTATTGTGTATGAAACACTTGCAACCAAACACGCGAAAGAAAGAAACAAGAGGCTTTCTTTCATTCCACAGCTCATATGGAGTTTTTCCTTGGTTTGTGGTCAAGATGGATCCGTTTCGAGAGTAGCATGCGGTGTTGATAGCTTCAAATTTCAAAATCTCTTAGGAATATCACCAAAGAATCATTGTCCTTGCA
Source organism: Stenogyne calaminthoides (assembly GCA_037126765.1). Classification (NCBI taxonomy): domain Eukaryota; kingdom Viridiplantae; phylum Streptophyta; class Magnoliopsida; order Lamiales; family Lamiaceae; genus Stenogyne; species Stenogyne calaminthoides. The sequence continues at coordinate 23,700,009 of JBBCBC010000010.1, read as the reverse complement.
GCTTCTTTCAGAGTCCTATTTCTTCTTTCAGCAATATCATTCTGTTGTGGGTTCTTGCAGCTGATGTTTCATGAGTTATTCCATTTGCTGCACAATAATCAGATATGATATGATTGATAAACTCAGTTCCTTTATCTGATCTGATTTTGACCACACTCAAATTCTTTTCAAAAGATCGAGCCTTTTCAAGAGTTCAGCAGTTTTTGTTCGAGTCTCTTTCTTCATCGAAAAGAATATGACCCATGTGTATCTAGAGTAGTCATCAACTACCACAAGTGTGTATTTTCTGCCATTAGTGCTCACAGGTGTTACTGGACCAAAGATATGTAACAGTTGTAGTATTCTATCAGTAGAAACATCTACTTTGCTTTTTGAAAGATGCTCTGATTTGTTTTCCTTTTCTAACAAGCATCACATACATGATCTTTACTGAACACTTCATTGGGTAACCCCCTTATAAGTGCTAATCTTGCAAGTTTGTTCAGGGTTTTGAAGTTTAAGTGATTCATTCTTTTGTGCCACGACCAAATGGTATCAGTGGAACATTTTGCAACCAAACATGTATCTTTAGCAGTTAAACTCCAATCAGCAAGATACACATTTCCTTTTCTAGTACCAGTCAGTAAAATTTTCTGTGAAGTATTGTCTTTCACATAACATAAGTTCTTTGAGAACTCAACATTGAATCCTTTGTCACAGAATTGACTGATAGAAAGCAAGTTATGCTTTAGACCAGACACATATGAAACACCATGGATATGAACAGAGTCAACTTCAAGAGTTCCATATCCTTCATTTTGTCCTATGGAATTGTCTCCAAATGTAATCTGAGGGCCTTTTTGCTCAACATAGTCAGTGATTAGCTGCTTATATCCTATCATATATCTTGAACATCCACTATCCAGATACCATACAGCAGGAGCCAATTCATTTCCACTCATCAGTGCTATGTTGTATTCATTCAGCTCAGTGCCCTTTTCCTTTACCTGAAAAACATATCAGTTCTTAGGTACCCATTTGGTGTAAGGTCCTACCAGGTTAGCTGTACCTTTTGGAACCCAAATCTGCCTAACAACTCTAATTACTTTAGAGTGGCTGATTTTGTATCCCATAAACATCTACATACACATTCATCACCCTAGGTTCCTTAGCAGTATCCTGTGTATGAGTGTCAGCCTTAGCATGAACATGATCCTTAGAGTTCTTCTTGGGTTCAGGCCTTTTGTTCAAGTGCCTTAGCTTTTGTGCAACCGGGTCTCTGTCTCACGACTTGGGTTCAGAAACCTTTACCCTTAGGCAAGTGGGGTTTGGGTTGCTTTTCCCGAAATTGGGGTCTTTCAATGTCGAGGACTTGGACTTTTCAGTTGAGAATATCTCTGCTGAGTGTTTCTCTTCTGAAAATTCCTCTGATGGTTCAGTGCAGATCTCTTTAGGTTGGTATTCTTTGTCTGAGGCTTTGAAGTACTGGCCTGAAGATTTCCTAATGAGTGTTCAGGTTTTCTAGCATTTTCCTGAGGTCTGGGCTTTCTTCCCTGAACCTTCAGTTTTTCTGAAACCATAGGTCCTTTACCCTTGTCTAAAAACTCGGGCGGTTCTTCAAGAAGAAGATTTGATGCCACCGGGTTTAACAAAGATAGTCTTGATGCTACTAGAAGCAAAGATTCGTAAGACCTTGTGAGGTTCCCCCGAATGTATCACAATCCGCCTTTTTATAGTTGCAGTCTTTGATAACTCAATTTCATCTATCACTTTAGATGCGTAATTCAATAGAGCTAACTTTCTTTCTCACAAGACTATCCTCACATTTCTTTTTAGAGTTCCATGCTTCTCAAAGAGGTCATTGAACTCGTTCGATAAGTGACTCTCTTTTAGTGGATTTTCTAATTTTCCATTCAGATCTCTACCACCTTCTTTTTTCGAGAGTTGTACTTTCGTAACATCTAGTTCATCAAGAGTTCCCATCAATTGAGAAGTGATCTCAAAGATTTTTAGAGTCTTTCCACTTGATTCTCAAATTCAGGTTCATTGTTCTCGCTCTTGAGTTTCAAATGGAGCGCTTTTTGTAACACGTAATAGTCCTTCATAAGATTCTCAAATGAATCCATCAGTCAAAGTTATCACATAGTTGAACTTGAGAACTCATGTGCTTGTGTAGGAGCAACAACAGAGATAGAAGAATTTACCTCCTCTACAACCATAAGACAAATATCATCACTGTCACTATCTGAGAAAATCTCATCTGAGGAACTAGAACCTTCTTCAGAATGTTCTTCTTCCTCAACAATCATAACTTTTCTTCTTTGGAGATCTTCTTGTCTCTCTTGGCTTGTCTTTCCTTTCTTTCTTTAGCTTTTCATTTCAGACAAAGAATATTGGAAGTGACCTTTCTTTTGACAGTTGTAGCATCTGTTGGCATCATCATCCTGATCACTTTCCTCCTTGGTCTTGGAGTCCTTCTTTTTGGATGAGGATCCTTCAGCTTTCTGGTCCTTTGTTTTCTCAGTGTATCTGTCCTCAGCTTTTGAGTCTCTTTTGTACCTGTGATTCCTGTAATATTTCTTATATTTCCCATATCTGCTATTGAGTCTTTCAAACCTCCTTGCCATCAAGATTAGCTTATCCTCCCGCTTTCATCCCCGATTTTGGCAAGTGAGTTCTCAGACTCTCTAGACTTACAGGATTTCTCTTTGGCTTTGAAAGCCACATTCTTGCTAGATGAAGAATCATCTTTGCTGTCAGATTTCTTAGTTTTCTTGTCAATCACAAACTCATAAGCTTTCAGTTCAGAGAAAACTTGTTGATATGGCATGGAATCAATATTTTTGGTGTTTTCAATCACCACAGCATGTATATCCCATTTCTTAGATAGTCCTCTAAGAATTTTCAGTGCCACTTCTCTCTGTGGGTATCTTTTCCCAAGAGCACTCAGATCATTCATGATGCTAGTGAATATGACCTCAAGTTTGTCAATGGATTCACTATCTTCCATTTCAAAGCTATCAAACTTTCCAATAGCAACAAAAAGTTTGTTTTCCTTAATATGATATGTGCCTTGACACATAACAGCAAGTGTGTCCCATATTTCTTTTGCAGTTTCACAGTGAGAAATCATCCCCATAAAACCATCATCAATAATGCTATACAGAGTATCTTTAGCAATGTAGTCAAGATTGACTAACTTTCTCTCATCAGGAGTAAGTTAATCATCAGAATTTGAAAATTCATCTCTGGGATCATTCCTCTCAGTATCAGTGATTCTGGGATTCACAACAGTAAATTTGAATGGTCCTTCAGAAACCACTCTCCACATTCTTCCATGTTTTAAATACAGATGAGCCTGCATTCTTAATCTCCATAAGTCATAGCTCTCAACAGAGAACATAGGAAGTTTCTTAGAAGGCATGATGATTGAGCCTTATAAGATATCAGCAAACAGATCTATTCAGTAGACCACCAAAGTCTTTCAGTAAATTAGAATATGGCCACCAAAGCAAGTGGTCAAATTGAACCACTGCTCTGATTCCACTTGTTGGTCCTGATGCTAACGAGTCTCACAAGTGTATGGGGGGGGAATACACGTGTTCAGTGAATTTTAAAACTTTTTTTTCACTGAGGTCAGATGGGTCAGGTTATCCTGATGATTTGACCCTGAGAAGCACAGATTGCCCTGAGTCAAAGTCTACTGAGACAATGATCCTGAGCTGCTTTCAGAAGCTTCAGATTAGCCCAACTGAGCCTGAGTTTATCAGAGATCCTGAGCTGCTTGGATCAGATAATTATCTTACTGAACTCTCAGTAGAGTTAGTTAAGTTTGGTAACTATCTGTTCTAGCTACTCAAGTGTGCGGAATGGTTGGCCCTATGTTTATACTCGTTTTAGCTTTGCTAAAAATCTTCCTTTTAATAAAACAGTGATTAAGGCTATGATCAATTTGATGCAAGTTCAGTGGATTGGTTCCAACTGAATATCAGTGAATTATGCTTTCAGTGAAAAACATGCAACAGATAATAATGCAGTACAGAAAGCAAAACAACACAGCAATTATAGTGGTTCAGAGACTCAAGCTCCTACGTCCACTCTCTCTGACCTTCAAAGAAATTCCTTAACCACTTCCTAAAGCTTTCTAGCTAACTCACTGCAGCTTACTCACATTTCTACCTTGAGTTTTCTTGCTGACTCACTGCAGCTTACTAACTCAAACACACACAAGTGTTCAGACTACCACAAGTAGCTTACTAACTTCTTCTCTATAGTTTTCTGGCTAACTCACTGTAGATCACTAACTCTTTACAACTCCAACTCACCAACAAAACACACACAAACTACCTTAACAAGGGGTTTGGGTTTTGGGTTGGTTTCCAACTAGGATGAGATATCCTTTACAATAAGAACAATGCAAAGGTTAGGATATCTCTACTAAGCTTTGGATATTTCTTATCAATCTAGGCTTAGTGAATGAGCTCCCTTCAATGTGAAACACTTGGAAAATTCAAGGTTTTTCGAGTGCTTCAATTTGCATTAATACGAATGAGCTCTTGAGTTGCTTTGAAATTTCCTGTAACCTCTCAATGTAAAGGGTCACTAGTATATATAGGCAACTTCACCAAGGCAACTTCACCAAGGTCACTTTATGGTGTTTGATACTATTTTGGGTTTGCATGTTTTAGGAAATATGCATTTATGTAGCCAATCATCACTTTTTGCAGTCTGGAACATAGTACTACTGACATGCTTCAGTGACCTGTCGCTTTCAGTGTCAGTAAAGTACAATGTTGTCTTCCTCTGATTGGTTCTTGTCTTCAGTAAATGTAAACAAACATAACGGCTCTTTTTGGTCAATCTCTCTGAATGAGATAACCTTAAACAACACTTAGACTTAGTTCCTTTTGTGCTGCATATGAATGTCTTGGGCAATATCTATTTTTTTTTGAATATTTGCGTTTTTCGTTTTTGTAGTCTTGAGATAGATATTATTCATTGCCTCGGAACATTCAAGTTATCTTTGAGTATTCAATATCTTACCGAAGTCTTGAAGAATAACCGGGTCTTGATATCTTCGTGTCTTGATGATCTTACGAGTCTTTAGTGTCTTCCGAGTCTTGATGTCTTTAGTGACATCTTGAGTCTTGATATCTTGATGACATCTTGAGCCTTGATGTCTTCGGTGACCTAATTGAGTCTTGATGTCTTGGTGACATCTTGAGTCTTTAGTGTCATCTTGAGTCTTGATTTCTTGAGAACTTCTTGAGTCTTGAGTTTTCAAAGAACTTCTTCGAGTCTTTAGTTACTTTCGAGTCTTCATTTCCTTCAAAGAACTTATCGAGTCTTTTAATCTTCTTTAAACTTATCGAGTCTTGATTTCTCGTAAACTTCGAAGTCTTCGCCTTTCAAAGAATCTTATCGAAGTCTTGATTTCTTCAAACTTATCGATTCTTTAGTTTCTTCAGAAACTTACCGAGTCTTCAGTTTCTTCATAAACTTACTGAGTCTTCAGTTTCTTCAAAATCTAACCTGATCTATATCTGCTGACTATACATGGTGCAGATAACTTCCTGAACACTCTAGACTGAATCCTGACTCAGTCTATCAAGATAATCCTGAACATGTCATACTCAGGGGTTTTGGGATCTAATCAAAATCTCTTTATTAAATTCATCTCCCAACAGAGGGCAAGAAGAAGAAGATGAGTCGCCTGCTGAAGCCACACCTGCCACATCAAAATCAGCTGCATTCAAAGAAGCCAACAGCAACTCAAAGTCTACTGAACCAGTTGGAAATATTATAAGCCAAACTGAATAGATTGCTTTGCTAACCAGAAAACTTGAAAAAACATTCAACTTGGCAAGTATCGTAGATTTTACAGGGATTATCAAAACAGCAGAGGAAGAGATAGGAGGCCAGCTGACAGATCTCCAGAAAGGACCATATCTGATGACCGAAGAGATGATCACAGAAAGGATCACGGAGAAGATAAGAAAAGAGATGATCGGTCTGATGAAAGAAGAGACAACAGATCTGAGAGAATAAATTTCGACATAATCGACATTGTAAGTCACCGACAGATTCTATAGATCAATGACTCACCCGCGAAGAAGTTCCGTGGATCGTGGAGCATGTTTCAACTAGGAGAAACTGTGTCATTACAAGCAGATTGCCTGGACGACACCAAAAGAAAGAGAAGAGAAGCGGAGCGTAAGAGAGCAACGCTTATAGAGACAAGAAGGCCATGGTTAGCGATACATCATAAATTGATGATTCTTATCGCCTTTCCGAGGATTCGTGCTACTCATCCAGAGAAGATTTCATTTTGATAAGCAACACCGATGATTTCTACCACTACGATGATCCGATATTCTCTTTCGATGATGAAATCATCGCCCGATGGCTAAGGAGGAAAACCAACCGAGGTAACCTCTAAACCTTTCGCTCTTTTCGGTTTCCACATCGCCTATGATTAGCACACCCGCCGAGAGATTGACTTGCAGCTCTATTCTCGAGCAATTGCTTGATGATCTCTAACGCAAAGAGACACTTATACGATAGTGGAAAGCCGAAAATGATAAGCTAAGGATTGAAAATATTCAGTTTTGTTAAGGAAAATGTCACAAGAGAACAATTTAAACTAAAATCACCAAGTTGCTCGAAGAAGATAATCAAGAACCGAAAGTTAAAGTTAACTCTTTTGATCAGGAGAAGCAGATTAAGGAACAACTAGCTATCAATAAACAACAAGCTGATGATTTTAAAATCCTACAAGCCAAGTTTGATGATCTTTCCCGACTACATGAGAGTCTGAAATTAACTGAGGATAGTTTACGTAAGAAAATACAGGTTTTCACGAAATCTTCGAAAACCATTCAGGATATGAACAACTATTTTCAAACGATAACTAATAAGAAGGGAATTGGGTATGAAAACCCTTCTACATCCTCAAAAGCCCCGTCTGATTCACTTCAAAAAGGTGTAATCAAACGAGTTTCTGATATAGATACACATAAAGCAAAATTTGTATCTAATAAGGGAAAAAGACCTGCTGAACAAGTAAGGCAAGTGACCAATCAGAAAGGGAACATAAATGGACCCCAAATGATTAAGCATCAGCTGAGGAATCAACAGAAGAACCCAGTTCTCTTGAAGAAACCTTAACCTGATCAGCAGATTAGGTATCAGAAAAGACAACCTCTAAAGGGGAAATTTGATATGAAACCTAATCAGGTCAAGCTGCCTAACAGGCAAGTCAAGGGTAAACTGCTGAAACCAGATATGCCAATAAGATATGAATCTTTTAATGGTAGCGGTCAGAATTACCCTTATAATCGAAAACCTAGGGTCGCTTTTTTGAGCCCCAATTGGGTTAAAAGAAGACAAACTGCAAGGAAAAATCTCAAGTCTTCTGATTCACCCAAGGCTCGCACAAATAATCATACTGATCAAAATGCATATGAAGAGATGTATGATTATGTAGATGTTTATGGGAGACAAATCAGGCCTTCTGATCTATCGACACAATAGAAGTTCCTCGTTTGTATGGATCCCTAAAACCAACTCTAACCCCTCGGGACCCACTCCTAAAGGGTACCTAAAACTGAGTTGATTGCAGGTGTTCGTGGGTTTGGCCAACAAAGGAGGTGTACAAGCAACTATCTGGTACATCGATAGTGGATGCTCAAGGCATATGACTGGAAGCAAACATCTCTTTAGCTCTTATACAGAACAAGAAGGCCCATGTGTACTCTTTGGTGATGATAACTTTGGTTTTACCAGAGGATTCAGAACCTTAGAGAATGATGATGACATGACATGTTCTTGAGAGTCTCGTATGTCGAAGGTTTAAAGCATAACTCGTTATCGGTTTCACAAATAACAACGGATTCAGTGTTGAGTTTTGACTGATCAGTGTACTATCAAGAATCGAGCTACTCAACAAATCTTGTTAACTGGTTCAAGGAAAGGTACAATTTATACAGCAGATTGGAACAGTTGTCCAAGAAATGCATGCCTGATTGTTAAGAGTTCCAAGAGTAGCAGTTGACTCTGGCACACAAGAATGAGTCATCTGAACTTTAAAACTCTTAACAAGATAGCAATGATGTCTTTGGTTGAGCTATTTCCGAATGAGGTATTCTCTAAGATCAGACATGTGTCGCATGTCAGAAGGGAAAACAGGTTAAAGCCACATTCAAGGGAATCCCTGGACCAGCATCCAGCAGAGTATTGCAACTTCTTCATATGGACTTATTTGGACAAATTACACCGATCGACAAAAACGAAAAATACACTCGTAATCGTGGATGATTATTCCAAGTTTACCTGGGTTGTATTCTTGTATAAGAAGAATGAGACAACAACAAAGATACCTGAGCTGCTCAAGAAACTACAAAACGAAAAGGGTGTCAGTATAGTGAAAATCAGATCAGATAAAGGTACATAATTTCTGAACTCTTTTATTACTGATTTTTGCACTAAGTTTGGTATACAACATGAGACATCAGCTGCAAGAACACCACAAATGTAAGCGGTGTAGCGTAAGCGGAGAAACATAACACTCAAAAAGAACATCTGAACATGCAACACCAAGCCGAGGGCCATCAATCTTGCATGCCACACTCGTAATGATGCTCTCGACTAAGGCTCACTACAAAATACCCTATGAATGTGGAAGGGCAGTAAACCTCGTGTTTCTTACTTCCATGTTTTTTGGGTGCAAGTGTTTCATACACAACAATGGGAAGAGTCAGTTGAAGACTTTTGAGGCCAAGTCAGATGAGGGTATATTCTTAGGATATTCCTCATCCAGCAAGGCTTTCAGGGTTTACAACAGACGAACCCTAGTTGTGGAAGAAACACCTCATGTGGTCTTTGATGAGACATCTTCTGAACAAGAGAAATCGATCGTAACAAGAAGTACCGGTTCAATCAAAGACTGATGCACATAAAATGGATCGCCTAAGTATCAAAGAAAAAGGATCGTAACACGAAATGCTGTATATTCCAGATCTTTGCGATTCACCAGTCAATCGGACCTAAGGTACGCATAACCTGTCAATGAAGAAGCTGGCACAACTAAGACAGTATCAACTGAACCATCTGGTTCAAGGGGAACACCTGAAGTTCCTACGGACAGACATCAGCACATGATGAGTCCAACATCAGCTGAAACTTGTCCATGTCAAGTGGATCATAATTCTGCACCACTCCCAATCACTAGTAATGAACTACTATCAGAAGAGGATGATGTTCTCCAAACTGATGCAAATCAGAAAAGAAGGACCTGGGTAACCAGTCATCCAACTGATCTGATCATCGGAGACCCATCTGATTGAGTCAAAACTAGACATCAAATTGGTGAAAGTGCCATGTATTGTTGTTATCTGTCTTTGAAGGAACCAACTGAAGTAGAAGAAGCTCTACAAGATGCAAACGGGATTCTAGCCATGCAAGAAGAACTGGAACAGTTTGAAAGGAATCAGGTTTGGAAACTGGTGGACAGACCAACCCATCAAGATGTGATTGGCACAAAGTGGGTATTCAAGAACAAGAGAGATGAGAATAATGTCATAACCAAAAATAAGGCAAGACTTGTTGCTAAGGGGTATTCATAATCAAAAGGAATTATGATGAGACCTTTGCACCAGTCGCTCGCCTGGAAGCCATTCGGCTGTTTATGGCATATGCTGCCCACATAGGGTTTATTGTGTATCAGATGGATGTAAAGAGTACATTCTTAAACGGGGTACTAGCTGAGGAAGTTTATGTTGAACAACCTCCAGGCTTTGAAAAAGGCGACCAGGTGTACCATTTAAGAAAAGCTCTTTATGGCCTGAAACAAGCTCCTCGAGCTTGGTATGATACACTCTCTCAGTTCTTGATAGATAGTGGTTTCACTAAAGGAATAGTGGACAGAACCTTATTCAGAATAGAAGATGGAGAAGATATTCTGATGGTTCAGATTTATGTGGACGACATCATCTTCGGATCTCCCAACAAGAGGTTATGTGATAAATTCAGCAAGCTGATGCATGGGAAGTTCGAGATGTCCATGGTGGGTCAGATGAATTTCTTTCTGGGTTTACAAGTTAAGCAAAGAATAGAAGGGATATTCATCTGTCAGGCGAAGTACACTAGGAGTTTATTGGCCAGATTTCAGGCAAATCCAATGCAAAGCCACCTAGAAGCAGCTAAGCGGATTCTTAAGTACCTGAAGGGTACAGTAAACCTTGGTTTATTTTACCCATCAGATGATAATCTAGAGCTTAGTGGGTATTCTGATTCTGATTATGGAGGTTGCAGAATTGACAGGAAGTCAACCTCAGGTGCATGTCAGTTTTTAGGTAGTAAACTGATCTCGTGGTTTTCAAAGAAGCAGACATCAGTTGCGACATCTACTACTGAAGCAGAATATATGGCTACAGGAAGTTGTTGCTCCCAACTGCTCTGGCTTAGTCAGCAGCTGAGGAATTATAACATTGTAGCTAAGAACGTACCTATATTCTGTGACAGTAATAGTGTTATTGCAATCACTCAGAATCCTGTTCTACATACAAGATGCAAGCATGTGGATGTCAGACACCATTTTATAAGAGATCATATTGAAAAGAAAAATATCATAATGGAAAAGATACATACTGATAAATAGAAAGCTGATATTTTAACCAAGCCACTAGCTGAGATCAGATTCAGAGAATTATGCAATGAGCTAGGGCTTCTGGATCTCGGAGAAAGTGCACCAGAAATGTTTTGTGGACTAGTCTCCAGAACCAGTTGGTTAAGAGACTAACCAGGTTAAGAGGAATCAGTTGAGTTATATATCTCAAATGATTAGAAGATCAGTCAAGGAACTGATAAGAGAAGGCTTTATCAGTTCAGACAAGGAACTGATCAGTTTGGTTGTTTTATACTTTGTAAGTCGATTAAGTTATGTTCAACAAGCAAGTTGTATAAGATTAAGGCTACAAATCGCATACGAAAGTAGAGACAACACAACAATGGAATAATATAAATTTTCATTGATAAAGACCCGGAGGTCAGATTTACATTACAAGTTACAAGTACAAAAGGACCCGGAGGTCAGAACATAAACCATAAACCGTAAACTCTGAGCCTAACCCTAGAAGGGGGGAGAGAGGCTTTAAAGTTTTTAAAGCCTGATGCTCCCATGTTCCCCCACTTAACCCTAAAAGGGGTGTGAGAGGCTTTGAAATAATCCTAAAGCCACCCTCAGAGCTTCGGAGTGAGGAGCGAGAGAGGCATTGAAGGATTTCTAAGCCAGGAGCCCCTAGTCCTAAAATCAATGATCTCTCCAGCTGTTAAATGGGACACAAGTGCCAAAGATGTGGTCCAAAGACCATATGGCCACAAGTGTCGCATGCAAATATTGAGTTTGATATACGATGATCAGCTGTTATCTGATCAAGATCGGATACCAAACTCATGTTTTGTATCAGACTGAGTCTGTTGATGCTAATTCTGTCATCTCGATAGGCACACAAGGTGCATACGGTTAGGAGAAATGTCTTCTCATTTGCTATAGCAGATCCGCCGCCTCGGTGGTAGAGAAGCTTGGCAATAATTGTATGTGTAACTTCGATGACGACGAAAGCAGTAATAAGGGACGCACAGGGTTGATTTGAGAAGCTGAATTCATTTGAAAAAGGTTAAAGGTTTTTGTCGGAAGTTTCACCAGAAATAAGGGTTCATCGGAAAACATGGAGTATAAGCTAAATAAAGAAGATGAATGGTTTATGTTGTGTTGTTTGCCTAAAACCCCAAATCCTTTTATAGAAGAAAAGCAGGGGTATAGGTGCAAATTTAATTTCTCAAGACCCTTAAGAGAAATCTGCACTACAAGGACAGCGCGTAGGAAACACGTGACTGATGATTGGATAAGCTTACGACGATTGATATCCCAAAGTATCCAGACTATTATTACGAATGTCAAATCGTGTCGACTTAGGCAATCGAGACGAATCTCCGATTTTCCAAGACTAAGTTTTGGCGGAAACACTTATTCCAAGAATTGACTTGTCTGAGTAGAATCAGATTAGGTCAACTGAAATCTGATTAGATAAGAGACTGATCAGATGAGGAAGATCAGTTGAGTATGATACCTAAACAAAACAGATAAATCAGTCAATAAGTAATCAGAAATAACAGTTGAAGAGGGAACTTCAACTGATCAGGGAGGATCAGAAAAGGGAATATCAGAAGTAAAGTGGAACGGATCAGTTAAAAGGGACAGTTGAGAAATTATAAGGATTAGGCAGAAAACTAAGATCAACAAGCGGTACAGACATACTTCAAGTGGTATTGACTGATTATGATTACAATATCAGTCAACCAGATACGCAATTCTGTTTCCTTGTTTACTGTTTACATATCTGAAATTATCTGATAATATTTGTCTTTACTGTACACAAACTTTTGTGACGCATACCCTGCAAATTATTTAATGCGAACGTGGGGTATATGTATTAAATGCTATTAAATGTGTTTTTAAATCCAAAAGGTAATCGTGCATGCATATCCTGACCACACGATCAAAACCGCTCAATCTTGATCGTTTATCCACTTCTAGTCTCTATTTTCCCTCCTTCTTTTTATAAACTTCATCAAAACCCTACCAGAGTACTTTTCTCAAAATTCTTGCAATTTATTTTTCTGCAAACTCACAATTATCTTTCTGCGATTCAAAGTGTTCTTACGATTCAACTCAGATCAAAAAAAAGCGTAACTGTAATTTCGGTTATTTGATGAATTACTTTCCTAAAATCCATTGATCATATAGATTACATCTATTTATGTTATCCTGTGTTATGCCTTATCATTTCTTGATATCCGTATGTATTCATCGATTACTAGGTCTGAGAATAGGTCTGATAATCAATATATGATATCTTTATGGTTATGCACAAATTTTAATCGAGTCTATCTTATTGTAGATGGCCACCCACGGAATGGGCAAAATTATGTGTAACTATGCGGATTTGGCAACCAAAATTGTTGAAGACAAATTTGTAAGGTTTGGTGTTACACGGGATCCGAAATCAATGGAGGTGGAACAAATTCTGAGGAAGGGAAAAAAAAAAATCTTTGGCTCCGCCAACGCAATCCAAGAATGTAGTATGAAGAATGGAATTTTTGAGGAATTTGAAGGTTGACGAGGAGAATCTCGGACACCTTAACCGATATCTTCAGTAAATGGAGAGGAGATCAGACTTACAAATGATGATATATCTCGACTGTTCAACCTGCCCAAAGGAAAAATCTCTCTTGCTCACTACAGGGAGAATGAAGACGAACTGATCAGGAATGAACTCTTCAGAGAGGCTGATAAACACCGCATCGTAGGGCTTTGTGCCTATGTTGAAAAGGAAATACCGTCGTTGTTTGGCATTCTGTTAAAAAAACAATCATGGGTATCTCGTTCAGCCCGGATGGATTAACAAATTTGAAAAATGTATAAGTATGGTCATTATTATCGATGAAGCCAAGAATATTAATTGGCATGGTTTTCTGAAGGCTATTTTGCTCCAAGACCATGACAAATTTGGAGTTAGTGAACAGAGACAAGTCTATCTGAAGAAGAGAATCAGCAATCTCAACAAAGTTGCAGTCATTCTGAAGGACAAACTACCACATGCTGAATGGGATCAGAACGGACTGAAGTCCTACAAGGCTTTTTTCTCTAACACTTACATCATCTATGGGCCATCGATGATGATATGCGCCCACCCCCTAAGACTAAGAAAGGGAAAAATAAGGAGGCAGCTTACGCTCGCAGAATCGATGCTCCTCAAAAAAGAAGAGAAAACCGTAAAGGCTCAGGAGAAGAGGCCAAATAAGGTAAAACAGGCCGCCATGACTCTTTTTCTGGAAGACGAGTCAGATGAAGAAGGAGTGCCAGATCAACCTGATGCGCAGCAGAGATCTGCTGAAACATCTGAGGGAAGAGCAAGGGACGAACGATCTCCTTCACCTCAATCTCGCGCTGATTCACCACTCAGATTTCTAGCTGCTGAGCATATCTCTCCTTCTCCTTCACCTACTCGCGAACCTGAAAGTTCACAACAAGAAACCAAGAAGATCACCCGGCCGTAGAACCAAACGCACTTGCTAATACAGCAGAACCTCTGCAGATTCAGCCAATCAGCCAACATCCAGCTACTCAGATGCCACCAGAACCCTCTACATCTCATAAACCGGAACCTGGTCGATCTGAACAGGTGATTCCTTAGTCCAGATCATCCAAGACCATCACCGGGAAAATGGTCAGAATGAAAATTGAACGCGATATTGATGAGTTGTATCCAGAGTTGGAAGCCCATCATGTTATTCGGGAAGAAGTAATGGAGATCCTCACCTGGAAAGATCTCCGTTTGAAGAACTTCTCAGATTTCATGATCATTATTGAACAGATGGGAGGTGCTGATGCATTCGCAGATTTTGATTTCGACATGAAGAAATCGCTTCAGTAGGATCACCAAATTGAATCGATAATCTGCCAAGCGATCAAAGCTCTGATCCACAGAAAGCTGGGAATAATTGAACAAGTTGAACTGGAGACTGCTGAAGAAACTCCTAAGGAAGATGATCCTATGAAGGATGTGGGAGATACCGATGATAGTAGAACCGGTGTCATATTCATGACTTACCACGGAGGCGCAAAACAATCGAAATGATCAGGTGATGCAAAATATTCCTGCAACACACATCACCACTGATCAACTTCAGGAGATCAGATCTTGTTTTAAAGATCTTCTTAAAGAAGAAGTTGAGGGAGTGTTGGCTAATGAACTTAGCAACACAATAGTTGATCAGAGGCAAATAGGCCTCAAAGAGATAACATATCAAGTTAGTTCAGGTTGATCAACAACAAGTTTCTCTTCTGATGGTCACAGAAAAGCTTGAAATGACTGAAGAAAAACTTGATAAACTCATTCTTACCCTCTCTACTTTCGTTGAATCTGTCAAGACTGCGCTGATCTCAAAGATTCAAAATCTATCTACTCAAGCTCAAGGTTTATCTGTTGAAGATCTTAACAAGGCCCTATTAGTCAGCTTTGGATCTCTGACTTCCCACCTCAACGCTCTTTTTGATCAAACCAAAAAGGGGGAATGACAGGTTGAGAAACCAACTGACTTTATCAGAACAACAGAAGAACTGATTCAGACAGTTGAATCCTATGGCCAGAGACTAGACCATCTGGATCTGTTTGCTAATGAAATTTCTGGGAAGATGGAGAAGTCAAAGGCAAGAAAGTTAGTTGCGGGTGCTTAGACATCAAAACCTGTACCAGCCACTCAGACTAAGAGAGTCACGAGAAACACAGCTAGCCAGATACAGGCCGATAAGGAACTGGCTAAGAAACTGTCTAAGGAGCAGATTGCTGAAGAAGCTCGACTGACTAAGGAGCAGATTGCTGAAGAAGCTAGAATTAGTGAAGAAGAAAGAAGAGCAGAAAAATTTGCAGAGGCAGAAGATCTGAAAAAGAAATACAGATCGAGGGCGAAGAAAGGCAAAGCCGGAAAATCTGGGCCAGAACCTCAGTTGCCAGCAAGAGTTGATGAAATCATTCCGAAAACTGCTGCACATGCTGATAAGTTTGAGGAATGGAATAAGATCAGAAGTGAATGGCTTCTGGATGCATTTGTTCTGGACCTAGTACCACAAGAAGAATCACCAGATGCAGAATTTCTCAACTGGTTGGAGAACAAGCACCCAGATTTTCTGAAATATCTGGAAAATGAGGCCAGAGTAATCAATGTGAGAATATCTCATCAAGAGTATGACGTGATGGACTACTCGAAAAAGGCAAATGGCTCATTTGACAAACTGGCATTTCAAAGGTTCTATTTTGACATCCTGAACAAAGCTCGCATAACTGATCCTCAGTAAATCAATGATGTCAAATGGAAGTTATACCGGATATTCAACATTCCTCAGGATCAACGAGAAATGCCAGAGGGATATAAGCCAAGAGATTAAAGTTCAGAAGACTGTTTAAGATCAGCTGAATTTAAACCCAAACTTTTCTGATGTAATATGTAATCGATAAATCTGATGAATGAAAAGTTTATTCTTTTTCTGATCCTAAGACAAAATCTCATTGTCTTCTGATTATGTGTTCTTTACTGTTTTATATTTATCAACTGTGTTGGTTTCTCAAGTGTTTTGGTTTCATCAAAAAGGGGGAAATTGTTGGGAAATTTAAAGTTTTGATGAATGTTCGAAAACACATGTAATAGGACCAGTCAGATCTGTTAGCTAACTGATGTTTTTAATACCAGTTATAAGATGACCAGTTGATAATTATTGTATAGAACAACTGATGTATAAGATAGGTCACATATTGAGGGGGAACTTCAATATGTATAGGTCAGATCAGAAGAACAAAAGATCAGCTGAAGTCCGACAGGCCAGAAGGCAAAGGAAGGACAGAAGATCAGACGATCTTATAAAGTCAGATAATCAGGTGAAGTCATGAAACACAAATTCAGAAGACCTGAAGATCAGATGACTACCAAAAGATCAGACCAAGATACCTACATCAGCCGAGTTTGCTAGTTGAGCTAAGACGACTGGCACTAGAAGACTCTATCAGGTAGACTGATCAGTTGTAAATGATCAGGTCAGCTCACACCAGGTGTCAACTAATGTTTCACCATGTCATACGTTGCTGATCTGAACAAGAAGAATGTCAACTATAGTTGGTAACAAACTCTGATATGCTGTACTTGTTAACCAATAAGAACAAGACACGTATGACCTGAGCTGACACTGCGGATTTCGGCGTTGCATAGTCAAACGGCTAGAAAAACAACATACACGCTTTCGGCCATGCCGTACCTGGAAGCACGTCACATCAAATCCTGCAAAACCTACCAAATATAGCCGGAAATTCAAATTGTTGTCCAACGGCTCTTTGATTTCGAGGTCTATAAATATGGGATTACTCTTCAGAGTGAAGACACGGAAATTATCAAGAAGCTCATACTACAGCAAAATTTCCACACGAAGAACAAAACCTTGAAGATTATTTTCTAAGTGTTCATCCCATAGTTCTTAGCACATAAATCTTATCCTTTAACTGTTAGGCTACTTAAATACTAGGAAAGATTTCAAAGTTGGAACAAACAACAAATCTTACCCAAAACCCAAAGTTAGGTTAAGTTTGTTTAGCAAGATTTCAGACTAGGGTTTCTAGTTCTGATTTCTGGGATCGATTGAGTGAGAGCTCTATAAATATTTGTTGGTGTAATGTGTTGGACTAACACAATAATCTAAGTCCAGTTGGTTAAGTTAGTTAAGTTGGTGTCCCTTGTGATAGGGAAGAGTGGAAGTAGGACTGGTTGTCCGAACCACTATAAATCTTGTGTGCATTTACCTGTTTGATTAACTGCTTTACACTATTGCACACAACTTGATTAAACATATTCTGAGTTAGGATCAACTAGCACCAAGCTACTGATCTGATCTGATTGACTCCATAGTCATCTGATTGAAAACAACTTCGGAATCTAATTTGTTATAAACTGGTTTTTCACACGGGTATAAACTAGCTTCCGCACAATCAGTTAATCTGATAGACACCGAACTGATCTGCCCTCAGGCGATCAGTAAGTTGGATATCAGTCCAAACTGATTCACTTGCACTCTGATCAGGCAAACTGCAATCACACCTGATCTGCACGAAAAAGTTTTCAGAAGTCTATTCACCCCTCCCCTCTAGACTTCTGCCCTCACGAAACCCGTTCGGGACCTACAAAACGTATAACTATGAGTGTTGTACAATGTACTTAATATAAAAAATTACACAGTTTAAAAATGCGCTATGAGTGTTGTACAATGTACTTGGATGGACATCATATCCACCCATACATGATGACATACTGATATTATATAGAATAGGTCTAGTGTGCAAATTTGTATAGATGAAAATCTATAAAATTGCCCTAAATCAACCAACTACACCCTAAACACTAAATAATTAACCCTAAATTATGACCTATTTGAGTTGGGTGAACCATGAACTAGTCGGGCCGAGTGAACCATGAACCACTCAATTTTGTATTATATTCATCAATTATAGAGTTTAGTTGAAAATTAAAGTTTATGTATCTATACAAATTTGCATACTAGACTTTGTCTATAACCTTCTATAACTTTTCGAGGGGTGGAAACTTTATTTTTAGAATTAGGATGTACAAACATGAAAGTATTGGACTTTATAAGCTATATCATATGATATGATTTTTGGGGCCACGATTATTCTTCATTTTCGATCCCCAGGTTTTTCTTTTATTTATTTTTTACATTAATTTATATGTTCTTGGGTTTTGGTTTTGTGATATATCGTGAAATAAAATACTAAGATGATCCTAACACGGTGGCTTAGCCCACCTAACCACTGAACTCCTCATTTGAGTGGAAGATCAGGTTCGATTCTCTCTGGGAATGAATTTGGAGTTATGAGAATTATAAGGTGGATTGACGATTTTGTGGAGTATTTGGATGCTTGGTGTACTAACTACTTATAACGACTAACATCTAACTTTGCCCGATAAAAAAAAAATTAAGATAATCCTCACTCCTCAGCACATATATTAATAAAAAAATTAAAATAAACCCATGACATTTTATCTTTTTTTTTTTAATTTTAACTTTTGTAATGTCGTACATCATCCTTTGTTGTTTTTCCATTAGGCACAAGGACAAGGACACGAATTTAATTTTCGCAAACTTATTGCTGACGTGATAAAATATTATTTAATGTTTTATCTTGTAATAAATACACGTGTGGGTATGCATCTTATTTTTACATTCTCTTTTTTTTTTTAATAATTCGACATCCGGCCAAAGATCGATTAATCCCTGGGACCACAACTCACCATCGACTAGTGGGGCCACACTTCAAATTAGAGCAACGTTTTGTATGAATTGACCCATCTCAAAAATTAATCGTACCTAAGTAGTTTGAAACCTGCTACCTAAAGAGAAGCATATAACTAAATCTCATAAATATAACGGGGAAGATGAAAAAGAACTAATCCAAAGTGACCTTCGTTCATCTCTAAATTCTTTTCTTGATCAACATGAACTTGATAATTTAAATTTGGATCGAGTTGACATCAAGTCCAGGTGACAGTTCGATTTTTAAATATAAATATTTTAGAAGTGCAGATAAATAATAAACTTTTAATTCTATTTTTATTCTACGATTTATCTGATTTACAAGTTGTTATGTAAAAACAGTTTTGTCGTGCAAATTCGTGTTATCAGTTTATAGTAAAACAACTATTAAACAAAATGACTAGTTGTTCTTTTTAATAAAATAATTGATATTGTTAAATTATTATTTTTTTAATGAAAAAACAATATTATTAAAAATATACATATAAAATGTAATATAATTGCTCAAAGTTGTTTGATCACTTTTGTGAATTAAATATATACATGAATTCTATTACTCCTTCCGTCCCGTGATAACGTACACGTTTACTGTTTTTACGTGTTTTTGTGAGTGAGTTTTTTATTAGTATTTGAAATGATAAAGTAATTTTTAAAGATGCATGTAATAGATGAGAGGTAGATCTATAATTAATACATCTCTCACTTTATCGTTTGAAATATTAATAAATAACTCGCTCACTAAAAAAATGTCACTGTTAAAAAATTATTTACTTTCTATTTTTTGAATATTTTTTTATAACTTTTGAGCACAACAGTGATAATTTTTTGTGCACAACAGTAATATAAAAAAAATCACCATAAACTCAGATACCCCCAAATTCACCATAATCTAAATTATGGCAAAGTATAGGGTGAACAAGTTTCATACAAGAATCTATGAAACTAGTTAAGGAGTGTTGACTTATATTACTAAAGGGTATTAGTTTGATTACTGAAGAGTGTGATTTTTTACTATAAAGACAATTATTCATAACACTAAGGTTGTGACTTATATTACAATAAGGGTATTAGTAGTGGTAACTGAAGGGTGCGACTTATATTACAAAGAGGTATTAGTCGTGATAATTGAAGGGTCATACCTGTAAAAAGGAATCAGTTTCACTGTGAAGTTTCACAATTGTAAGCAAATTAATCTTGCACCCAATTAAATGACAACACATATACTAATTACATTTTAATATCAAATAAATTTATTTATTTATTGGAAATTTACTGAATTAATTCTCCAAAATTAAATAATTAAATGATTGTTATTTAACATATACACGGTGCAAGCCAGTCAAATTTTACGAGCATCCAGATACTCGTATATGGCGAATCAGACTGATATTTGGTCATAAATAGAAGGAATTAATAACAAATCAATCAAATTAATGATTAAATTTAATTACGTCAATCAAATCATTTCGACCAACCAGATGTCGTCACGTGACACCTCAATTAAGGAAGGTTTGACATCCCTCACCCTATAAATAGGGATCCAAACTACTTCATTCCACATTATTCCAGAAGAAGACGATCAATGAGCAAGACGAGAAGAATACAGACTCCCTGGAGTCGTTCTTGAAGATTCGAAGCAACTTCAAGGTGTCCTTCGTGCAAATCAGCCAGAAACCGTGTTCGTTCGAGATCAAGGCTCTGAGCCCCTCTAATCAAACTTTTCTTCAAGGTGTTCTTCATCCAGGCTCTTGAAGATTTGAAGATTTCAAGATCAGAAAGTGTTCATCACGAAAATCGTCCAGAAACGACAACCAATCTGAGATCAAGATGTTGAACCCTTCCTGTTCAGCATTTCTCCTCAAAGGCGTTCTTCGTTCAACACTTGAAGATTCAAAGTTCTTCATCAAGCCCTCGAAGATTCGAAGACATTCTTCAAGCATTCCAAGGCGTTCTTCACAAAATTCGAAGACATTCTTCTAGAAGTCTCCAGAAACGACGTTCAATTCAAAACAAGACATCAAGTCCTTGGATCGAGTTTTCAAATCCATAACTTCAACTCTAAACAAGATTAAGATGAGGACCACTCCAAAAAGTTTTCCACGTTAAGTTCAAAGTGTTGTGATTCCTATTTTTTGTAATTTTCATGTAAATATTTTTGGTAGTTTTCTGGGAATTGTATGAATTTTCACATGAACACAATAGCTTGAATAAGAAGAAATTAAGAGAGAGGAGAGAGAAATTGAGAGAGAGAGAGATGCAGGTTAATTTTCTGATAACATTCACCAGCCCGCAGGCACTGTTTTGTAACAACTTGTGGGGACCACCACAAATGCCAATTTTAGGAAACATAAGGACTAGATAATAAAATAAGTTTGCAGGATATTAATAAATAAAAGCACACTTAGATTATTTAATTTGGGCAATCATTAACCGGCCCAAATGCTTTACTCTTTTCTTTAGTGCAGCCCACTTGATCCATAGCCTTAATTCCCTCATTCAGACAACATGTAGCCAAACACTTTGACTTTGTGCCCTGAGCTTCAGTTCCCACGAAAACCCTAATATCTTCCTCCTGCCTTTTTCCTCCGGTCGAAACCACCACTGACGCACTCCCCTCCATTCCCATGACAATACCTCTCCGATTGACAGATCCTTGTCCACAAGGATGGTCTAGAGCAAAGCTCCTCTTGAAAAAAGCGGTATCCATCCATGAAGTGAGATTTTCCTCTTCTGTATCCCATAGAATCCTAACTTGATATTTCTTCCTTCCGTTTTCCAGGACAGTGCGGTTATCCAGAAGGCGCACAACTTGAATGGAGAAATTACCAGCATCATCCACATCGGGGAGAGTAAAATAAGGTATGTACTTTTCACCTATGTGTTTTTTAAGTAGTGAAACATGAAAGATCGGATGAATTTTTGAACCCTGTGGTAGATCTAGCTGATAGGCCACTGAACCAACCCTCTTAATAATTGTATAAGGGCCGTAGTATTTCGAAGATAGTTTCATATTCTTCCGGAAGGGTTGAAACTTAAGAAATACCCGGTCTCCTACTTTGAACACCGTATCCTACCTGTTGGTATCCACATACAGTTTCATGCGGTTCTGTGCCTTGAGTAGGTTATCCTTAATCTGCTCAATGATTTTCTGTCTGTGGGCCAATAAAATCCTTCACCTCTTCTTGTGTTGAGTCTAGATAAGGCCCTAGAATCTGACTGGTAGGAACATAACCATACATAGCTTCAAAGGGAGACATTTTGAGACTAGTAATGTAGTTAGTGTTGTACCAAAACTCAACCAACGGTAGCCATTTCAACCACTGTTTGGGATTGTCACTGACCATGCACCTCAAATACTGCTCTAGGCACTGATTCACCCTCTCTATTTGTCCATCAGATTGAGGGTGATAGGAAGAGCTCATATGTAACTGAGTACCCATCAATTTGAATAACTCCTTCCAAAATGTACTAGTAAAAACTTTGTCTCTATCACTTACATGTTGGGATTATACTGGAAAGTATGCTTTTACTTTGTATAATCAAACTGAATTTCGGACTTATTTACTGAATTAAGTTGTTTATCACTGATGTTGTAAATATCATCGAATGTTACATATATTTACTGCATAACTGTTCAATAAATAGTACGTGTTACATTGTAGTTAATTTAGTGATACCAGATCACAGAAGATTAAATTGACAGTCCCTTGTAACCAAATGTACACCATTCACGACCTATATGGAAATGAACAATCCATCGTGAAAGGTTGAAGTGTAACGCTCAGATTGACTTGTCTTGGCCAAGAGATTACACTAGTGTATGTCTAGTGCACTGAAGAGGACCTACATGAGGACGAATTCTTCAGAACTGAACTAGAAAGAATTAGCCATCAATGGTTCGTTATTTCTTAATCTTCGTCCCTTAAATAGGATCGCGTGTGGTTAGTAAGTATTGCTTTGACTTATTACGGGTAGAGAATCAACGAGATTCAATACTTTATATCTTGGGCAATATTATTGGTCACATGCGTTGCTAAGATTTAATACGGAGAATCGTGTGCAAGTACGCTTGTTCGATTTGCCCCCTTGGGAGGTTCATAAGTTTTATCTTACCAAATCTTTCAAGTGGAACTAGTTTCCGGTATGAGTAAAAATGTTGAATCGTTCCTTTACCAAGGATAAAAAGATATTAATTAATGGAAAGCTATTTCAGTGGCTTGAATTAATTAATGGGCTAGATAATCTTAAACACGGGAAATAATAACCGGGAGCCATATTGACTATAATATGGGTTAAGATGGATAGTGCAATATTAATTATGTAGTGGGATTAATTAATATTTATGGGCTTGAATAATATTGTGGCTCAATATTGATAATTCAAGATCCATTGGAAGGTCCAATCTTAATTCTCCTAAAGACCCCCCAAGTAGCCCAACATAAAGTCCAATAACTGAAAAAGGTGTTTAAAAATAAAATAAATTTTGTTGCCTATTTTTCCTTGTTTTTTCGAAAATTATGAATAAAAGGGGAGAAAGATTTTCTTTGAATTTTGTTATGGAATGAAGATATGTATTCTTGGAATACAAGATTATCTCATTAAATTCAAGAAATCTCCCACTTGGTTATTCATATTTGAAATTTTCGAAATTTTTGATAATTAAGGGAAAGAAAGATTTTCTTGATTTTCTTGAAAAGATATTATGGAAGATATGTATTTCTTGAAATACAAGTATATCTCATAAATTCAAGAAGATCCAAATCTTGGATTCTTGTCTCTTGTTTTTCGAAAATATTGCCATAACAAGATGAGGTGGGATTTTTGTGGAAATTTTTAATTATGGAGAAAAGAATATAGGAGATATATTCAAGATTTCTTGGAGATCAAGAAAAGATTTTCCCACATTGTTTTTCCCCAAATTTTTGACCACCACCCATCTATAAATAGGGGATGATTCTTTCATTCCCAAGTACAATTCCATGTGCTGGAAAAATTAGTAAATCCACAAAAGTGGTGCAACAAAGTTTATTTTTTCTTTTTGTTAATTGTTCGCTAATATCCTTCCACCGAATTGTCAAGCAAGGACTAGGGAATACTTGGGAAGGTCTTTTGGTGTGTTTTCATCGACGAGACCATTGCCATTCCAAGAGGTACGTTCACGTAAACTCGTAGTAATTCCGCATGCGTAGGATTTACGTGAACTTTTTATATCATGATTTGTTGTTGAATTATTATATGAATTAATATAGGATTAATTCATGCTAGTAATAATTATCAAACCTTGGTTTCCCAAATCCTAATTAAATTTGTATTTAAATATTCATCCCGAATAGATCCGCAATTCGTTTCAACAATTGGTATCGAGCCTCGGTTTGAACTCGATCTTTAAATTGTAATTTAATTCGCTTTCATTAAATTTGAAATTGGATAGTAGAATTGCTAGATCTATTTTGCAGGTATCCAATTGTCATGGAATTTAATGTGTTTATTTATGCATGCATATAAATTGTTGTTTTAATTCGATTCGTTCGAATTCGTTTTGCCTCGTGAGAAAATCCATGAGTAGATTAGAATTTATTTGATTTGATCAATATAATAGACTAGTCTAGATCTAGGTTTATTTATTTTTGTAAAATAAATTGTAACCGGATCTAAACGGAGGCGAGACGAAGAATTAAAAGGCGGGATCGTAAGCAAGGGCGTAGTGGCAGCGTGCGGTGTCGCGTGAAATGTGTCAAAGGAGGCATCGCGCGATCTCGCGGATGTGATCACGGCGGGCGCGAAATTTTTTATCGGGGAAATTTTTTAAAGACTCAGACCTCGGAGATGCCTACCTCAAGTCGTCTGAAGTCCATATGCACGGATCTGGCGGGGACTGAATGCACAAAAATGGATGGTCGAATGGAACCAATGCTTTTGAGATTAAGGGCGGCATGTATATAACTCTTCTTAAGGCGATGAGCTCGGGATGAAAAATTCGATTTTGAAAGTTGATTTGAGTGTCCAAGTTGGTGCCTGACGGCGAGACAAATCGAGATGGGGACCAGAATCTTGAGATCGATCTCAAATGGAAAACAAAACCTCGGATAGCGGCACTATTAACAACTATGCGAAATTCTTGAAATCTTATCTTTTAAAAAGTTTCGGGATCAAGGGCTCAGGATGATCAAGCGGCCTGAAGAAGTACGAAGGTTCTGAGATTGATCTCCTCCCGTAATGGAGAAACTTGAAAAGATTGAGCGATGGCGTCAAAATTTTTCGATGGATGAAACGACAATCCATGGAAGGACCATTCTTGGTAGAAGATACAAAACACTCGACCCTCATGACCTCCCATGGACCTGTGAATGAAAAATTAACCATGACAATTGGATATATTTGCCCAATATGTTTAATTTTTTGTTTTGATGTTATGCATTATTTTATGCTTATTTAAATTGTGTTTAAATTTGCAATGCATGAGAAAATGTTTTTGAAAAATCTCACTTTCGAAAATTACTAAGTATGCTTAAACAATTAATTGATAATTTTATGAATAATAAAATTGAATTAACTTTGACCTCCATGATTTATTTATTTGTGAATTCTTTTGGAGAAATTCCCTTAGGACGGTCAAAAAAATAGTTTTCACATGAATAAATTCCAAATGGATGATTGTGGATTATTACTAGTGGCGACGATGACCCTCAAGACGAGGCTCGTTCAAAGCGATAAATAATAATTTCGTATTTAATCATGGTTATTACTTAGGTATAAAATTGATATGCATATACTTTCCTATCAAGTCCATGTCAATTTTATATTGGTCAAGTGGGAGCCAACTATTAATCTAGTTATTAAAGGTTTGTAATCGTTCTTGTTTGTAACTCAGGACATCTTTTGAATGTGTTTAAATAATGACCCACCCCACGTGGGCTTATTTAAAATTTTTTTGAGATGTAAAAAATCTCATTGATGCATGTTCATATTTTTTTTTTAGATTTTAATATGAAACATGTGATCGAACCTTGTGATATATTTGTGCTTATGCATATTATTATTTATTTCAGTTCATCATATCGCAACCTTTTAATCCACTGTTCAATATACTTAAAGACAATTTGCTTACTGGTGAAAACTATTTTGATTGGATATACAAACTAAAACCTGTCCTAGCCGCATCACCTTCCAAATGGGTACTTGATACACCAAAACCCAAAAAACCAGCTAAGGACGCCGGAATATGGGACGAGATGTTATATGGTGAATGGGAGCTGGCAAATGAATTCATGAAGGATACAATTCTGGCACTTATGTCAGATGCGTTGAAACGCCTTCACCAAGAATATGAGTCAGCTACAGACATCTTACAGAATCTCGAAGCGATGTTTGCACATCAGACCCATATGGCAATCCAAAGTGTGAAGCAAGAAATTCTTTTGAATTAAAATGGAAAAAGGACGATCGCATGTTGTTAAGGCAAAGACGTTCTCTTAGGTTATGGTGCTATTTGAGGAGCTTGAGGTCCTCGGCATGTTAGGAGTTTCAAAAAATGTGATTTCAAGACTAAGATTGATTTCATTCTCCAATCCTTACCAAAGAGCTATAATCACCACTATCTTGAGTATCTATTGGAAGATCTAGATTTTATAG
Source organism: Stenogyne calaminthoides (assembly GCA_037126765.1). Classification (NCBI taxonomy): domain Eukaryota; kingdom Viridiplantae; phylum Streptophyta; class Magnoliopsida; order Lamiales; family Lamiaceae; genus Stenogyne; species Stenogyne calaminthoides. The sequence continues at coordinate 23,673,467 of JBBCBC010000010.1, read as the reverse complement.
TGGATGATCTTGTAATTGCTCTCACTTTGGTTGAAAGGGAAAGGGAGCGCGAGGAAAAGAACTTGGGAAAACAGAAATCTTCTTTTTATCCTAGATCAAGTGGTGATAAGGATGATGAAAAGAGAAGAAAGTTGAACCAAGCAAACTCAACATCAAATAAGAGCTTGGAATCAAGAATGAGGAAAGTTTTGGAAAGCGGCAGAGTAGGACACCCGAGGTCAGCCTGTTCCAATCCCAAAAGGAATGGAAAGAAAGGTAATTCTCACGCACTAGTTGTTGAAACTTGCTTAGCGGCTTATGCCTCCCATTTATGGGTGGTGGATCTGGGATCCAAGATCATGTATGTTTCACTTTACAGGATTAAAAAAGCGGACCCGGCAACTTAGTGGGAGTGAGATCCTCATCATGGAAAGCGTCTTCTGAAATTGGCAAAAGAAGTAGTGGGAGAAGTGCACCTGTCCTTTGAAGACGTAGTTTTAATTTTAAGAGATGTATTTTTTACGTTCGAATTTTAGAAAGAACTTAATTTAGGTTTCTAAACTTTACCTTGATGGATATTCGGTTACTTTTGATAAAGTTGTTACCATTTCTCTTTATGATAAATTTATAAATCATGGAACGTTGTCAAGTAATCTCTATACAATTAAATAGGGATGCACACCACTCAATTTAAATGCATCCTATAACACATCAATTGTTTCCAACAAAAGAAAAAATGTTCATCGACGTGAACGATCAAAACACTTCTATGGCATCTAAGATTGGGACATATTAATCCAAAAGAGGATCCAAATGTTGGTAGAAGAGGCGGTTCAATTGGAGTCTCTCCAAGTTGAACCAATTCCAACCCGCGAATCATGTTTGGAGGGTAAAATGACCAAGAGGGCATTCGGAGCCAAGGGTAATAGAGCCAAAGAAGTGTTAGAAATCGCTCACACAGCGTATGTGGTCCAAAGCAAAGAGGAGGTTATGAGTATTTCATCACTTTTATTGATGACTACTCGAGGAGGTAATAAGTTATATTTTTCCTTATGAAGCATAAACTGAGACCTTTGAGAAATTCAAAGAATTTAAGGCTCAAGCAAGAGAATCATAGGGAAAAACGTATCAAGTCTCTACGATCCGATCGTGGAGGCGAAAAAAAGTACCTCAAATGATGAGTTTTTAAACTACTGAAAGGATGAAGGGATTGCATCCCATCCCTAATCGCACTTAACCCTCAACAAAATGGGGGTTGCAGAGCGATAAGAAACATAACTCTTTTGGAAATGGTTAGATCAATGATGATTTATGCGGATCTTCCCAAGTCGCTTACGGGGGTCATGCCTTGGAAACAGCGGCTTACATTCTGAACTTGGTGCCATCCAAATCGGTTCCCAAAACTCCCAAAGAATTGTGGACCGGGTGCAAGCCCAGTTTGAGACACATGAGAATTTGGGGGTGTCCGGCCTACGTGTTGGACAAGGAAGCCGGGAAATTGGATCCTCGATAGTAATTAAGGTTGTTTTAGGATACCCCGAGGGAACAAAAGGGTGTATGTTCTATTAAAATTGTTTAAGATCAAAAGGTGGTAATAAGCACCCACTTTAGATTTTTGGAAGAAGACTATATGAACGAAAGAAGACCCAGAAGTGAGATTACCTTAAATGAGCTAATGGGGCTAACCTCGTTGCCAATTATACAAGATGATATACCAAACGACACACTTACACAACCGGAACCTCGTCGTAGTGGGAGGGTTGTAAAACAGCCCGAGAGATTCATGGGGATAGTAGAGTCCCTCGGACTTGATTCCCGGTCCAAGACATAAGTTTTAATCGGACTTTCCATGGACATATGATGAGGCAATCCAAGACAAGGATGCACGGTTTCTTGGCAAAAGGCAATGAAAGAAAGAGATGGGGTCTATGGATCATAACAGAGTGTGGGGAGCTAGTCGAACCACTTAATGGGGTCAAACCTATTGGTTGCAAGTGGGTATACAAGAGAAAGAGGGGATTTGTTTCCTATTTTTTGGCGGGAAGGTGGAAACCTTCAAGGCAAGGCTTGTGGCAAAAGGTTATACTCAGAAAGAAGGGATCGACTATGAGGAAACCTTTTCACCTGTAGGAATGCTCAAGTCCATCCGGATTCTCTTGTCGATTGCTGCGCATCTCGATTTTAAAATCTGGCAAATGGATGTCAAGACAGCTTTCCTTAATAGAAGTCTTGATGAGGAAATCTATATGCAACAACCCCAAGGCTTCATTGAAAAGGGCCAAGAACACCTATTTTATAAGCTCATGAAGTCCATTTACGGACTCAAACAGGCATCCAGAGCTTGGAACCAATGTTTTGATCATGTTATAAAGTCTTATGGGTTTGATCAAAATGAGTTCGAAAGTTGTGTGTACAAAAAGCGTGTCAGAACTGCATTGGTATTCTTAGTACTATACGTAGATGACATTCTGTTCATCGGGAACGATGTAATGGTGTTATCGGACGTAAGGGCATGGCTTTCAAAACAGTTTGATATGAAGGACTTAGGGGAAGCCGGGCACATCCTTGTGATCAAGATCACTCGAGATCGCAAGAAAATGATGATAGGCTTTTCGCAAGCTTCATACATAGACACTATCTTGAAACGATTCAGCATGCAGGATTCCAAGAAAGGCTTCGTACCTTTCAGACATGGAATCCATCTATCCAAGAAAATGTGCCCTAAGACACATAGGGAGATAGATGACATGAAAGACATTCCTTATGCTTCGGCTGTAGGAAGCCTTATGTATGTAATGCTGTGCACGAGACCGGATATCTGCTTTGTCGTTTGTATGGTGGCAAGATATCAAAGTAACCCGAGGAAAGAACATTGGACGGCAGTTAAAAACATTCTGAAGTATCTGAAAAGAACTCGAGATAGAATGTTGGTTTATCAGTCAGATAGTCTAATCCCCATAGGCTACACGGACTCAGATTTCCAATCAGACTTAGATTTCAGAAAATCTACCTCCGGTAGTGTGTTTTGCATGGGGGGAGGAGCCATGACATGGAGAAGCGTTAAGCAGAAATGCGTCGCAGATTCTACCATGGAAGCCGAATATGTAGCTGCTTGCGAGGCAGCGAAAGAAGCGGTTTGGCTCAAGAACTTCCTAGTGGACTTGGATGTAGTTCCGAATTTTCCCAGCAGAATCACTATTTATTGTGACAATGCCGGAGCAGTTGCAAATTCAAGGGAACCAAGAGCCCACAAGGCCAGCAAATATATTGAAAGGAAATACCATCTTATACGAGATATCGTTAAGCGAGGAGATATAGAGGTGGCAAAGATCGCGTCAGAAGATAACCTAGCTGATCCATTCACAAAGGGTCTGCCTCATAATACATTCGAGAGACATGTGGAAGGGATGGGTGTCAAGACCGTTGCCAATCTGCTTTGAGTATAAGTGGGAGACATTATTAGGTTCGTGTAGGTGACATTATATGTCACGGATCTACACGAGACATGTTGTAGTATACTTAAAAGCAGACTTTGAGTATAAGTGGGAGATTGTTGGGATTATACTGGAAAGTATGCTTTTACTTTGTATAATCAAACTGAATTTCAGACTTATTTTTTGAATTAAATTGTTTATCACTGATGTTGTAAATATCATCGAATGTTACATATATTTACTGCATAACTGTTCAATAAATAGTACGTCGTGTTACATTGTAGTTAATTTAGTGATACCAGATCACAGAAGATTAAATTGACAGTCCCTTGTAACCAAATGTAAACCATTCACGACCTAGATGGAAATGAACAATCCATCGTGAAAGGTTGAAGTGTAACGCTCAGATTGGCTTGTCTTGACCAAGAGATTACACTAGTGCATGTCTAGTGCACTGAAGAGGACCTACAGGAGGACAAATTCTTCAGAACTGAACTAGGAAGAATTAGACCTCAATGGTTCGTTATTTCTTAATCTTCGTCCAATAAATAGGATCGCGTGTGGTTAGTAAGTATTACTCTGACTTATTACTGGTAGAGAATCAACGAGATTCAATACTTTATATCTTGGGTAATATTATTGGTCACAAGCGTTGCTAAGATTTAATAAGGAGAATCGTGTGCAAGTACACTTGTTCGATTTGCCCCCTTGGGAGGTTCATAAGTTTTATCATACCAAATCTTTCAAGTGGAACTAGTTTCCGGTATGAGTAATAATGTTGAACCGTTCCTTTACCAAGGATAAAAAGATATTAATTAATGGAAAGCTATTTCAGTGGCTTGAATTAATTAATGGGCTAGATAATCTTAAACACAGAAAATAATAACCGGGAGCCATATTGACTATAATATGGGTTAAGATGGATAGTGCAATATTAATTATGTAGGGCTTGAATAATATTGTGGCTCAATATTGATAATTCAAGATCCATTGGAAGATCCAATCTTAATTCTCCTAAAGGTCCCCCAAGTAGCCCAACATAAAGTTTAATAACTGAAAAAGGTGTTTAAAAATAAAATAAATTTTGTTGCCTATTTTTCCTTATTTTTTCGAAAATTATGAATAAAAGGGGAGAAAGATTTTCTTTGAATTTTTTTATGGAATGAAGATATGTATTCTTGGAATACAAGATTATCTCATTAAATTCAAGAAATCTCCCACTTGGTTATTCATATTTGAATTTTTTGAAATTTTTGATAATTAAGGGAAGATATTATGGAAGATATTATGGAAGATATGTATTTCTTGAAATACAAGTATATCTCATAAATTCAAGAAGATCCAAATCTTGGATTGTTGTCTCTTGTTTTTCGAAAATATTGCCATAACAAGATGAGGTGGAATTTTTGTTGAATATTTTAATTATGGAGAAAATAATATAGGAGATATATTCAAGATTTCTTGGAGATCAAGAAAAGATTTTTCCACATTATTTTTCCCCAAATTTTCGACCACCACCCATCTATAAATAGGGGATGATTCTTTCATTCCCAAGTACAATTCCATGTGCTGGAAAAATTAGTAAATTCACAAAAGTGGTGCAACAAAGTTTATTTTTCCTTTTTGTTAATTATTCACGAGTATCCTTCCACCGGATTGTCGAGCAAGGACTAGGGAATACTTGGGAAGGTCTTTTGGTGTGTTTTCATCGACGAGACCATTGCCATTCCAAGAGGTACGTTCACGTAAACTCGTAGTAATTCCGCATGCGTAGGATTTACTTGAACTGTTTATATGCATGATTTGTTGTTGAATTATTATATGAATTATTATAGGATTAATTCATGCTAGTAATAATTATCAGAATTAAATTTTTATTTAAATATTCATCCCGAATAGATCCGGGCAATTCGTTCCCCAACATTACAAAGTTGATGGGCAGCCCATGTAGCTTGTAAATGACATATGTGTGTGGGAAAGGGCTATAAAATGAGAGTATTTAGTGAACCTATCAACAATCACCCAAATAACATTCTTACCCCAAGAATTAGGAAGGCCCTCTATGGAATCCATGGCTATGTGAGTCCAGGCTTGATCTGGAACAGGCAAGGGCTGTAGTAGACCAGGATAAAGCCCAGGATTAGACTTATTTTTAGCACAAACTTCACAGCTCTTAACCCACTTAAGCACATCCTCTTTCATTTTTGGCTAGAAAAACAACCTCTTGAGCCTTTGGTAGGTACAAGTAGCACCTGAATGCCCTCCATATGGAGTTAGATGCATCTCAGAAAAGATAGTACCCCTTATTCCTTGATTATAACCAATGACTAGCCTCTTTTTGTATCTGATTATTCCCTCAGTGACTTGGAAAAGTGGGTAAGTTGTAGGATTCTCTGCCTTAGTTTTGATGATGTTATGAACAAACTCATCATTGTCATAACTAAGTAGTACATGTTCTATCCACTTAGGGGTAACTGTGGATAAAGCAGTACAACTTATTTCCTCAAAATCCCTTCTGGACAATGCATCCGCTGTATTGTTTTCAATTCCTTTCTTGTATTGGATTTCATAGTCCAATCCCAGTAACTTAGTGATCCATTTATGCTGCATTGGAGTCACCACCTTTTGATCCAGAAGGTGTTTCAATGATTGTTGATCAGTTTTGATAACAAACTTGTGACCCTGTAAGTAATGCTTCCATTTCTGAACTGCCATTAAGACAACTAGGAATTCTCTTTCATATATAAAAAGAGCTTGATTTCTAGGACATAGAGCCTTCCTCATGTAAGCCAAAGGTCTGACTTCTTGCATGAGTGCAACCCCTATTCCTTTCCCACTTGCATCTGTCTCTACAATAAACTTCTTTGAAAAATCAGGTAGAGACAACACTGGAGCAGTAACCATTGCTTCTTTCAACTTGCTAAAAGCATCTTCAGCTTCAGGGTTCCACCTGAAGTTGTCTTTCTTGAGAAGGGGAGACAAAGGTTTGCTGAGCATTCCATAACTTCTCACAAACTTCCTATAGTAACCAGTTAACCCCATAAATCCTCTCAATTGTTTGATGGTTTTAGGCTTAGACCAATTCACCATACATTCAATCTTCTCTGGGTCAGTAGCCACTCCCATATCAGAAATAATATGACCCAAATATTCCACTTTGTTCTGCCCAAACTGACATTTACTCCTCTTTGCATAAAGCTTGTGTTCCCTTAGAAGTTGTAGGACAACTTCTAAGTGATGCAAATGCTCCTCCATAGATGAGCTATAGATCAAAATACCATCAAAGAACACTAGAACAAACTTCCTCAAATAATCTCCAAACACCTAGTTCATTAATGATTGAAAGGTAGCTGGAACATTGCAAAGCCCAAATGGCATAATTAGGAACTCATAGTGCCCATTATAAGTCCTAAAAGTTGTTAAGTACCTGTGCTCCTTGTTCATGAGTATCTGGAAGTAACCAAATCTCAAGTCAATCTTAGAGAAGACCTTAGCTCCTTGTAGCTCATCAAGTAGTTCATCTATAATAGGAATTGGATAGTTATGCTTAATGGTGAGTTCATTAAGATATATGTAATCCACACACATTCTCCATGACCCATCCTTCTTCTTAACTAGGATAACAGATGAGGCAAAGGGACTCTTACTGTTCTGGATCACTCTAGACTTGAACAAATCTTTCACAATTTTTTCTATCTCCTCCTTATGTGTGTGTGAAGTTCTATAAGGGTACTGTTGCTTAGGCACACTCCCAGGCGTAAGCAATATCTGATGTTCCACCCTTCTTTCAGGTGGCAACTCAACTGGTTCCTCAAATACATCATGGTATGAGTGTAATAACATCTGTAACTTTGAATTATCTTCCTTGTGAGTTACTTGTATTGAAGTAACCATATATACTTCCTCAACATCCTTAGCAGCCCCTAAGTGAACTAACTGGTAGAGTTCACTCTCAGATAGTAATTGACAATTAGCTGATGAGGTCAATGCTTGTAGTTTGACCCCCTTCCCCATCAGATTAACTGAAAAAGTCATATTTGCATAATCCAATTCAATTGGAGTACAAAACTTGAGCCAATCTCCTCCCAAGGTAAGATCACACCCTTCATTTTCTAGCAACCTTAGTAGATAACTGAATTGGTGACCTTGCATACTCCATGTGAATGGCTTGACCTGTTGTGAGCTAACCAGCCTATGCCCATTAGCTACCTTGACCAATATAAGCTTAGCTGGAACAATGGGGCAATTGAGCCTTTTAGCAGTAGCAGCTTGCACAAAGCTGAGTGTGCTACCAGAGTCAATAAGAATGTGAAGCTTTTGGTTGTTGTACTCACCAAACAACCTCAAAGTGGTATCTCCATCTTCCCCAGAAAGAGCATTCAGAGATATCTGAATTTCTTCCATAACATCAACACGAAATACAGTTTTGTCTTCCAATTCTGACTCCATCCTATCAGAATTGGAAACATGTAGGTTATCTTCTGCTTAAACTTGTGACCATAAACAAATGGTTCATCACAGTTGTAGCAAATCCCCTTCTCCCTCCTAGCAGCCATCTCAGCTGATGTGAGAATTTTGAATGGTACCTTTGAGTTTGAATTAAGTACCTTAGTAGAGTTTCCAGTAGTGAACTCCCTTTCTTCTATGGTGATGAATTAGAGTTAGGATTAGGGTTAGGGTCCTAGGAAAGGGCCTACGTTTTTTAGTTAGAGCAGTTGTAGTCTGATCTTGTTTCCTTCCTAGCTTGATAGCATGCTCTAGATTGTTAGGCTCAAACATAGAAATTGTTGATGGCAACTAATCATTGAGGCCTCCAATGAAACTAGCCACAAAGTAGGCTTCAGAAAAAACATCCCCTAGTAACCAATAGCATACAAGCCTTTAGTTCTTCAAACTTATCCACATACTCTTCATAGTTACCAGTTTGTTTGAGCTTGTTGAATTCAGAAATCACAGATGAATCCCGATTTCCTCAAATCTAGTGGATAATATGTCAATAAACTGCATCCAAGTGAGCTCTATGTTTCTTTGATTAAAGTTTTGAACCCATAGAACAGCTTTTCCCTCAAAATGAATAGATGCAAGAGTAATTTTCTGTTGATCAGTCATATTAGGCATAAGTTTGAAATAACCATTGCACTTAAGAATCCATGATCTAGGTTTAGATCCATCAAACCTAGAAAATTCAATTTTAGGTACTGGGTTATGAAAATTATATCATCAGTGAGGAATTTATGTCTAGGAGTCTCCTGGAACTGATGTATAGGAGTTGGACCAGAAAAACCTTGATTAGGGCTTCCCAGAATAGAACCCCCAGATCCTTGCTCTTTTCCTTTATCCATGTTGCTCAGCTGTAATTGCAACATTGCTAGAGTTTTAGCAAAGTTGTCAAACTTCTCCTCCATCTTAGTTGTTAGTCCCTTTATTCCATCTGATAATTTTCCCTTTGCTGCCTCCTTTTTAGGGTTTCAGTTTGAAATAGTGTCTCTAATTTTTTGTGTGATTCTTGCATCTCTTTCAAGCGGGTGCCCTCAGCCATAATGAAGATCAAAGGCTCTGATTACCAAATGTTGTGATTCCTATTTTTTGTAATTTTCATGTAAATATTTTTGGTAATTTTATGGGAATTGTATGAATTTTCACATGAACACACAATAGCTTGAATAAGAAGAAATTGAGAAAGATGAGAGAGAAATTGAGGGAGAGAGAGAGATGCAGGTTAATTTCTGATAACATTCACCAGCCCGCAGACATTGTTTTGTAACAACTTGTGGGGACCACCACAAATGCCAATTTTAGGAAACATAAGGACTAGATAATAAAATAAGTTTGCAGGTTATTAATAAATAAAAGCCCACTCAGATTATTTAATTTGGGCAATCATTAACCGGCCCAAATGCTTTGTTCTTTTCTTTAGTGCAGCCCACTTGATCCATAGCCTTAATTCCCTCATTCAGACAACCTGTAGCCAAACACTTTGACTTTGTGCCCTGAGCTTCAGTTCCCACGAAAACCCTAGTATCTTCCTCCTACTGTTTTCCTCCGGTTGAAACCACCACCGACGCACTCCCCTCCATTCCCATGACACAAAGTCAACGAAGAGATGAATCAGAGGAACAAATTAGAGATTGAACCTTCTAAATTCAATACTCAAATTTGAAAAAATAAAATTGTAAATCATTTTTCGTGTTTTAATATTAATTCACGAGAATTGTACTTACCAATTTGGCACGCCTGGTGGGACCAACTCTACCTCTCATCCATTATCTTCCAAAGAAAGCTTCAACATAATCAACATGTCTTCTTGTAAGATCTTCCACATAAAGTTCGATTCTTTAGACACTTCAGAGGCCAATGTTGTTACTCTGAGCATATCAAGAAGATTAAGCTTTGGATCTACTTCAGGAGTTAACCCTTCGGTTGGAACCACTGCGAACAAACCTCATCACAATGCTGAAAGTGATGAAGATTAATCAACGAGTTCCACTCCTCAATCCTCTTCAACTTCGAACAGTTATGATGACAGGTGTCTTAACCATTGAAGATCAACTTGCTAACTTGACTAAAGCCATCGAGGGACTCACAAAGCACGTACAAGATCGAGACTCCCAAATTTCCTATTTGATGAGTAGGGCGTAAAACGACGAGCTATGCAACCAGAAATCAAGTTGAGAAGCACGACGATGGAGAAACCTTAACCAAACATCAGGGCGCAGAAACCAAGCCAACTGCAAAAGAGTTATAGATTTCTTCTGGCGGGGGAATCAATGTTGACCAATTTAAGGAGCTCATTTTGGAGAAGATAAAAGACAAATTTGAAGATTGATCGAAGTCATCCTTCACCTACACCAAATCATATACTAAAAGAATCGATAGCTTGAAGATGTCAGCTGGATACCAACCACCGAAGTTCCAACAATTCGATGGCAATGGTAACCCAAAACAACACGTGGCTCATTTAGTTGAAATGTGTAATAAAGACGGGTACTTCGATCTAGAAGCCAACTCTATTGATAGTGGGGATCAAATAAAATAAGAATTTTTTAACCGCTTCTACAACACTCAAAGGACGATTAACACGGTTGAACTGACTAACACTCGTCAATGGAAAGAAGAAACTGTAATCGGTTATATTAATTGATTGAGGAACTTGAGTTTGAACTGCAAAGACAAATTTTTTGAGGCTTCTGCAAACGAAATGTGCATCCAAGACATGCAATGGGGTCTCCGCTACATTCTTCAAGGAATACGACCAAAAACCTTTGAAGAGTTAGCAACAAGCGCTTATGACATGAAGTTAAGCATGACCGCAACTAGAGCTGAAGGACCACCAGTTCGAGAATTTCGAGACAAGGGGCAAAAGGGTTCGACTTTGAAAGATATGCGACAAAGACAATATCAGTTCTTAGACTCTGATGTCTCCAGAATATTTGATGAATTGTTCGATGCAAAATTCATTGAGAGGCCAAAGATGAAACGACCTAAAGAAGCGGGAAGAACTGATGACCCAAAGTACTTTAAGTACCACTGATTAATTGGTCACAAAATTCAAAATTGCTTCATCTTCAAAGATAAAGTTATGCAATTAGTTGAAGAGGCGAACGAAAGTTCTCGAAGCAAAACCTCCTTGACAAGAGACTAATCTGTCTGAAATACTCCTTGATACGAGCTAAAACTATCAAACAAATTCAAGTGAAATGCTCCTTGATACGAGTGAAAACTATCAAACAAATTCAAGTGAAATTCTCCTTGACATTCTTCAAACATTCCAAGGCGTTCTTCACAAAATTTGAAGACGTTCATCTAGAAAGTCTCCAGAAACGAAGTTCGATTCAAAACAAGACATCAAGTCCTTGGATCGACTTTTCAAATTCACAACTTCAACTCTAGACAAGATTAAGGCGGGGACCGCTCCAAAAAGTCATCCAAGTCAAGATCAAAATCAACGAAGAGAAAAATTGGAGGAACGAATTAAAAATTGAACACGCTAAATTCAATACTTAAATTAAAAGAAATAAATTTGTAAATCATTAATTCACGAAAATTGTACTTATACGAGCAATACCATCTCATCTATTATTAAACTACTACTACAAACTGTGGGATCCACCCTTTTAAGAAAAGAAAAAAAAGTGTTTTCCTTAATTTCCTCTTGTAGGAAACGCAGAAAAGTACCCGGCAACAGGCAATTAATTATTGTTGGTTTCACAACTCACAATACTTAACTGGTAACTGTTAGTTGTCCAAATAAACTAACACGCACGTCACTTGTAATGGAAGCGTATATTGCAAGGCCAACATGTCATTTAAATTATTGAGGGATACATTGTGGTGGGAGACATTAAAATTTACGGATTAATCACAAATAAATATTCAAATTTGGTTAATGAATAATTTATATTTAATTAAAGTTGAAAAACAAGGCTATGTGTGTCACTCTTTTTTTATCCACGCTCATCAATAGACGATGTAAATTATGATAATATTGAACCCAAAAAAATCTTGAAGGAGATAAAAGAAAGATTGTGATAGTAATGCGTCTCTTCAGAGGTGGTTAGAAGATTCTAGACCATTTTTCAGTTATTGTTATTGGCTAGGTCTTGTATACACCCGGGTGCACCGTGCAATCATAGTGCATTTTAAAGCGTGCAACTTGCTATACTGAAAAGTGCGATTTATTTAAATAGAAAAGTGCAACTGCTAATATGTGAACATAGTTGCATGCTTCTGTTTGGAATAGTTGCACGATTCTGTTTTGTATAGTTGCACGCTTTTAAAATGCACTATGAATGCATGGTGCATCCGGGTGCACATGAGACTCACTCATTGTTATTTGAAAATTTTGTATATGTAGTTTATTTATCTTGGTTAAACATTATAACCAAGATTATTCTTTAATAAAATTTTCCTTTTTTTTTTGATAAAAAAAATAATAATATTGAACAAATTCTATATTTATTTCGTTATATTAATATATATCAAGTAATTAAAGTATAGAGTGATTAAAAAATATGACTTATATTCTTAAAGAATTTTAGTTGCGTAATAAAAGAATACAATTTATTATTACAAAAAGGGTACTATTCGTAATATTGAATTATATGATTTATATGTATTGGTAATTGTAACTGAAGGGTATTAGTCGTGATAATTGAATAGTAAAATCTATAATATTAAAAAATGTGAAATAATATTTAATTGGAGATACTTAAAACGAAGAGGCACTCTTGTGTGAGACGGTCTCATACATGAGACGGGTCTCATATTCAACCCATCTAAATACTAACCTGACCCATTTAACAAAATCCTTGTTATACCCTTAATGGGTTGAAGGAAAATAAACAATCCGAAAATTAAAAAAGAGAACGATGAACGAGAATCACAATCTCAGATCTTCATCCACAATTCTTCTCTGACTGTAAGGACGCGAAAGGATCATGATTTCTCTTCAATCCTCGCAATTCAATTTTTATCCCTCAGTTATTCTCTGATCGTACAGACGCGAAGTGGAAGGAATCACGATTCAATTCTTCATCCCTCAATTATTTTTTGATCGCGAGCGACCAGCTTTCTAATCTTCTTTCCTACGAGCCGCCTCAGAACACTGTAACCGTCGATTCTCCAATCCTAACCTTAAATCTGGAACAACATCGTATGGAAAGAAGCTGCAAAGGCGGAAGTCGAGTAACTTGAATGATAAGACTGGATGTTTGGAGAAATTGCTTCAGTAGGGTAGGAAATGGACATGGTGAGGGTGCTTGAAGAAGCGCACAAGTACATCAAGTTCCTCCAAGCGCAGATTAGCGTGTTGCAATTGATGCCTCGTGAAAGCGTCGCCACCATTTAGGCGGTGCATCGAGTGGTGGGGGCGGAGATTTGGGGAGGCTGAATAGGCAATAGTTGTTGTAGGTGGTGATGAACTCTCCGACGGCTCAAACAAGATTACTATGAAGAGTATTAATGTTTCTCAAAGGTGTCATTCTTCAGTTACAAAGTATAGGGAGCATCGAGAGTATTTCTTTTGGATTTAGGGTATCATTTTTTACATCTGGAGTATCACTACTTTTTGTGAAATAGACAATACCTGAAACTAACCTAAAAAAATAACTCAAATATGGAGTACATGTGATTCAAAACAAATATTTGAATATTATCACTCAGAAGTACCAGTTTATAATTTTAGAGTATCACTTTTTAATTCAGAATATCACTATTTCTTGAAGGTAATAATACTTAAATTTAGAACAGGTCAAGGTACAACTCGAGTGTGGAATAAATAGCAACTTGAAAATAAATAGTGGAATCATGTTGATCTTTAGTTTCAAAATGTTTGGAGTATCAGTTTATGGTTCGAGAGTATCACGTCTTGGTTCAAGAGTATCACTTATGAATTACAAGTACAATTACTTTTGAAAGGACAAATTAAAAGTGATGTATGAATACAAACCATACTTAAATTGATTAAATAAGATATATAACTAATTTCACTACATAGTTCCAAAAATCTTTGAGTATCGTTTTATGGTACAAAAGTATTACTCTTGAATTCAGAAGTGTCATTGTTTTATGGAAGTGATGTCGAATATTAAAGAGTAGTGATATTTAAAATTGATCTGAATACAACCTAAATGGCTACATATTAGAGTATATGTTACTTTAAAACATAGTACCACTCTATATTTGTCAATTATCGAGAGTATCATCCGTTGATTCAAGGGTATCAATTTTTGGTTCAAAGGCATCACTCCTTTCTAAAAGACAAATAAGAAGTGATGTAGTTCTAATTAAACCACTCTCGTATCTCTTCTCTTAAAAAACCACATATAACATAAAGTCCACAATTATAAGTTCTCAATGAACAATAATCAACTCTCAAGACTTTCTTTATTACATTAAAAATTCATAAAACTCTAATAAAATTTTTTTTTTTTTTTAATTTAGGAGTATCACTTTTAATTCAAAAGTACAACTCTTTTTAAAAAAGAAATAATACTTAAAACTGATCAATGTACAAGTCAAACGTGGAGTACAAGTTAATTTAAAAACAGATCTTGGAATAGTTTCATTCTTTACTTCAAAAAATTCCAGAAGTATCATTTTAGGGTTCAACAGTATCACCTCTTGGTTCAGGAGTATCACTTAATGAATTTAGAAATACAACTACTTTTTAAAAGATAAATACGAAGTGATGTCTAAATAAAAATGATCTTGAAATTGATTAAAACAAATATTGAAAAATTATCACCTTTGTATTTCTAAAAGTCCTAGAGTATCAAATTGCAGTTCGAGAGTATCACTTTTGAATTCAGAAGTGTCATTATTTTGTTGAAGTTGTCTAAATAATAAAGAACAATTGATACTTGAAATTGATCTAAATACAACTCAAATGCCTAAATATTAGAATACATGCTAATTTAAAACATACAATGTAGATCTGTAGGTGCAAAATATCGAGAGTATCACATGCTGATTCAAGAGTATCATTTTCTAGTTAAAGACCCTTTTTTTTTTTTAAAACAATAATGAAGTGATACTTAAAATATATCAAATTATTCTTATGTCTCTTCTTTCAAAAAGTACATATAGACATGAACTGCACAATAATAATTTCTCAATGCACAATAATCAACTCTCAAGACTATTATTATATTACATTAAAATTTTTCGTGAAGCTCTAAAAAGTCCAACATTCCTTCTTCTTCTTCTTCTTGTGCTCTAGTGTCTCTCGTTTTCTCCGGGTCTTTTGATTTCTTCTTGTAAACCATATATTTTTCATCATTTCTTGTGCTTTGTGCTTTAAAATTACCTGTAAATATAAATACTCAATATGAAGATAAAAATAAAGCCGATAGTTTAGATAATAGAAACAACATCTACCAGTAATGTTTATATTCAAGCCCTTTATGGGAAACACTACCTGAACAAAGGGGCGTGGTTCTAGATTATCAATAGTCAGGTTTGACATGGTAAACAAAAAAAACTGTGAGATATTGAGGCTTCTCATTCCTAACACCAAATTTGGAGTTCTTATTCCAGGTAACAACATAAGGATGAACCAATATATATAACAACATAGATAAATCCTCGGTACACAATTTGGAGTGAATGCATATATTCATTAAAAAGAACAATGGCTAAATACATTTACATCCAAGAGCGAAAAACACAAGTAGGACTAATGAAATTAATTTAACGCAATTAGGAACAAAAATTCATTTAATTAGGGTGTGCCTTTACACCATCTAAAAACCAATTAATTTAACCACTACAGTTTCTCATTTCCAATACCAAATTTGGAGTTCTTATTTCAGGTCGGATAGACCAATATGTAAACAAACCAAGTAGCTAATGAAGTTTTTATCTAAATATTGTTGATAGCTAGTAAAATCGGATTAATTATGTTGAATATGGCTTTTGTGGTAACTAACTAATCAAACAATGAATCATCAAATGATTGAAAGTTATGAACTCAAGTATTGAAAGCAGTAAATAAAAGTGCACGGAGACTAGAGCAAATTTTGCCTCTTGTATTGATCTTTTTTCGGACCTTTTTTGGGTCTTAAGTGCCCATATTTATACTACATGGGAGAATGCATTTCACTCTCTGTTTTTCTTGTCGGGACATCAAATGGTCAAACTTCCATTTAATGACCGGTACTTCATTTTACATTAATTTCCGACATCTACTGGGAGCTCTTGAGAGCTCGTCTTAGTTAGCGGCGTGACACCTGGAAGGTCCTTGAATCCTTTGTCGTAGTTCTCTGACCTTTCCCCAAACTGCGTAACCAATGTTGTCGTCTTGTAGCTCAAGCCATTGACTTAGCCGCATTTGGAGGGTTTTCTTGACTTAGTACCGCACTGTGACATTAATTCCCTTATGTACAAGTGAGCTCCTAGCGGACATTGTACATGATGTACCTTCTGGACGAGCTTGGATAAGAGACCTCCTGTAGAGTGCTTTCCGAGCGAGCTCAATGAGAGCTCATTGAACTAGCTAGTTGGTTAGCTCTATGAGCGAGCTTAATAAGAGCTCTATGAGGAGCTCATAGTGAGCTAGTCTGAGCTCATTGAGCGAGCTCATAATGAGCTCTTAACCCTTGTTGTTTTCATAAAACTTTCTAAGAGCTCTATAGCGAGCTACTTGGGGGCGGCGACCTCGGCCTTTTCTTGGTGAGCTAGAGTCCATCTCAAGTGGCGAGCTCACTTAACATGGCTGAGATGGGCGATTCGGCCCAATTGTCCGATCGGACTCTTTATTAATGGATGCAATATTAATGGGCTTGGGTAGAATTAATAGTGACACAACAAATATAAAGCGACATTTTGTCGAACTGTTGATAAGCAATTATCAAGTAGCTCCGGAAGATGTTTGTAAGGAGAGAGCGAGCAAAATAAGGTTTACTCGATGGGGTGGAGCAGTTTGTTTGGTGAAGTGGAGCGAACTGGGTCAATTTTTATCGGCCGACTATGAGTGACATGAAATGAGTCAGGAGAGCATTATGGTGAAATTTTGAAGGTGGGCAAATGCGAAGATGTGTGGCGAGCTACTAATATATAATTACTTGGGCCGAACAGGATCAGAAGCGAATTGCTAATATAATGCCAGGTGAGGCGGCAAAGGCCATTTTGCTGGACCTTTACTGGCGAGAGACCTAGGCCATCTCTTTGGTAAGCAGTGGGCTGACCGACATGTGAATATCTATGGAGACATGGAGTGAACTCAGTGTAGACTTCCCTTGGGCCAATCTAATTGGCTAGCCGCGAGGGCTACTAATTGGACTGCATCATGGGCGAGGTTTCTCTTCAACTGAAAAAATATCACCACGATCTCCGCCTACCTCTGAGCGACATGGATCGTCGTGCGAGTGGAGCGGATGATGTGGGCCAAGTTGCGAGCTCATTGCGAGCCTTGGCGAGGTAGCCCATGTGTCGAGTTGCGAGCTTTGGAGTTGTGAGCTCTGGAGAGCTGCTGAGACTCGAGCTGTGGTGGGCCGACCACTGGCGAATTGCGGGATGTTGGAGAGCTCTGGAGTTGCGAGCTGTTGGCGAGCTCTGGAGTTGCGAGCTCTGGCGAGATGGGGTTGTTAATTAAATGGGCAAACTAGCGAGATGGTGTGAGCTAAGAGTCGACACATATGGCAATGAATCCATCTGAGTTCTTGATCGATCTCGCCAATGGTAGTACAAAAATAAGTCTATTCTTTCACAATTAGAGAGCACCAAATGTGAGGACAGAACTGTTGATGTCCATGAGGTAAATGTAAAAATGGAGGAGGCCTTGCACTAGGGCTCCTGATAGCGAGCTCGGGTTAGATGGAGCTAGGCCATCCTTTTGGGCGATGCAGGTTTAGCTATTATCTTGTATTTTTTGGTGAGACCAGATGATTGAGATGGGCCTTGGTCGATGAGACCAGGCGAATGGACCTTTTTGGTGTTGCGTGGTTGGGCGAGCTCCCGTGTGAGGTTGGGTTAGTGCAATCTTGAAGTTTGATATTTGAAGCGATTGCAACGATAACTAGGGCTCTTGATAGTTGATAGTCGAGCCAATTGTTGATAGTTTATAGTTGCGACGTGAGGCGGGATGGAGCGAGTTGAGGAGGTAATACATTCCTGGTGGATCAGCGACGTGGGGCGAGGCGAGTTGCGGCCCAGGCCCTTGACAACGCGGCGAGCTAGGGCGAACAAGAGTTGGCGAGGTGCACGAGTGTTCTCCTACACCGGGTGAGCTTGGATAATTAGTCGGAAGCTGGACTTGCGGATTGGGCCGAACAGCGAGCTTGGCCGAGCTGCCACTGTATTGGGCGAGCTCGGGCCGCATCCAGTGAGCTCGGGCGAGTAGGTTGTTTCATTATCGAGCATCAATTTTATTTCGTCCATAACTTGAGCTCCGACCTCCGATTGAGTTGATTCTTTTTTTGTTGAGACCCTCATTTCTAGGAGTTTCACATGGATCAACCCTATGGTCGAGCTGCTACTACATTGGGCGAGCTCGGGCGAGCTCGGGCGAGCTCATGGCGAGCATCAGTTTTGTTTCGTCCATAACTTGAGCTCCCGACCTCCGATTGAGTTGATTCTTTTTTCTTTGTGACCCTAATTTCTAGGAGTTTCACGTGGCTCAACCCTATGGGCAATATGCTACTACATTGGGCGAACTCGGGCGAGCTTGGGCGAGCATCACTTTTGTTTTGTCCATAACTTGAGCTCCCGACCTCCGATTGAGTTGATTCTTTTTTTGTTCGACCCTAATTTCAAGGAGTTTCACGTGCTGAAACCTATGGGCGAGCTTCTACTACATTGGGCGTGCTCGTGCGAGCTCCAGCGAGCTCGGGCGAGCATCAGTTTTGTTTCGTCCATAACTTGAGCTCCCGACCTCCGATTGAGTTGATTCTTTTTTCGTTTCGATCCTAATTTCAAGGAGTTTCACGTGGTTCCACCAAATTTTCAAATATCATTCTAGATCAAAACAGTTTTTCAAATCAATTCTTGCTCGTGAGGCGAGCTCCAGGGCAAGGTTGGATGCGGGAAGCCCAAGATGGCGAGGTGGCGAGCTGCGACTCTGGCCGAGATGGAATGAGATCCGTCATGGTCATCATCTTGGTCTCTCGCGGCGAGAAGTTTTTCTTTGTGGCTTACCAAGGCGAGGTAGGCTGAGCTGCGACTTTGTCTGTGACGGGGGCGAGCTCGGCGAGCTAGGGTCCATTCAAACACATACTTCGGATTTGAGTTTTGAGTTCGGCCTTTCCAACACAATGTGTTTTTCACCTTTAACTCTTATAAGATCGCCTATCTTCCTTTCATTTTCCTTTTAACATTTCGCGGTCGTTGTTGAGGTTGCCTCATTTGGCAACAATGTCGAGGTTGTGCAGAGGGCAAGGTGGTCGTTGCCCCTGGCGAGATTGTTGGTGAACCTATTTATGTTCAAGAGAAATCCTGATACTTGATGTATTCTGAATGTTTCCTTCGTTTCAGCCGTATGTTGGCTTTGATCATGTCACATACTTTGCCTTGTAGTCGGTTAGCTTGTTCTCGATGAGCTGATATTTATTTTCAATGCCTTAGCATTTTTGCATATTTGATTGTCTTATTTGCTTGCAATCTGTGTTTGGCTTGTCGTCTTATTTTTACTCGACTTAGTTGTCTTATTGTTTTGCAACTTTATTGGCTGGTCGTCTTAGTTGTATGCGACTTAGTTGTCTTATTGTTTTGCAACTTTTGATGCTTTGAAATGTCTGTTATGAAATGTTATGAATTTTTATGTTTGTGGACTATCTCTGGGAGGTCAATCTCCTTAGAGATCGATGACTTTGGGTAACCGACCTCCTTGGAGGTCGACGACCTGAGCTCATTGTCCATGACATAAAGAATTCTGATCGTCTTATTTGGTTGCGATCCTTTGATGTTTAGAAATTTCTTTGTTTGTGGACTATCTCTGGGAGGTCGATATCCTTAGAGATCGGAGACTTTGGGTAATCGACCTTCTTGGAAGGTCGACGGCCTGCCCCCTTAGTCCATGACATAAAACATTCTAATCTTCTTAGTGCCTTGGCATTTATTTGGTCGTCTTATTCGGATGCGACTTAGTGCCTTGGCACTTGTGTGGTTGTCTTATTTGGATGTGACATAATGCCTTAGCATTTTTGTGTTTAGAACATACTATAATAATTGATCTCGTTAGAGGTCAATAGACCTGCCCCCAATTTCTGATCGCTAAAACCCCAAGGCATGACAAAATGAGACGAACTCAAACTTGATGATAGACAACTTCTATTTCTGAATTTGAAGTGAGCTTCTCTTACAAAATTTAGACTACTAAATTACCGATAATATGATTTCAAATAAACTTCATTCCAAGGTGTTGAGTTGGGACTCGCCTAGGACACGAAATTCACGTTGCTCCGCGTCACATAATCAACTATCGAGATACATCTTTCCCAATTTGGCAGCTGCCTTCTTAGCGTCGTTGGTCCCCTGCTCCTCCATTCATTGAGTGAGCAGCTCGGCACTACTGATCAGGTTGCCAGCTTTGTGCCTGAAATCAACTTTGTGTCTATATTCATCGTCTTCCAAAGCTTTGTGTTCATCCGGAGTCCTTCGACAACTCCCATAACTTTAGCTTCGTCTTCGAGTGGCTCCTCGTCCATGATCAATTTATTAACCCTTTCGATATATTCGCGGTCGGTCTCATCTTTGAATTGCCAGATATTGGCCAACCTTTGCTTGGTCCCGACCTTGGGAGTCATAGTGCCGAAGTGGTCGAGGGAGAGTTGTGCCATTTGGTGGAAAGATTCCATCGAGAATGGTGGTCGAGTATTGTACCATCTGTAGGCCTGGTCGCCCAAAGTGAGAGAAAACAATCGACACTGAGTTGCATCGGTTGCCCCCATTGAATTCATGTATGTTGTGAATTTACTGATGTGATGTATGGGGTCTGTATCACCAAGGTATTGAGTGATCGAGATCGCCGTGATTTTTGGTTGGACGGGGGCCCACATCACCATTGGAGATAAGGGTGACATTGGAACCCTGGTGGGGTTTGGGCTTCCACCTGTGGCGGTGATTTGGTCTTGCAGATCCTTGAGGGTTTGAACTATTATTGCTAGTTGTTCGGGATCAATTTGGTTGGCTCCACCTCGCTGTTGATGGTGAGGTGAGGGACTTCTTTCTGTTCTACCTCTCTGATGATGCCGAGGTGAGAGTCTTCTATCTGCCCCAGCTCGCTGATGATGGCGAGGTGATGGGCTTCTCTCCGCACCTCCTCGCTGATAATGGCGAGATGATGGGCTTCTCGCCACATCACCTCCCTGATGATGGCGAGGTGATAGGATTCTCTCCGCACCACCTCGCTGATGATGGCGAGGTGATGGGCTTCTCCCCACACCACCTCGCTGATGATGGCGAGGTGACAGCTTATTTCTCGCACCACCGTTGATGATGGCGAGGTGATGGGCTTTCTCTCGCACACCACCTAGCCGATGATGGGCAGGTGATAAGCTTCTTTCCGCACCACCCGTTGATGATGGAGAGGTGATGGGCTTTTGTGCACCACCGTTGATGATGGCGCAGGTAATGGGTTTTTTCGCACCACCTCGCTGATGATGGCGAGGTGATAAGCTTCTTTCCTCACCACCTCGTTGATGATGGCGAGGTGATGGGCTTCTTTGTGCACCACCTTGTTGATGATGGTGAGGTGATAGACTTCTTTCCGCACCACCTCGTTGATGATGGCGAGGTGATGGACCTCTTTGTGCACCACCTCGTTGATGATGGCGAGGTGATAGACTTCTTTCCGCACCACCTCTTTGATGATGGCGAGGTGATGGGCTTTTTTTCCAATCGAGGTGATGGGCTTTTTTCCGCACCACCTCTTTGATGATGGCGGTGATGGGCTTCTTTGCGAGGTGATGGAGGTGATGGACTTCTTACCGCACCACCTCGTTGATAATAGAGAGGTGGTGGGCTCCTCTCCAGACGATCTTTAGCTGATCCCCCTGTCTTCGTGAGTGACTTGGCTGCGCCGCGGAACTTGCTTGTGACTCCTCCTTGCTTTCAGCTTGGTATGGGCCTTCGCCTCTTTTACGTTTGCCTCGGCTTCTTTGAAACTTTTTCGGCCCAAGTTCCAACAGAGAGGTCACTATGATCTCGAATCAACTCGGCTCTCTTTCGATGTACAGAAGATTGCCATGGCTTCCCAAATTTCTTGGGGAGTGTTGATTTTTTCTAGCTTCAGGTGAATGCCAAGTGCGGGCCCCTTGGCGCCCAATTCTTAGGAAAATTGATCGCCAACGCCCTTACCGGATTGGATTTGGATTCGACTTGGCTTCCCCAGATTTAGTTTTGCCTTTTGACATTAAACTGGCTTGAGATATTTTTGGTATGAGTTTCTGGGAAAATGTTTGAAGGTTTGAAGATTCAAGCTTGTAAACTTGAAGATTTGAAGATGGGGGTGGAGATTTGAAGATTTTTAGATGTTCTTGATGAACAGTGAGTTTTCATCAAGGCTTTTCTTGAAGATTTGAAAATGAAAAATGGAAAATTCTTTAGGATACTCCAATGAGAATACTAAAAAATACTACTACACATTTGAGCTTGCAATTACCAAGACTTTGATGACCTTTTTTTCAAACAACTCTCCAAGTAAATGACTTGGAGAGCGGTTTTATAAAAAAAAAAAAAAAAAAGCGGGTTTGAAACCATTTGTCCAAGCTGTTTCAAACCATTTGTCTTATACCATTTGCACAAATGTTAGTAATCATTGTCTAAATAATGATTGACTTGGACGGTTAATAACTTTTTTTTTTTTTTATTATATATACATATATGAACCGAGACCTAGCTCTCGGACTTCATTAATTTCTTTCTCCAATTTTCTCTCCCCAAAATCGCCGCAAAAACCGAAGACCAAATCGCCATATCGTCGGTTTCCTTCAACCAAATCGCCGCCCGTTGTTGTTGACTGAGTAGTAGCCATTGGGTAATTTCTCCTCCCTCTCCCCCAAATCGTCGCGCCCTCCTCCCTCTCTTTCCGCACGCCCATTCTTCCTCCCTGATTCTCCCCCCTGTCACGTCGCCGCCATCCTCCCCTCCTTGTGTCGCCTCCATAACACTTAGTTGGTACAGTAGATTGTACATTTGGTTTTTTTTTTATTGTCTGCAAGTTTTTATCCTAATTGTTTTTAGGGTGGAAATATTTGCATATAGAATTGTTATGTATGATAGTGTCAAATTTGTGTATTATTTTGAGTTAGTCACCTTCCTTGGCAGTGTCCATTGATCTCCATATGAATCTTTCTTTTTTTCTTTTTTTTTTTACAAAGGTTTACTTCTAAACAAGTGATCAGTTTTATTTTAATCCTTATTTTGAACAACCGTCAATCACTGTCAAATTTTTTTTTTTTACCTTAATGTTTTGATTATCTAATTGTCATTGTTGACATATACTTGATTATTGATTATGCTAATTTTTTTTTCCTATCTTAGATCAGTTATTAATAGATACACTGAAAAAAGCCAAAGGCTTGCTGATGCTGTGAATATAAAGATATTTTAATCTTTTTAGGAAGAATTGTTTTTTTTTCCATCTTTTTGTGTGTGTGTGTTGGGGGCGGCTAAGCATGCAAAACAGTGGACGGGTTAGAAAATACTTCTCACATGGTTAAAGGTGCAAAAGTGATTTGTCAAGACAATGAAGCATTGACTGCAATTTTGTATCCATTTAAAAAATTATTTGATGAATCCCAACCCTCTTGCAGGTGATTTAAAATTTTATTATAGTAATCACCTTTTTTATGATTTAAAAAATTATTTGATGAATCCCAACCCTCAAGTCGTATTTCCATTGAATTTTTCAAGCTTTAGCTTTATTCATATTATATATGTTGCTCTTGTTGTTTTTTGAACTGAACTAATCTTGTTGTTTATAACACTTAGTTTTGTTTATATTATATATGTTGCTCTTGTTTTTTAGCTGAAATATTATATTTTGCTTCATAACACTTAGTTGCTCTTGTTGTTTATATTACTGGTCTACTTCAGAAGACAATGTCATTCAAGCCTAATACACATGTGTTCATAGTATAAGAGTATGCTATCAACTGAAATTTTAATTTATAAGTAGACGATGCAGATGTGACTTATAAGTAGATGTATCATGTATACTGCATAGATAGTTCTTATCATGTATGAAACATCCGGTTGTGAATATTGTTTGTTTTTTGTTTATTAAATGTTGTTTCTTCTGCTTTACAGGATCATGTCTCGTTTGCCATATCCCGGAGATGATGGAGATTCTGATGGAGATCATGGCGCATATGATCATGGTGCATATGATGACTTGAGAGAGTGTGACACTGATGCTCCCACCACCACTAGCAGCTCCGGGGAGAAGCGCACTCGGGGTATAGTTACAATGTCATCTATTAAGAGAGCTCGTGGCAAGGGGAAAACAATTCAGGTAATTTTATTACAATTGAACAGTTTGAAATCGATAAATATATTGATTGATAGTTGAACCTAATTAAATACTATGTTATTGCAGTTATCGTTCAATGAGTTTGGACAGGCAATAGGAAAAGAGAGTGAGTCGTTGTCCTTCTACATTGGAGCTGCAGTCAGGAGCGTGATCCCTATCGTGCTGCCAGCCAAGGACTGGCGTAGCCCCAAACTGACTCCTTTGAAGGAAAGATTATGGGACGAGCTTACGGTATGTTAATTATATATTTATTGAAAGTTGTAGTATGACCCTTAAATTTACTAAATTGTTATGTTATATGCGTATAGACTACCTTCAGAGGTCTTGACCTCACAAAGAAGAAGCAAATATTGTCGCAAGCTGGAGTAATAGCCAAGAATTTTCGGACTTGGTTGAGAAGTCACACACGAGATCCGAAAACTGGTCTTTACTCGGCTAGTCCGCCTCCTGCGTATCAGAATAGCCCTATGGTGGCTCCATACTGGGAGGAGTTTGTGAGCAGAGCTATGGAGGATGATTTCCAGGTAAAATTGATCAATGTCATTTCCTCAATTTCTAATGCCCTAAGTTTTTCAGTGTTTATCATATTTCTATTATACTGTAGGATCGAAGCAATAAAAATCGCAATCAAGCCAAGTCGATGGAGGCGCGATATCATGGATCGAACAAAGGTTATGCACGAATAAGAGAAAATATGGTGAGATCAAAATCCTAACTTTTAATTTTTTTTATATATTCACTTTTAATATATCTAATAAAGGGACACGTTCATCACTATCGTAAAAAAAAGGAAAGAAAAAAACTGGAGAGAGTGAGCCTATTGTTACCCGTTTTGACTTATTTCAGACTACCGGAAAGGGTCAAGCGGGAATATTCACGATCCCAATGCACAACGATCATCGGGAAGAAGTGGTAATCTATCCATTAATTTATCTTTCAATTACAAACTATTATTTATAAACAAATAATTAAATAATAATCTTTTGTTTTTGTGATTCAGAGCGTCTATCTCGGACCATGACGCCTTAAGCGACATTCGCATGATCGCCCCCGATGATCTGTTTCGACGGGCTATGGGTCGCCAGAGCATCCCCCGCCGCCATTTGAGTGTCGGATATGGCGTGTGAAGACATCTTTAGCAATGGCACCTGGTCTTCAAGCCATGAATATGGTGGGTATACTAATGAACAGGTTGCCAAGTTGGCTAAAGATGTGGAACGCTTTGAGGTCTGAGAAAAGATCGATCCACGGAATGTCGTCCAGTGGAGTAAGCTGTGAACATAGTGTCGTTAATGCTATGTTTTCAGCTAACCCTAGGGACGACTTTATTGAGGCACTTCAAATCGTCTCACAGGTATCAGATATGCATGTCTCACATTTGTTTTTATTAAAGACTAGTGTATTAAAATTTTCTAACTAAATATCTTATTCAAAACGACCAGCGACCTTTTGCTACGTCAGATCCGGAGGATCCCGTCGGTTGGTGGCCCACAGCTCATTGCACAGCTCCCATGGAATGATTCATGGTCATCCCATCACTCCTGGTTTCGTGAGGGTCACACTCGATGTACCCGTAATCGGAGAGGAGGATTCAGCGGTGCCAAAACCAATCGATGAAGCCATCACAGTCGGAAAAATGATCCGGGCACTTCATCGAATGGCCGAGCAACTTGGTCTCTAGCACCATGAGGGTAAAATATTTGTTATTAAAGTTCATTATCTTATTTGTGGTTCTAAATAATATTGCAAATTAATTGTAGAATCTGCCGACCCCACATGAGGCTAAATCGAGGGACTCCATCGCTTATTTAAGACTTGGTTATCCCACGATGGAGACTTAGATCACGATGATCATTTCGATCTAGGGTGCACCGGATGGTATCGTCTAATGCTTTCGATATCGTCACAGTTCCCATGCTTGCTCACTTTCATCAGAATACTTTCCAAGAATTCGTCAGTGAGGAACATGTGCGCGAAGTCTTGAATGATGAGTGGTTGAGTGCAACCACCATAGCCCTTTACCTCAGGTATGTGTTTACTAATTCTCAATATTCACTTTTACGTATAGTTTAATTTTCTTTTTAAATATTAATTAAGCGTATATATGTTGGTTAAAGATATTTGGGTGAGCTATATCTCTCCGGAGATAACCGAAGCAAGTGGAATGTACTCCTTCGTCTCCCCAAGTGTCTTGCATAATGGGTGATAAGGCATGCACCGTGGATGGGTTCGTTAATCACATGTTGAATCTAACCGGGGAGCGATCATCTCATTTTTTGGCCAACAAATGTGGGGTGAGTGATAAACATTTCGTTAAAATTTGTATTCATGTTTATAATATTTGCACATATATATGCTAAATTTGCAGTTAATTTTAATACTCTCAATATAATATAGGAACCATTGGGTCTTTGGTCGCCATACACATGAATACATTAAGTGTGTATTTTATGGACCCAAATTTCATGATGGAGTTTATTCTAATCATACGATCTCGTTTCATATATGGGCGTAAGTTCATTTTTAATATTCTATACAATGATTTGTTTTACTTTTAAAATTATGCATATTTAATCTATTTTTATTTTTTAATTATAATAATAATAGTGTGATGACGATGTATCGAGTCGCCGCCGAGTCGTGGCTCAAGATCCAAAGTTAAATAAAGTGAATTGGATTAACATTAAGGTAAATTTAATTTAGTAAATTATCAAACTAATTAATAGAAAGAAATCATAATTGTAATACGTGATTATATTGTTAATCAACGGGTTAAAACGAGATAATGACCATTGTGGACATTTTGTTTGTTGCTTTTATAGAAGATATAATCTGGCTTCTATAACGAACATTCCTCCCAATGTAAGTCAATTATTGATTTATTTAAATTATTATTGATTGAATAAAAATTCATACTATATTGATTGATTCGTTGTTTGCAGTTTGTCTATGAACGTGAGCTCAAGTCTTACTCTAAGAAAAGACTGGAGAAATGGAAAAACGATTGGACGGGGTACCTTTACAATTGTTTCTTATATTCATACGATCAATATTGAGAGAATGTTGTTTGAAATATTGGTAGCATGTAATTAAATTATATATTTGTGATGATATATATTTCATGTTTTTGGTGTATTGGACGTATGTTTATGATTGTATGTTTATATATTTCGATGTTTTGGTATATATATATATATATATGTGGTTTATGGTTTTATTATAGGATTTTTGGTTTATGTTATATGGTATTGGACGTATATATAAGTTTTGGTTTATAGTTTTATTATAGGATTTTTAAATTGTAAATTAATAATTAAAAAAAAAAAAGATATTGGACAACGGTTTTCAACCGCTGTCTATGTAAAATAAAAAATGAATTAAAAAAAATATATATCAGCTTGGACAGCGGTTATCAACCGCTGTCCAATCGTAAACTTCAAAAGCGGTTAAAAACCGTTGTCCAAGTGCTTTTCTTGGACAGCGAGTTTTTTATCAGTTGTCCAAGCTTGGACAGCTGATGCTTGGAGAATGGTTATAACCGCTCTCCAAGGTCATTTTTCACAGCTGTCCAAGCCCAAATGTGTATTAGTGAAACTTAGTTTAAATTCTTAAAGAGCACCCTTCTTCTAGTGCCAATTGTTGATAGCTAGTAAAATCGGATTAATTATGTGGAATATGGCTTTTGTGGTAACTAGCTAATCAAACAATGAATCATCAAATGATTGAAAGTTGTGAACTCAAGTATTGAAAGTAGTAAATAAAAGTGCACGGAGACTAGGGCAAATTTTGCCTCTTGCATTGATCTTTTTTCGGACCTTTTTTGGGTCTTAAGTGCCCATATTTATACTACATGGGAGAGT
This sequence comes from Stenogyne calaminthoides, assembly GCA_037126765.1. NCBI lineage: Eukaryota > Viridiplantae > Streptophyta > Magnoliopsida > Lamiales > Lamiaceae > Stenogyne > Stenogyne calaminthoides. The sequence goes on along the minus strand of JBBCBC010000010.1, from coordinate 23,645,226 downwards.
GCATTTCACTCTCTATGTTTTTCTTGTCGGGACATCAAATGGTCAAACTTCCATTTAATGACCGGTACTTCATTTTACATTAATTTCCGACATCTACTGGGAGCTCTTGAGAGCTCGTCTTAGTTAGCGGCGTGACACCTGGAAGGTCCTTGAATCCTTTGTCTTAGTTCTCTGACCTTTCCCCAAACTGCGTAACCAATGTTGACGTCTTGTAGCTCAAGCCATTAACTTAGCCGCATTTGGAGGGTTTTCTTGACTTAGTACCGCCTGTGACATTAATTCCCTTATGTACAAGAGAGCTCCTAGCGGACATTGTACATGTTGTACCTTATGGATGAGCTTGGATAAGAGACCTCCTGTAGAGTGCTTTCCGAGCGAGCTCAATAAGAGCTCATTGAACGAGCTAGTTGGTGAGCTCTACGAGCGAGCTTAATAAGAGCTCTATGAGGAGCTCATAGTGAGCTAGTCTGAGCTCATTGAGCGAGCTCATAACGAGCTCTTAACCCTTGTTGTTTTCATAAAACTTTCTAAGAGCTCTATAGCGAGCTACTTGGGGGCGGCGACCTCGGCCTTTTCTTGGTGAGCTAGAGTCCATCTCAAGTGGCGAGCTCACTTAACATGGCCGAGCTGGGTGATTCGGCCCAATTGTCCGATCGGACTCTTTATTAATGGATGTAATATTAATGGGCTTGGGCAGAATTAATAGTGACACAACAAATATAAAGCGACATTTTGTCAAACTGTTGGTAAGCAATTATCAAGTAGCTCCCGAAGATGTTTGTAAGGAGAGAGAGAGCAAAATAAGGTCCACACAATCCAAGTATTGGTAAAAAAACTAATCCAACCAAGTAAATGGTTAACATAAAATCTTGTTCAAATGCCTCTAATTAAAAATAAATAAAAACTTGCTATTATGATAAATCACAAATGCAATGAAAAACGTAAAAAATTTGATCAGAAATATCAAATATATGGTCAGGAGCATCACATTTATGAACAGGAATATCATAATTATTTAGTTTTGGTATCATAATTTAACAGCAACTGGTCCATTAACAAAAAACACGAATTAAGTTCAATGCAAATATGATTATGAAAAATAAATCTTACCTCTCAAAACCAACACCTACTTATTTAGGCTTCTTCTTGTTCTTTTTCCAACACAAATAGGACTAATGTACTTAAACTACAAACCTCATTGTTAAACATTTGACTCTAGGTTCGGGATGAAAGATATAATCAGCTAGATACATAAACTTCTATTTCAATCAAAACATTACCTCCTACAAATGTGGTAACAGAAAAATGGAATCATTTACCATTGTAGTCATATACATATACTACTGATTTCTACCAAGACTATACAAACAAAGAGAAAAATAAACAATTAAATGGGCAGGGGATTTATGTGCAAATTTAAACAGAGATTAATGTTCCATATCTAATGCATAAAGTATTATAAACAACAAAATCTATCAAGTAGTCCACAATCTCAAAGCTTAAGGTAATGTATCCAGGACTTTATGTTGTAAACAAAACTAATGAATAGGGGGTCCATGCCGATGTAATCTCCTCCCAAATAATAAACTTTGTCATATCGTCAAAAGATTTTCAAGTAGTAAAATCCCCAATATCATCCATTTTTCAAATAAAATTCATCACAAGAACTAAATTTAGTTTCGTCTGAATATCTAGTAGAGGTTAGGATGAGAAGCTAAAAGGATTTGCAATAGTCGGCCTACAGTGTATAACCAACTTCTAGTATGATTGTACAAACAAAAGAAAAAGAGAGACAATCAAATAGACAGAGGATTTATGTACAAATTGAAACATAGATAATCAACAAATTTTGCAGTCATAATCGATACAATTACAGCCTTAAACAACTCGGAATGGCTAAAAAAAGATCGAATATTAACAACTCAAAATTAGTGCAACAAACAATAACAAATTGGAGTACCTAAAAAACGATCGTCAACCTCGAAAGAAGGCAGCGTTGAATGAGAAATACATTGTTGGGGAAAATTAAAGTGGCATAATAGATACCAAATGCGGCGGTCATAAGCAGCACAAAGGAAAATGTGCGCGGCCATGAGCGTGAACAGTAGGAGGACGGACGAGGGTTTCTTCGGTGGAGCAGAAGCGCAAGTTTAGGGAGGGCTTATAAGGTATTTTGATTAGTAAGGTCTTATGGTGAACGGGTCTTACTAGAATATGGGTCAAGTAATTAAGTTGAATTGGGTCAAGTATGAGACTCATTTCATATATGAGACCGTCTCATACGAGATTTTGTCTAAACTGAAAGGTATTGGTTGTGATAATTGAATAGTAAGATCTATAATATTTTAAAAAAAAAAGTGAAATAATATTTAATTGGAGATACTTAAACTAGTGAATTAATAGTCACAACTTACAAGTCACGAAAGTGTCCATATGACAGTTACGCTTATGGTGCACACACACTTTTCCACTCCATATATATAAGCCCACTTTAGTGTGCCCTCAACTGTCCCTACACCAATCCTTTTCCCACAACCCTTTTTCTATACATAATTTTCATCAACACACTTTTATTAGACTTAGAAATTAAAAAAAAAAAAATTGGTTTAAATTAAATATGGTTTTGAATATCCTCAGAAGTGTTACTTTACGTCGAGGTAGATTATAATATTAACCAAGCTGAAGTATTTTACACTATTAAAGAAAAGTACTTTGTATCGTTAAGATATCTTAATTATCAGCTTGTACACATTATTATCAAAACTATTACTTCATCAGTCTTATTCTCATTTGAACATTCATTAGAAAGATCCATCTCAAACTTAATTAAACATTTCTTTAATTAATAATAAAATAACTTTTTTTTTCTTTTATCTATAATCCTTAAACATCTCAATATTACAATCTATAGTATTACTTTATTTTTTATACTAAAGTCAATTTTATCTCATTTAATTTACACAAATGTCATTACTTTATCATTTAATATGTATAGGTAAGTCTTGGAGATATTAATTAATTTTTATATACAAAACAATAGAGGAGACCTCCAATAAAATAAAATTTTAATAATTTTCATCATTTACTCCAATATATGTATATGTGTAGTGGATACGTAGTGGAGACCCAAAATTGTGATAAAAAGGAATATATAGTTGATGAAAAGATGTGGGTTTGCTTGAAAGCCAACCGAATCTACATTGTTTTGCTCAATTCTTATTTCTTTTTCTCTCTCTCATGTGTATTATGTATGGCTAAGTACTCTTGTATGCATTCATGTACACTGTGTACTCATAGTGCATTTTAAAAATATGTAATTTGTTATATTAAAATATGCAACTTGTTAACACTAAATCGTGCAACTATTAATATGGAAAAATAGTTACATAGTTTAGTATAAAATGTGTCTTTCAATATAAAAAATTGTATATTTTTAAAATGCAATATAAGTGCACGGTGCATTCAAATAAAACCAAATCCACTCATTATGTATACCTTTCTTTAAGTTTAAGAAGACATGGAGTGAGTGAGGTGGAGCATGCCTTTAACGTGCAAACCCCCTTCCTTTAATGCTTCAGTTTTTATTCCTCAATTTCTCTGGCAAATTGTGACGAGTGATATCAACATTTATATATACGTATACATATTGGTTAATTATTTGAAACTGACTTGTAAACTAACTACCACCAACCTTCCTTCATATTAATAATTTTTGTTCTTGATTATACACCCTAACCTAAATCTCTACTTTTATTAGTGATTTACAATATAATTCGCTAAAGATAAGTAAAAATGTAGGTGGCTAAATCGTTGCATAGTTTTTTTTTTTTTTTTTTTTTTGACAGAAAAAAATAAAAGACATTAAAAAATCGGTAAAATTGTGTCTGAATTAGTAACAATATGGTCCGAAAGTCGGACCGAAAATAAATGAGAATGAGAAACAGAAGAAAGAGCAAAGAGAGCCAATAAATGAGCCACAAAATTGCTAGCTCTCCTCGTCCAAGTAAAAGTAACGCGATCAAAAATAGTTGTTATATCCAAGATATCTCGAACAATCATCCCCACATAGGTCTAGCCTCGGAGGAAACAAAGCTAGACCACAGTTTGAGCATCAGACTCAACCACCAAATCCCGAACCTCATTATCTCGAGCATACTCCATCCCACGTCTGATAGCTACGGCCTCCGCCACCCCTATATTTACCATATCAAACCTTTCACCAAAACACCATAAAACTTGTCTCCTCAGATCACGAAGAACACCTCCCAACCCTGCCCCAAGCCCAGCCCAAACTGAAGCATCACTATTAAGCTTCAGGCGACCTGGACTCGGAGGCGTCCACTTCACTCCTCCACTAGAGAAAATCCCGTCAATGCACCAACACACTTTCCACCGCCTCCCTCTCCTTCACCCACTTCCCTTAAAACACATTCAGATTTCTAGCAAAACACATAGTCCACAATGTTGGTGAACGTTTTGTCCGGATCTATTCGAGTTGAATATTAAATACAAATTTAAATCAACAATTATTACTAGCATGAATTAATCCTATTAATTCAAATAATAATTACCAACAACATACATGCGTATAAACAATTAATGTAAAGTCCTACACATGCGGATCTAGGAGTTTACAGGAATTTTACCCTCGTAGAGACAACGTTGAGAATATGGAATAAGCTTTCACCGCACTAACCCAAGAGCCTTATCAAGTATTCCCAAATCCTTGCTCGTTGATTTGGTGGAAATCCTCACGAACAATTTTAACAAAGGGAAAAATAAAATTTTGTTGCACCACCTTTGTGAATTTCTATTTTTTCCAAAACTAGAATTGTGTTGTGGATAAAAAAATCATCCCCCATTTATAATACAAGGGGGGTCGAAAATTTGGCCAAAATTAGATATGGGAAGATCCTTAATTCTCTTATAAGAAGTAATCTTGAATATATACAATATATTCTCTTTCCCATAAATAATTTTCCATAAAAATCTTCCTCCTTAATATAAGGCAGTTTTAAAAAAAAAAACTATCAAAAAAGTCAAAGTTCAAGATTCTTGAATTTATGAGATTATGTTGTATTCCAAGAATACTTATCTTCTTTCCATAAAATCTTTTCAAGAAAATATTTCTTTCTTTTCTTGGATTTTTCGAAAAATATTGAAAAATTAGGCTACACATTATTTCTCTTATTTTAATCACCTTTTCATTAATGGATTTATATTGGGCTACTTGAGGGGCCTTCAGGAGAATTAAGATTGGACCTCCCAATGGACTCTCAATTACAATATTGAACCACAATATTATTCAGCTCATTAATATTAATTTATTCCACTATAAAATTAATATTGCACTATCCTTCTTAACCCATATTAGTCCATTAATTAATTAAGCCCTTTGAAAAGTTTTAT